>JBAIAA010000446.1:0-600000 GCA_037893245.1 Crossaster papposus
CATCATGCTGCCCTATATATGTTTGTTTCTTGTACACAGCCATTTAGGCCATGTCCGAAACAGGCTTCTAGAGCTACGGCTACGTCTATTGTCAGCCTGCTCACGTGTATTTGTAATGGGGGAACACCTAGACAATAGCCGTAGACAAGAGATTCGGATGCGGCCTTAGTCTCTGCAGAAGATCTTGTTTAGATCGAAATATTAGGCCCTCTTAACTTATTTGATTTGTATATTTCAGGTCATTCCAGCCAGTAAGCAGTTTGCAGCAGTATTAATCTTATTCATCTTATTCAAAATATTTATCCTTAGTTTAATTTCAAAATTGATCAAGGAAATTGACTGAGGCAGCGTGTGAACCCACGATCTCTGGAATACTGTTCCGGTGTTCTGCCAACTGAGATATCTGGCCAAACGTGTACCGTGTGTTGCGTTTTTTCCATCTCTTTGTTCATCAAGAGATCTTTAGTCAGAGTCATTCCATTTGAGGTTTAATGAAAAAATGTTTTACTTGTGATGAGAGGGAGGGGGGGTAGTGGTTTAAACACTAGAAATCCGTTTCAAATTCATTTAGATATACACGCACATATTTTAATGCATTCCATTTCCAGTATCAATAATCTGTGTAAAGCGCTTCGGGACGTCAGTGTGAAGCGCTTTATAAAAATGGTTATATTATTATTATTATTATTATTATCAATTTTTGTTTCTATTCTTCAAATTCAAATGAAATTCACAAATTTAATAGCAATGTACCGGTACACTATTGAGGAAAAAGGGAAACAAATGCAATATTTACTGGTGTTAAGAGACTACGGACTGACTGGTGTCGAGTCTAATCAGCACCGCCCCTTGACAGCAGAGTTCAAAGTAACAACATGTGTATTTTTTAAACACTTCCAAAGGTGACATGTACAAATATACATGTTGATGTACAGTATGTACATTTTGATGTACGTACACACCTACGTATAAATGCATACACTGTACAAGTTTTACACCATGTCCATGTACAAAAATAACGTGTACACTGCGTTTGTTTATGGTGTAAATCGAGAATTTATTTTGTTTCTCTCGACGATTTCCTTGGTTTGTTCTTTAATTATTTCCAACGGCTCTCATTGGTTTTGTATACGAATCTCAATCAAGGACGTCCTCGATGACACACCTAACCCTGATTCACCGACGTAGCGTCAGGGATGTGTCCTACATTTACACCATAAATTGAAATTTATTTGACACAGAAAAATCTAATTTCTAATAGTCTCAATACAAGCCCATTGTGCATGTATGATATTGAGCTCTTTTTGAAATTGAAACCTGACATGCTTTCTAACCAGGCAATATATTCTGGTTAATACACCTGTAGGAGAAATATGAAACGTTACAACTGAGCGATTGCTTCATTAAATCTGACCGGTGGAATGAGGAGAAATAATTACCATCTCAGCTAAACTAAGGGCGTAAAGCGACTAGGGTTAATACGCATCCGAGCATGGCTCACAAAGGAATGAACAGTTTTATATTAATCCTAATCACTTGGGGATCGTTATTTGAAAGTAACCAACATCCGCTGATATCCACACATTGGTTGCGCACAAAAAATGCTGGTGTTGGCGACTGCTCAAAAACAGGTATCCTGAATCCAACAAAATCTGGCAGTACCGCTAGGCATACAATCCATCAAAATTCCCTAGTTTTCAATATGGAGGTACCCTGAGAATCCGCTAAAATTCTCCAAAACAGGGATATGAATTTTGATGGAGTCAGGGAGGTTAGGGTTAAATAATCCTAGTTTTATTAACGGTACATGTTCATGTATGTGTATCACTTTCAGTAGATTGTATTCCATTTGAAAAAAAAGGAAACCAACAAACACCAAGTACAAATTCCAACCCTTACCCCTTGGGTTATTTATAACCGTAAGTCGGGGAGTCAGGTTCTTTCCTTGCCTTCCACCGCTATGACCCGGGTTCAAATCTGGCCTGGGCCAATATGTGGATTAGGTTTTCAGTCCCTGCCTGATTCCGTGGATTTTTTCCCAGAATATTCTTCCAGGGTTTTCTTCCCACCACTAAAACTGTAACTTCTTCACATTATCTTCTCTCGTTCTGTAATTGGCGCTATAGCGCTGTTGGGTCTTGAATGAAATAAATATCCTTCCCCATCCTGGCAAATTCCAACACCATAATGGCAAACTCTACACTTAAGCTGTTTATGGTGGTCAGCATGCCTATTCCCATGTAAAACATCAGTTTATACTAGTGACATGTTGTCCCCATTCCAACAGATTCCAACAAAACACAGTTGAATTTCAATGGGTTGGGGTGGGGTGGGGTCAAGATTAATTTACTTAATCCCATTGGCCCATGTGGTCATTTATGCTTCCTATAAATGCAGCACACAAGCAAGTATTACATAAACATAAAATAACACGGTGATGAACATGACCCGTGAATATATAATTATAAACTTCCATTACAATTATTATACAGTAGAGGCAGCGCAGGGTCATGCATCCTGACAAACAAGTGAGTAATGAATAAATTATTCATACCTAGTCTCCCACACTTTTCCCCCAAGTGACTAGACATAACAACTCGGCTCCGCACTAGGGGAAACCACAGGTACACTCATTACAAGGTTCTAATTGCTTGGCCATTTTTTGTTCACGCCGAATTCATTAATTTCACATTCATTTTTTTATCTCTCTCAATTACATCAACATTTGACAGTACATGTGTACAAGTACCGGTACATGTATCATAAATATCAGCATCGACACTTACTAATCATTTTTTCTTGAAATTCAATAAATTGTACAAACATTTGCAGGCATTTTTTTTAATGGGGAGGGGAAATACTCTTTGTATTTGCAACGAAATATAATCTTTTTCCTAGTCACTGGCTATTACTCGGTTCATATTAACCATATAAATGGTGCGTTTCCTTGAATGCCCCATATAATTCAGTCATTGTAATGGCCATATTTAGCAGTCCACGTTGTATTCTTGTGCAGCAACTCCATAGAAATGCGCCTGTTAACTATATTCAACACACTTACAGGGAAATAAAGTGAAAAAAAACAACAATGGTTGCATGTAGGGGAAGTAAGCAACTTACTCAATACAGAACGAATTCAACGAAACTAATTGGGGGGGGGGGGGGGGGGGGGTCAACGTTTATTGAATGCCAGTCCATTCAAATTTGTTCAGTATTGTGTTACATCAAAGGACACTTCACAAGTTCATATTTCCACTACTTTAGTTTCCATTACCACTGCACGTTATTGGCGGAAATTACAATTGATTGCCATTAATTTTAACACATACAGCAAAAACTGATATTCTATAATGTTACGTTAAATCCCGTTTTACCTACTCCAAGAGTCTCTCAAAAAATGTTTATTACTCCGTTTATTTCATTGTATGTATTTAGGTGATTTCAAAACTTAAAGTCCAAACAGTGTTTCAAAAGAAACGCCAGCATGCGTATGTGCCAAAGGCAAAACAAAATAAATAATAGTTCTGCTTTAAGTTACCCGACCTACTATTTTAACGCCCCGACCTTAATATATTTTCGGGGGAAAATGAAGAAAAAAAAACACCTCCATAAAATCTTGAGTAAACATAGACACCGACATGTTGTGCACCCCAAAAATAAGTACCCAACTTGTTTTTCTCTACCTACTTTTTACCTACATGTACCCTGTTTTTGAATGCCATGTAAATGATAATGATGCCCTCAGAAGCAGACCCTATTTTTTTGTTTACTAATGTTGGATTCCTATGGGTGGAAACAGTAGATCAGGCATTTAACTTGTAATTGGCAAAAACAAACATGGAAATTCAAATCATTACAAGACTTTGTTTAGTGTTTTTCAATTTTCAATGGCATAAACGTTTAGTGACAAAGCGGATCCTTTGGTTTGTACATTCTCAGTAAATAAACTGCAGCTACATGTACGATGTCAACGGGCCGAGATCTTACTACGACGATTCCACAGTCGCCAACTACCGAATCCAACCGGTACCCGTCTTCTGCAAACCAGCTCAATGGCAAACAACAACAGCTTTCCAGCCAACGGACGGACGTCACGTCTTGACGCGACTCAGTCAAGCCACGCCCGGCTCTCTTCAGTCACTCGCTTGCGACACCAATTCTGTCTCGTCATTAGTGGCGTAGGATCCATCCAGTGTCGTGTCCCGAGTTTTCCCCGCAGATCCGGAGTGACTTGAGGGTGAACAGATTCATAATGTTTGGCTTTTAGGGGTGGGGGTGTTTTTGCGGTAGGATTGCAAATGGGATTCTGAGTGTTTGGGATAATTCAGCCTCTGCACACACATTTACTTTGATCAACATTTTTTCGGGTGGCCTTTCCGTTCCCAGGTTTTTTTTTAACACTATGCTCAAAACAGTCAAGTAAACTATACCGCTACATTGGTAAGGAAATGGTTAATCATTGAGGTCCGGGATCAAATCAAAGTTTGTGTTTAGCTGTGTTTAGCTACCGTTATGTACAGGAAATATTTGGAGAGAAATAAGAAAAGAGGACTGGTCCCTGATGACAAACAGTTTTTAATTTGAACAACAAAATGTGAGGAGAACTGGTGCCAACACGAATTACCTAATCTCCATCTCAGGCCGACAAATTCAGCTACGCCATTTACAGCGGTCATAGTGTCTAGACGAATGTGGTTACGACTTCTTGTTTTTACTAGTCCATACACAAATGCTTAGCAGTGGAATATCGGTAGAGGAAATTTGTGATTGTCTGTGACTAATCCAATAAATACGTTAACATGAACCAGTATGTACATTGTAAGATTGTACACAACTTGCACAAGCACAGGCAGGACAGGTGAAAATTTCTTTGATAAAATGCAGGAAATTACCTAATTGTGGGGGCCAAGATACATTTTCCATACATGTACACACTTGAAAATTAGTCCTTTAATATTTTGATCATTTCCTCCAGGGGACAGCACAATGCCAAGCAATGGTTGAAATGCTCACTAGGCAACAGCAGACATACATGTACATATCATGTACATGTACAAGCACACAACCCTCCTCAAAGACATTGTGGGGGGGGGGGGGGGAGGGACTACATGTACTGTACATGTAGGATGTAATTCTATGTCTACTCTATTTTTCTGCACAATGCTTGTTAAGGGTGAGGCTGTTTACAAAAGAGCGAGGTTCGGTCTCGATTTCAATCGCATTGGCCCAGGTTTTGAACAATACACAATGACATGCAACATTCACAGTCACAAGTCATGGCCAGTCACAAGTCCAGTCACAAGTCCAGTCACAAGTCCAGTCACAAGTCCAGTCACAAGTCCAGTCACAAGTCCAGTCACAAGTCCAGTCACAAGTCCAGTCACAAGTCCAGTCACAAGTCCAGTCACAAGTCCAGTCACAAGTCCAGTCACAAGTCCAGTCACAAGTCCAGTCACAAGTCCAGTCACAAGTCCAGTCACAAGTCCATAATAATAATAATAATAATAATGGTAAATGGTAAATTAGGGAGACATCTCTATAGGTACGTGCACATACTGTAACCCAACCTGTTTTTATCTAGAGCTTTTTCCATGAAATTTCATATTTATGCAATTTGGACCCTGCTCCATCGATATGTTAAATGTTTAACAAATGTATCTCCTTCTTGTAGTTTGAACGTTAGGGAGACCTCGAAATGTCTCCCTAATGACACTGGTCTCCTTAATGCTGTAAAACTTATGCTAATTGGTTTCCTAAAGAGTACTTATTCCAAGATAATCGATGCATGCATACCTATACTGTACATGTGTACATAGCACTTTATCACCAACACTATCAAAGCGCTTCATATAAGGTAAATAACACAATACATATTAACCATAACCCCCAGGCCATTTTTGCTAGCAACCATCCTCAATCCTCTAAAATCTTCGGATTGCCCTACTAAAGCAAATGCATTCATCCTCAATCCTCAAAAATTCCTCCAAAACTGCAATGAGGATTCTAGAGGATTGAGGAGTGTTAGGGTTAAAGTCTAAATTAGTCATAAATTAGTCCTGTCCGTGAGACTGTAAGTCTAAATGCGTTATGAAGTTCCACCGGGGGATGTGTCACTGTGAATCCAATGCTCTTATGCTTATAACCGTACAACGGCCTGCAGTAAAAAGCCTGCTCTTAGTCATACATTACACGTACATTATGGTTAACTTGCGACCATCTACATGTACATGTACTGTAATATGCAGACAGAAGGAGACGCGCTGGCTTTGAGCGGCCTGCGAATTATATGGGAGTGTAGACAGCAAGTATATTCTTAGGTCAGAACTAAAATGTACACAGGTGTGCATTGTACATAAGCCCAGGTATAAATTGTATAATCGGCTAAGATAAAATAGCTTTTAGTCTATTTTGAGCCATGTCATAGAGTGTACATAAATGTATTTCTTTATTTATTCAAATGTAAATGTTAATTTTAATGTAATGTAATAGTTCAGTGTAAAGACCTAGAACATTAAACCTAGAACATTAAACTGAGAACATCAAAATCCTTCATTTAAAAAAAAAAAATTCCACCACCGAAATCGATTAAGTGGATTGAAACGAACATCAAAAGGTATTTTCTAAATCAATTTTTTTAAACAAATTTTTACCAAGTTTATCTCAAGACTTTGTCCAAATTAAAATGTTTTTAACCCTAACCCTCTAGGCCCTTTTGACAAGAAACCATCTTAAATCCTGCAAAATCATCCAACTGTCACCATGTACAAATTGGATTCATCCTTAATCCTTAAAATAAATCATCCGTTGTTTCTTGAATTTGTTTAGTGGAGGGGTGACTATTGTCTCCATCCTGCTATGGGTTGAGTCATTATGGGCTACATTATGCATGGCTAAACATAAAGAATACTGGGTAAGGGCTACGACCTTGACCATTGCATCGTCCTAAATCAACTGGCAATTTTCACCATTCATTTCATTTCTCCAAAGTCCTTAACCCTAACACTAACAGTCCTCAATTCTAAACTGCAATAAGGACTTTGGAGGGTTAATAAGGGTGAGGGTTAAGGTTAATAATAAAACAAATGAAAACAAAAGAAACTTTTGTTAGCAAACGATAAAAATTATTTGATTTTGACAATGCTGACAAAAATCGTAACCCTAACGTTGCTAGACGCAGCGCAGTACATCAGACAAAAAAATATTTTGCACCTAGTGCATAAACAGCCAAATTCTAAGACTATGAAAGCCGTTGAACAATGCCAGAGATGGTTTCTGCTGTGTTATGTGACCACAGACTCTGAATCAGTTTGACCTTACCTGACCTTTCTTACCTGATGGATCTCGCTGCACTGGGCAGGGTTGTCACTTTGACAATTGATGCAGTTTGCTGCATGTGGCAGGGAACTTACCGAACACCCACACGTAAAGTACACAAACATTTATGATTGAAATACCAGACAAATGTTGTTTAGATGTTTCATAATTAAAAAGATCTATCCGTCTTAATTAACATAAAGACAGAAGGCATTTCCCACGGCTCAAAAACTGCATAATTATGTGCTATAATGTTGGCATACATGTACATTGGAGTACCAGTACGCTTCAGGTCAAGTAGTACAATACATACACATTTATGTACATTATTGGTGAACATGGCAATTTGCTGAAGGTAAACAGTTTCCATAACATTGATTTCTAGATAATAATACTACTGGAGTAAGCTACCAGTATGTAAATATGTACATGCAGTAACATTGGTCTAGTATATTGTGTAGTAATGTGTACTGTATTTTGTTGTAGTAAACATGTATATTGTGTATTTTAACCCTAACTTTCATATTGATTTTGGAGGATTTAGGAGGGTTAAGTTAACCCGAATAAATACCTAAGACATTTTGTCAGTGATAAAAAGCGGCGTCTAGACACAGTTGTGCATGTATCAACATAATGCAATTAATTTATTTGGCACGCTGTTACCATATCAACGCATTGCCAGGGTAACCATGTGAATGATTTAATTTTGTTCATTGTGGCCTTTATAGCAGGATACTGTACAACATTAAATTGGTTTTACGTGTGCAAGGTTTTGTACATTATTCTGGGAAAAAAAGGCAACAAAATCTGTCTCTTTTAGCATTACGCTGTTACCATGCTCATTAACCCCAACTCCCTACACAACAAAGGAAGTTGGAGGATTTTGAAGGAATTGTATTGTTCAATAACAATGGTGAGGGAGTTAGGGTTAATATTCATATAAAAAAAAAGACTGATATTGGCTTCTTTTGTATCTGTATCTGTATCTGTATGAGTACGTTGCAGTAACCAATTCTGGCATTAACGCAACGGAAGGAGAGGGTGCACCAACGCACTGCCAGGAACACCGGGGCAAACCCCTTCTCTTAGCGATAAGTGTTCCTGGGTTCTTTTACGTGCATTATAATGATTATTATTATACAATACACGAGACCTACAGCTTTATGTCTCATCCGAAAGACGAAGCAATAGTGGTTTCAGTGCCTTGCTTAAGGACACAGGTGTCGAGGCCGAGATTCGAACTCACGCTCTGCGGAACAGAAAACCGGGTTCTTAACTACTCGGCCACGACACTCCACTTTGTTGTATTTAATGGTTGTCACAGTAGGGATAAGCCCATAACAAAAATATGTTCAATTTAATAAACTTGTGTACATGTTTTTGCACCTGAAATGTGAAATGTTCTTATTAATAATATGTGTCGTGGTGTAAAAGTACAGATAGTGTGCTGTGTGAATTATGTTGAAATATGGATTTTAATGCTTGGAGCGCCAATATGGCGGACCAAGTCTGCGCAGGCGCGGCGTGCAAAGCTCGTTGCACCGAACAACAGAGGGCACTAGCAGAGCGCCCTCTGTTGTTCGGTGCGACGAGCTGTGCACGCCTGCGCAGACTTGTTCCGCCTTATTGTTAAAATGCAATTATCAAAAAAAAAATTATAAACTTTATAATGCAAATTTAGAGACAAATTACACCAGACGGAACCACAGAAAAGTCTTAATTTCGAAAAGACGAAAAATCAATGCGCTATAATAAATTAACCTGCATGGCGAGTTTGAGGCCATACAGCACAGAGTGTACTCTATTGCGAGGCCATAGACTAGGGATAGGCTTCATGGTAGGGCTGGCAATATTTATTTGTTTGTAGTCGGTTTTTTTCCCGCGATATCGCCGATATTAAGGCATAAAAATATGCTCAAACAGCTTTCGAACACCGCCTAAGCTTTTTGTAAATTCTAAATACCGCAATGATTGACCATCAACGCATTGTCTTTTAGCATTTTTGTTTTCCCTACGTGCGCGAACCGGTAATGAAGCAGCCATCCAAGGTCATAGCACTTAGGCCACTGCATAAAATTAAAAGAAAGACTAACAATTTGTACTTTTGCTATTTTTACAGGAGTTCTGGTTGCGCGTGCGCAGTCCCTAGTTAATTGTATACAGTCCCTAGTTTTTCGTATACACAACTTTATACCTTTTTTTATAAGACCCAATCTAGACGACTTATGAGATTATTAACCAATAATTTCGGTTAATAGAAAAAGGTATAAAAGTCGTGTATACGAAAAACTAGGGACTGTATACAATTAACTAGGGACTGTATACAATTAACTAGTCCGAGTAACTTGGACCCAAAAATCACCTTTTTCAACATATCACCAGACCAAATGTTGAAAAAGGTGATTTTTGGGTCCAAGTTACTCGGACTAGTAACAATTAACTAGGGATTGTATCCATTTATTTTGGTGAATTATGGCTGTCAATCGTCGTTGGTCTTCATACATTCCGCACAGATTGGGTTTCCCTGGCCTTGACTTTGTCTGTGTCGGGAACCAGTTCAGTATAATCACGAAAAATAGTAGGGTTACGTTACGGTCACGTAAAAATAGCCACTTGTCTTAGGGCACTTTGTAACAATTTTCCATCTCCATCGGCCGGCAATACTTACCACTTTTTAACTGCAGCGAAATTAGCACCGTCCAGACCATAAAGACAGTCACGCAAAGTAGGAACAGTCGCGACAGCCATGTGTGGTGTGTCCTGTAAACGACCGTTCCCATAATCATATAAACACGCATGGTGAATTCACACTTTTAAATCACTACCCCTTTGAACCGGCACACAAAAACCGGCTAGGGTAGTCCAAAACCTCGTTGAAAAAAAGATTACAGATGTCAGAGATGTTGTGGCGAAAATCCCCGCCAATTTGTGGCAATGATTTGACGAGCTCGAGGAGCGACCGGTGAGATCAGAGTCGTCCACCCACCCGGTTGGTGTTGCAATATTGTCCCGCTAATTGCGTTGACAGTCCAACCCCAACAGACCCCGATTTCTCGGAACCTAGCCATTCCGGACGACTGTCGACATGGTCAATTTTATAACAAAATCCACGCCAAAAATGCCTAGAAGATCCACCAGAGTGAGAAATGACAATCTAGGGTTTCCACACTACGTTTCTGATGACATCCTGGTAAATAAATCTTGCATAATTGGGAGAAAAATCGACTTAAAGATCCCTCAATTGTGCACCTTCTCGTCATAAAAAAGGACGGCAAACTCGTACTCAACGGCCGACGCGATAACTCTATATAATGCGCGTCCGGCCGGTCCTAAACCGTTAACCAACTCGGACCCATACCAATTCGGATCCACTTCAACTCGGATCCACGACTAACTTGGTCCCACGACCAACTCGAATCAAATTAATCGTCATCAACTTGGACCCAAAGCGCGTATGAAGTATTCCCGAAAACGCGTTGTGATGCGTTCGGATCGTACAGGTTTAAATAAATGGATGGATTAACGCAAAAAGTTAGTACCATCGGTCATCTAGTATTCATAGTCCTGAATTTTGTTTTTTTAATTCACAATGCATTTGTCTCAATGAAAATTGAAATGTAGTCTGTAAAAACAACTTACCTTGGGATGTGAGAAAAACATGCGTTCGTTGGCGATGGCACCTATCTAGTTAGGTAGGATACACCATTTGCAGATATCGAAATAATTGACTACCGAATTATTAGGAAATATCTTACTCATTTAAAAGTAAGTAATGATTCTAGGCATCCGGCAAAATGATTGCGCTGGATATTCTGTAATTATTCTGAAAAATATAATTTTATAAAAAAAAATTCGCGATCGCCGGAAGGCGATTGCAAAAAAACAAAGATAACATAAGAATCACTGCTCGACGCCGGTTGAAAACAAACGCTGTTTTTCGTGCTTTTCTCGGCATCCGTTATTGTAAAACTTCGGACAAGTCAGTTAAACGATATTTACTATAAAATACAACCCCCCCCCCCCCCCCCCCCCCCCCCCCCCCCCCCCCACCAATCTACCAATTCATGATGATTCAAGCAATTACCAATGATGTATACCTTTAAGTTCCGGATTGGTTCATTGAATTTATTACTGGTCAAAACTGCTCCGCGCATAAAAAGGAATCGTAGGTGAACATTATTTTTGTTCCCCGACAGAGCCACACCTATGACTCTACAAACAACTTGAAACTCGAGGGGTAAAGTTATCGATTTGCGGCTCCCGTGATTTCCTACAATCCGTCCAAACATGCCAAAGTGTGAGAGCGAAAACTGGATGAAAATCCTTTTCTAGTCGGATTTTACTGAAACTCAATACATCATGACGGTCTCACGGAGAAAGATTTATATTCCTCCCTCCACTCCTTCAGGAATACATTTGTGAGTTGTGCATTTACGTTTGAAGCAGCAAAAGTAGAAATCTAAAGAATGGTGCTTGACAACTGTTAAACCTGACAAAGTTTTAGCCCTGTGAATGTTGTACATTCCGAGTAAATAGTCCAAGATTTCGATTTGGAACCAACTGGGAAATTTCTTCATAATGGCAACATGCCAGAACCAAAAACATACAGGGAGTTTAGAGTCATTATTTAATATCTTCATAATAACTAATCTTTTTAACAACAATTTTGTTGTACAAAAATATGGCGACGGGGCATAACAAATATCACAAAAATTAGTAAAATATTTGTCCCTGTCAATTTTTTTCAATAGACACTTTCGACGCAAATTAATTGCCATTGGTGTACCTGCTTATATGAATGGTCAAAACATTTGCGCAAGTAAATCATTGTTGGGTCCGACTTGGTATGAGTCCGAGCTAGTGATCTGTGATCCGAGTTGGTCGTGGCCCGAGTTAGTCGTAGGTCAGAGTTGGCATAAATCCAATTGGTTTAGGTCCGAGTTGACTCAAAAGCCTCGTCACCAGCAGCAGGCATGGTCACGTGGTCACGGTGCGTGATTCAATCATGCATAGCGCATAACTAATCACGCGCGAATTATGTATGCACACAACACAACGCCACACAAGTGGGTAAATGCCGTCAATAGGGGACGGGGCATTGTCCGACCGTCTTCCCTCTTTTGTTTGTACTCTAACGTTTTCGGATGATCCCCATAGGATTTGCACACGAGTCTGAATCGGGGACCTTTGCGGAATAGGGGACCCCATTGTTCCCTTTGTCATACCATGGAGATGGTCATACGTCCCCTATTTCAATCAAAAACAAACGCTACTTTCTAAGCGCACGCACTCACACGTGTACATATTGATCCCGTGCTGAATTAGTACAGTCATCATGCACATAATCTATTGTGGTACGCACATGACGCCTGCTTTATACAGCCATTGTCAAATTCTGTTAAATTATTGAGGGTCACGGGTCACGGTGCCGGAGGGATATAGGTTCAAAGGATCGGTTCACATGGATGATTTAGAATGGTTCACGCTTCATAGTTTACTTTTTTTCTTATAAATACAAATATAAACGGTTGGTATAATCTCGCATCGCAGCCAAGCACGACCATGTTTCTAACGACCATGTTTCTTTACAGCTGCATAACTATTTCTGAATCAAAATGACGCAAATCGCTCTTCCATAAAATTACCACTAAAGAAAAGAAAAAAAAGCCACATTCCTAATTCTTCCATTTGGGATGTTTAGTTTGCACATAAATTGCACGGTTGCCTCAACGCCAAGTCTCCATATCACTTTTTGAGCGTTCAATACGATAGATGATTTCCATAATTTAATTAATTAGGGCGAGTTGAGCATCGTCTAGAATCATAAGTAAAGGAGAACGTGCCGTGACGCGCGTACGCGTTTTTATTCCCCCACTCGCCCCGTGACGACTATGCGCACGCTTAGAAATGTATTAATTTTTTCATCCACGATTTTTTTACCTCGTTTTGTATACTTTTTTGTTCAGTTGTAGAAACCCCTAATATAAAAAGAAGCGATATTTTGATTTGAATAGGACATGTGGATTTAATTTAATATTGGTAAGTCAAAGAACACTTCAATTGAAAACCGTGATTAATTTCAAAAGCGAAAACGTGTGCCGATAATTATACGAGTACTTTCGAAGAGAGTGATTCCCCACTGAGTTTAGGGCCCCAAAACAATTAATTTCCCTTGACTTGATAACACACATTCAGTTATACAAGTCACGAACGAAAGATTAACTACCGGGACATCAAGTCTTCTATAAGCGCCAAACGATACCAGCATTTTACAGTAGTTATTGGATAGAGAATGTAGGCCTAATTAACATTTTCTAATACAATCTCTTCATAATCATAATTACCTGAATTTATTCAATCTCAAGATCATTATTGAGATATTAATTACATAATACAATTTGTTACACCTTTGTAGTCTCATTACGTTCGAGGTTCATCGTATCGGTGTCTTCGGATTAGACCAAACTTACCGGAAAGTGGCACATCGATTTTGGGTATCTCTGGACTGACAAAACCAAATCAGATGAAATAAAGATCATCTAAAAGCAAATTTGTCGTCTTTCTGAAAGATGAAAAGGATTTCGCCTGACTCGGATTTGCACTAATCAGGAACACGCTGGACACACCCATAATGTTCCGCACATGAGTACAGCCAGTGGTACTCACTCGACTTCTCAGGCTCGTCCCAACACCATCTTAATGACTCGCAGGCTCAATCACCCGTACCAAAGGAAAGTTTCAAGAATATATGAACACCGACTAACAAAACCAAAAGTAGCATTTGTATTATACTTACTTGTATATTGAACTCTAAGCATAATGCCGACAAACTGAATGATGCTAAGAACTGCAAGTACAACATAAATCATGCCATTCCGAAGCAACAGATATGTTAAATCCATGTTGAAAACAGCTGTAACGAGGTAGATATTTTACCCGTAAACAATCATCACAAATAGTTCAGTTCCTCCATTTATGTCCCTACTTAAGATCAGAAAATTGTTTAGTTTTTGACACGGCATATTCTTACTAATATCAATGGAAAATTCGTAATGTTACTTGATCAGTTGTGCGGGACAACCATCGACCATGCCTATTATTATATACCAACCACAGTTTAATTATTTTCAATAATTCTTAGGCCACCTATAAATATGTTTTACTAGTTGTCAGCTGACGAAACTGTTTGTTTAACAAGTTTGTTTTCCGCTAAAATCTTTGGTCATGTATTGAAACACACAGAGGCAGTGCATTGAGGCTTGGAATTCATGCGTTACTTATTATATGCCAAACATAAAACTCGAGTTATAATTAATAGTTCACGTCATCAGACCTACTTTGTTGACTTATCTGTGGGCTTGGATACAAGTCGGATTCGTCATTACGATTGGAGTTTGGACCCATTACATGTTTGATATTAGTTATTACATGTGTACATGTACGTATGCAAGGTGAATGCCCGTCAGATTATAAAGATAAAACCATTAATGATTAAACCGAGGTTAGTCGGAGGCGTAACAAAATTTACAAATCGAATAACGGTTAACCGTTAAGTTGGCCTTCGACCCAATTTTGTACATCATTTCATTAAAAAAAACACAGATCGATTACAAAATAAAACCGCACCGATCAGTTTAGAACGCATACCGTTTACACGTGCCATGCAGCACAGAATAAACCGCTAGGCTAGACTTAATTATTGTTGCGATGTTGTTGCGATGTTGCGATAATAAAAAGTAGCGCTAGGATTAATACAAGTAATAAAACACAACTTAATTGTTAGGTGTGGACGGGGACTGTGTAGAGTGATTGCTTTGGGCGGCAACAAACTTTTTTATATGCAGTTTCAGTTTCAGTTTGGCAACAGTACTTAAATTATTTTAACCAATATTTTGGTAAATCCTTAATCCATTGGTTACTCTTGGTAAACAAAAGTTCAAACTGGGATTTTCCTCCCTCTAAAACTGTAATTTATACTCATTGTCTTATCTATAGGTTTCTTCAAGCTTTGCGATCTTACAGTGGCTTGAGGATTTCTTGGTTTTAGTACCAGAAATATAATAATGAACATAACTAGAAATATGTCGGTTCAAGGAACAGAGCATATATGGCTTTTTCTCAATTTATTTCATTATTCATTTTTCATTTCATTTATGATTTCATTTTTCAAATTTCATTATTTAATTTTCATTTAGTACTGTGTACACAATGAAAAAACACCAAAACTTCAACAAAGTGTGACAGCTTTTCACATTTCCATTTTGTTTTACTACCTATAGGATTTGAACCCATAACCTTTGGGCTGCAACCACAGGTAGAAGGTTCAGATCCCATACAGTCAATTTCTTCGCTTGGTTTTATATTGATTTCCAGTAAATTGTAATTACTGCACAATATGTACATATCTTTTAAAACTGCCTACAACTTCATTATACATTTACAATTCCCCTTTAATTAAGACATTCTTATAGCCTCATAGTCAGAGCATCTTATATTCTAAAATTTGGGACCACACATGCTTTTTAATCGAGTGTATTCTCTCCGCCCTTTCGCATCTCCCAAGAAGTCTGTTCTGTCCGGCCGCTGCACAACGTCATTCAGAATGACCTTGAGATGGTCAGCTACTGGCTTGAGATCTCTTTTGTCGTAACCGGCCAAGAGGTTCGTTTCGGGAAGAAAGAAGTGAGAACATGTCCCTTTTAACAGGGCTTGGATGACCGCTAAGAATAGGTCCACAAAGATGCGGCCCAGCTTGTCTGGTTGCCAATCTTCATCTTGCGGATACTGCACACACTGATGGAGGAACACCGTGCGAATGAGGCGGGCACTGACTGGGTTGAAGTCTTCTTGGTTTTCTTCCTGCATGGCTAAGATGGCGTCGAGCGCACGGTGTCGGCATGTGAGATAACTACCACTAATCTCATCCGACTGTGCCGCTAAGAGATTCTCTCCGGGATAAAAACAGCTGCACCAGAGTTTACGAGCGTCCTCAGTCTCTTTAGGCCTATCATTTCAGAGAAAAACAAACGAACAATTAAAAATGTTGAACACATTCGTGAAATTAGCGGATTCTTTAGATTTTACAACTGGTTAAATCATTAGTCACCATAGTAGCAGGTGTATGTTGCGTGGCTAGTTTATAACATTCATGCATACTGGCCACAACCTCAGTTTTAATGCATGGATTTAAATTGTTTTTTTTCTAAGTCCTTTAACCCTAACTCCCTCACCATTGTTATTGAACAATACAATTCCTTCAAAATCCTCCAACTTCCTTTGTTGTGTAAGGAGTTAGGGTTAATCCTCGTACAGAGGTTTCAACTTTTTCATTTTATTTATTTTGTTTGGGTACTAATAAATACAATATGTATCGCCCAATCTCCCAATGTACACGTAGAGCCACAAACCTAATTGCAAAGAGGTAGAAGTGTGGCTTGATAGACTCAATTCTGTCCAACGAAATCCAGGAGCAGTGCGGCCATTGTCGCAACATCTCCTCTGGCCAAGGGTTCACATTGACGGCTGGTAAGAGACTAACACTGTATGTGTTGCCTTTCATTAGAAGAGTAAGAGTCACAGCCGCACCTGAAATGAGAAACAAAATTTAAAAAGGAAAATTAAGCTCAACAAGGGTTTTACAAATCTTTCTGAGCAGTAAGTGTACAAATGTGTACAAAGTATACAAAAGACGGTAGATGCTAAACAAATATAATAGTTTCAAAGTAAACAAAGAAATTGGCAAGGCTAGACTCGAACCTGCGACCGCCAGAACACCGGACCGGCATTCTACCAACTGAACTATCTTGCCCTATGTTGGCGGTCTCCCAAATTGTCATTATCTTTGTTAGAGGGGGCTAGTCAGAAGTCATAAACACCAGAATGCCGTGTGGCCAGGGATCACGCCCAATTTTACGCTTTCCGCAGGAAAAACTGCAATTCCTGATGGAATTAGGCCTAGTTTTTAAAGTGAAAAACACCAAATAATGAGTGATGTGCATGTGCAGAGATTAAATAGATTTATTGACCCTCTAGCTTGACTGTGACCTGGTAGATCGTCGGCTCTCGTTCCCAGAAACACTCATGCTCCAATGCGTCCACTGCCTCCTCAACCAGACGACAGAAGCGACGCAGCACTTTACCAGGCATCAATAACGAACCTTGCTTCTAATGCATATAAATATATCAATTTAAAAACATAATTTTCAAAATGGTTGTGCTCAAACAAGCTTTATAACAAGAAGAGAGGTCGAAAAGAGTAAGTTTATACCAACAAAATTATGATTTAAATCTGTACATTTAAGACAATCTAAGAAATTATAAAGATTGTTATAACCTATAAATAATATTTTATATTTACAAATACATCATCAAGAAAGGTAATTTGCACAAAAACACAAACGAAATATACGGTAACCATGGTAACCTACATCCTCCTCCCTGCCGCACAAATCCTGCAGAAATGTGACATCCGTGTCCGTCTTCAAATAGCCAAAACCTGGCAGAGGTGTGACGTACGGATTGTCACCGTGACAGGAATCCATGTAGGTGAAGCACTTCTCATCCTTCGAGACGTCTTGTCTCTTGCGGGTGAGAAGGTTGCGAAGCGGGATCAAAACATCGAACCGATGTGCGCCCGTTGCGGTCACCCCGAATGTGCAATCTGCCAGACTCAATACCTCGCTCTGAAAACGGTCGTCTCTTTCACCGACCAGCCGAAGAATCGGCGCCAAAGCCCTGTCAATGAGTCGTTGGTGACAGAGACTAGTGTTCTTCTTTTCTGGATAAATATGGCCTTCAAGGAAACTTGTTACATTTTCGGTTAAACTTGGTTGGGACAACTTCGCCATTATTTCTGTGTTGACGTTGTACAGTCCAGAATGGAATGTTTGGGGGTGGCAGTTATTAAACTATTGGTGGCGCTATCACCGAAATGCAATGCTGCTGAAATGCAATGCTGCCCAAAGATCGCTGCGCGGCGCTCTAGGGTCTTTGATGCTGCCCTGTTTGTTATTTTATTTATTTATTTACATCCAGTGCCAGTTGATCACTGACTGACGATCAGTGATCTAGTATTCTTCTACGTGCCAACGGGTGGTGTGATCAGATAGGACAAATCTAATCATGGTTCTAAGTAAGTTGATCATTTTACTGATTTTGGGTTTTTTCAAAAAAAGCCAGAACTCAGAAGGCTTTATAGTTTGTTTAGATCTCCTTTTTAACAAACCAGTTACCATGGTTACGATGATGATTGCCATCATTTAGGTATAAATTATCCTCAGTCTTTGTCTTACCCGGCTCCTTCACTTCACGAAAAAAATGCTTTCCAAAAAGAGTCAAACTCAAACTTATAGCCATAAAAAACCTATTTTCAAATTTAATGCCATAAATTTAAAGACAATAACGTCTCAAATATAAAAAAAGAGAACAGGAAAGTTGACTGCTACAATCGTGCAATTAAGCGAAGTGAACTAGTAAGAATTAGAAGTCGTAAAATGCTTGTTTTAAAATCTCAATGTAATTGTTAATGAATATTATAATATAATAAGTTCTTTTTAAAAATGTACATAACTTTTGATTTCCCCTCTCCAGTTACTGAGGAACTCATCCGCAAGCGAGCAGAGCACAATAACATGGAGATATCGACACTGGAAGAAATCTCCCTCCATCAGCAAGACATCGAACGGTAGGCCAGACTACTCTTAGACAGTTGTAGAAGTCTTGCAAGAATCTCCATTTCTAATGACCCGGCCCTTCCAGAAGTCACGCCACTGGCACTACACAATCCTTTCCCCTCAAATATCCAGGATCGATGTGCCAATTAAATTAATCAATATAATTATGTGTTGCAAAAGCTTTGAAGACATCCATTTAGGCTTAATAAACTTTTTAATTTAAATTGAGATCTCACGGTGAAAATTGCAAGTAAAACTTTGCTGGCTGGGGAGTGGGTTGATATTTCTGCCTTCTCCATCTAGATTAGCATATCTGAATATTCATATTGTTTCAACCAACAGGATAGAGCATTTGGACAAGTGGTGTCGCGAGTTGAAGATTCTCTATCTACAGAGCAACCTCATTCCCAAAATAGGTGAGGATAATCCTAAGAACTTACAGGAAAACGACTGAGCGATGCCACAGAAAGTTACGTTTTCAGTTTAGATATTTAGATTGAACTGCATTCATCTGTTGTGATCTTTGCTTTGTTTTTGTGTGTCAGAGAACGTTAGCAGACTTAAGAAGATGGAGTATCTTAACATGGCACTTAACAACGTGGAGAAAGTTGAGAACTTGGAAGGTGAGAATTGAGCAAGATTCCGTGAAGTTTATGTCAGCCATGTTTTGATGGATGATTCCAGTGTTGTCATGATTTTCAATTAAAGCAGGCCTTAAAAATCCTTTCCTTACATTTGTCGTCCTTGGTTCGAATCCTACAATTACTTCTACTTTATCCTTTTTTTTTCTTTTCTTTTTCCAGGCTGCGAGTCACTCAAGAAATTGGACCTCACCATTAACTTTGTAGGGGAGCTCACGAGCCTTGAGAGCCTGAAGGAAAACTACAATTTGAGAGAATTGTACGTGAAGAAATTAGACTCGAATTAGGATTTGATTGAAATTATAATTGAAATTTAAAAAAAAACAGTAAATAAGACTTTATAGTGATGAAATAAGTTTATAAAATGAATTAAATCCTGGTTTAATACTCCGACTGCAAATCTTCAGGATCGTTGTTTATACTTCAAGCCGCTTGCTACTGCACGTTTATTAGCAGCTTGTCACATTATTTTAAATTTCAGGTTTTTAACCGGCAACCCTTGCACTAAGTTTGAAGGCTACAGGGAGTATGTCATTGCAGTGCTACCACAATTAAAGGTAACCTGAAGGAATTGTATTGAATAAAGCACAAACTGACAAACTACATTTCTCAATTTGTTTCACACCCATCTTACTCCTGTTCATGAAACAACAATTGTGGCAAAATGTCTAGCCTAGGGACACAACGACATAATTGCCTTTTCCTTTTTATGTTTTCCCACTAGTTGAATATTAATGTTCTCCCAGTCAGTTATCATAAGACATAATTAAGAAGTCATTTTGAAAACTTCTTCAAAACATCTTCATACCACAGGAGGATTTTTTGCGTTACCTATTTTCCAAAGCAGAAACCTCTTAATTTTATTTCCCATTTTTAATAGTATCTTGATGGTAAAGAGGTAGATAAATCCGAGCGAATACAAGCAGTCCAGGCTTTGAGGAACGTCCGACGGATGATCTTGCAACAAGAACAAGAATACCTCCTCCAAAGAGTAAGTAGTCAAGGGCAGTTTTTTGCTTTTTTTTTAAATGAGCCCTAAAATGCAAAGTTAAATATAGATGGATTTCTAAGGCCCACGGATGCTGTTCCTAAAATTCTTATTTTTGCCTTGTTCAGAAAAAAGAGAAACAAGCAAGTGAGAAATCGGGGAAAGAATCGAAGGAAAAGAAGAAAGGATTTGATGGGCGCTGGTACACAGACTTGAATGAAAGGTAAGTTTATGGAACGGAAAATGGCAGAATTGTATTCAAGCAAATCACAAATAAAACAGGGTGAACTATGTCGTAACAATTCTTTTGTTATGCTTCATTTCAAGTGCATGTTACTTGACGTGAGGCTGGATGATTTATTGTTCTAGTCTTGAGAACAGCTGGAAAACATTTTTGAAATTGGAAAATCAGTGGCTCTGCATGTTTAATTTAAACGTACTTAGGGGCTATTAATTGTTACTATGAACCAGTTTTATATGATTTTTTGTTTGATAATTGACTGGTTCACAGCGACTCATCGAGAGAAAAAAACAACACAAATTGCCATGGAAACGAGGCAGAAGATGATGCGGAAACCATGGAAACAGAAGAGGACACAAGCAGGTTGGTTCTCTCATTTTAAACTTAGGAGATTATAAATGTCAGATTTCTGTCATTCAATCTTTTTCTTGTTGGGGTATAAGGAGGGCAACTCAGACTAGTTGACAAATAAATTAAGGGGCATATTTTGTACGATGACTTTCTCTTTGTAGTTTTTGGCAAGAGGAGACAGAATTCACACCTGAGTCAAGAATAGCGGTCCACGAACATGTCAAGAAGTCGAGAGAAAAAGACGAGAAGAAATCGTGAGTTGATATCATTAAATTTCCTTTCTTTCTCTGTCTAAATCCTGTCGTCTTATCTTACCTTATATAGTAATCTTCAGTCGTGCTCTTTCATTGAATCATTTTTACATCTGTTGTCTTTGTTTTGAAGGAAACCCGGTCCTGAGGTTCCTAAGCGGAAGATCCGGTTGAAGACAGATGACGGGAAGTTGCTCAACGTCAACGAAGCAAAGTAAGACCAGTAGCTACCTGTCAAATCTTGGGGTGTAGTCAACTCCATCACAAGTCATTTTTGTGAGTTTCTTTTTTCATTTCTTTTTGCAGAATTGACTTCATACTAACAGACAATGAAGACAATAACTGTCTCTGCCTGGATGTTGCGTGCTACAAATACCTGGATTCATCACTGATTGATGTTGATATTCAACCGACTCACGTCAAGGTGGTCATCAAAAGAAAGGTACAGATCAAAACAAGTGTTCGGTTTGTTTCAATTGCGGTTTATAATGAATATTTCTAATGAGCAAATATCTAAAATATTTGCACACGAGGCATTAGGCCACTCTTACCCCTGCTCATTGGGCCTACAAAAACATTCCAATTACCATTTCCTTGGGGGTGGGGGGGGGGGAGACTGCTCGTTGCTGTACTTACAGTGCTCATAAGCTATTTCTGCCCTCACAGCTCACAGGTATCAATGTTGTACTCCTGTAAGAAAAGAAGATTAAATTGTGATAATGTGTCTTGCCCAGGGACACAAGTATCGCAGGTTTGCAGCTACAGAAAATTGACTCAAGCACACATCTCCAGAATCAGTTACAAGATACCCCTGTCAAGAATGCCATTTGTTTCAGGGATATTGTAAACAGTATGCTCAAAGAAACATTCTTATTCAATGATATCTTTTTACAATTCTTTGCTTTTTATGTTAGCACAACTTTTCTGCAATGCTTCTTTGCATGTGACCAAAGCCCTTGGCGGTCCAATCTTAATCTACTAATGTAGTTCTTGTCTAACCTTGAATGTTTTGCAGGTGTTCCAGTTAGTTTTGACTGAAGAGATTACGCCTGATAGCAGCAAGGCGCAACGATCACAGACAACCGGTCATCTGCTCATCACTATGCCAAAGGTCAAGTCACACAGGTCATTTGTGTAAAGGGAGGGGCCAGCAGGCTAAATATATAAAATAACAAATGAAATTGTTGATTGGTCGTTATTTTAGGTGAACCAGGTCATAAAAGCGAAAGTTACAAAGCCATCCAACGCCTCGAGAGAAACTAAACCAGCTGTGGGCCAACAAAAAAAATTAACAGGAAGGTTGGTATTCATTGGTTGTGACTACACCTCATACATATTCATGAAACGAGCTCCGAGTTGTCATTGGTCCATCAAAATAGAGTAGATGTGATTTTGTATTTTATTCTGTACATGTGCATAAACCAATCGTCTTCACCCAAGTGTGTGTGCCAGTTATGCAGTTATGAGTCTTTCCTACCTTTCTCTCGGTCAGCAATTGAGGGGGTACTCGCAGAGTCAATTCAAACTGACCATACACAAGTTTCATTTTCTCAATCTCCAGTACTTATGGAGGCACCTTGGAGGTCGATCCCAAGTCGGCATGTAACGTAGACCTCATGGTAACAAAACAGTCTGGTCTACGTGGACCGTATGAGTGTGCCAAGAGGAAAGAGACTGTGGATAGACCCAACAGTCGTGACTTCATGGATGATCCAGATGTACCTCCGTTGATTTGAAAGAAATCGTTTTTGAAATTATGCATTCCAGCTGTATTTTATACCTGTACACATTATTTTCCGTCCAGATCATGATTTTAAAGCAATAACTAGGTCTAGGTACTTCTGCCAGTTATGTATTGTTCAAGTTGTACACATTTTTGTACCCGTATACACAAATATGCAGATAATCTGTATAATCTGATAATCAAGTTTTTTTTGGTTTTTTTTGTTCACATACATAACTATTGATCTAGTGGGTTTTATTAACTTTTGTGTGATATATTAATGTACGTTTTTATGTATATTTTTGCAGTCAAGTTACAAAAAACTGTTGTGCAGGTTTGTACTTGGATTTAATTAATAAAATTAGGCTCAGATTTGAATAAAAAACAATTGTTGAAAATTTGAAACGTATGTAGATTCAGTTTGTCAAAATTGTCAAATGAAGGCGCGCCACAAGACTAACTAAAGACATGCTCCGGTTGATTTGAAGAAAGTTCTTTATTAGGACATCTATGCATTGCTGATATTTAAAAAGAAATTATAAGATGCAGTATACACACAGTATTTACAGTGCTAGAAATTGCTAGAAGTGCATTAAGATAATCAGGTAGCATATAGTGTGGTCGAGTACGTAACTAACATGTTCCCCGAACTGCTAAACCAAAAACATGTTGTTTATTTTATTTTTTTATTAAAAAAAAAATTAATACATAAATCAGCAAAAAATGCTGGCCTACTGCATTACTGGACGGAATTTTTAAGGACGGATAATAATTGGCAACACGGCCAAATATTAAATAGAAAACAATTACAAGATATCATGATGGTTGAATATACAATGGTCATAGGATGTTGCTTGTTATAAACCTATAAAGCTGATTACACTGAGCAAGTAAATCCATCAACTTGGTAGCAGAAATTGCGATTGAAAATATAGCAAAAATGCATATAATGACAATGCTGCTTTCCAGATGCAAAATTTGTGCTGATTTAACCAGTTCGCGCCGGGATTATTTTAACGTCACCGAGCCGAGGCGCAGGATTATCTTTTACGAAACTCGATATGAGGCGGTGTAGGGAAGCACACCCACGCATTTGCGCGCTGCTGACAGATGATTCCGGCCTTGCTCGTGGCGTGTTTATGCGTCATCTGTATTAAATCTAGAGAAAACTTGTATATAGTCCTCTGGCGCAAACTGGTTAATGGGGTCGTCTGTATATGAATCAGATTTCGTTTTTTATCTACTTCGTTTTAATACCAGTAAATTCTCCAACGATTCTTCAAAGTTATCCAATCAAAAAAGCAAAGATTTCTTCTAAATGGGTAGTTTTTGTATTATTTTTTGCTACCAAGTCGAAGGATTTCCACATAACTTGCAACAATGGTAAACATGATCCCTGTTAAATTGGAACCCCCTATATCCCATCACTTAGACCCCTCAGTACTGAATTGCATTCATGGCGGTATAGATCTCTCTGTCGGTGCGGAAGGTTCCCAGGTTTTTCTGGGTCTGGGTGATGGGTCGTGAGGTCAGCTGCTCTCGGACCCTCATACACTTGTTGTCAAGATCCAGCGAGTTGTTTTTGAGAACTAAGTCCTGCTTGATGCGGTAGAGTTGCTTCTCATTAGCATCACGGATGTTGCTGTTAGGATTAATAATATAAGAAGACAATTGAGTAAGATTTTAGTCTTTAGCCACTAATTTCCATTAAAAACACGCAAGCATCTCGAACTAACAAAAAATGAGAAGATTTTAAGCTTCACAAGACTATAGACTATATAAATAAAATTTGCTGATCTGAGGAAAAGAATCCCAAGGTAAGCTTATATAGCCCAGGTAACGGAAAGAATTTTAAATGACAGTGATGTTAATATTCTTTCGTTATTTCTTAAGGTTGCAACTATATGGTTCACAATATTACCATAAAGTTGGGGGTTAAACTTCAGCTGAAAAAAAACCAGTTACAAATAACAGGGGTGCCAACAAAACCTGCTACTTCTCTACAAGTACAATGTACTAGTTATCAACATCGGGTCCAAACTTCTCAGTTACAACACTCATTGCTAATCAACTAAGAGCAACTTACTGTGAATCCTGCAGCTTATTCTGCAATGCCTTGATAGAATCTTGTATCTCATGTACCTCGCCCACCAATCCATACTGGGCATTGTCTCTACACAGCTCTACGTTAGGTCGGTAGGTGCGATTCTCTAGACGCGTCATGGCCAACATCAATGGATTCTGCTTATCTTGAATAGCGCGCTCAAGATCACGAATGTTCTTCTCCTGTTTCTCAATCTCTTCTTCCGTCTGTAATTTTGAACAGAGACATCGATAAGGAATATTAAACGGATATATTCATGCTAATCAATTTGGATATCTAGAAATACAGGTCAACTTTTGATTCAATACTACAAAACATGTTTTATAATCTTGTTTTATAAAACAGTATCTTCAGTTCAGCTTGAAACAAAAAACTTTATAAAATGGATTGTATTAGATAGGAATACCATTTTTGGATATTAACTCAATATTTTGCAAGGACCTAATAAGACTGGCATTTTGTCCTCTGTTTCACTGACTTCTAGAAGCATAATCTCATCTTTTCTTCAATCTCATCCAGACTCACATTCTTCTTCTGCCATTCATCCTCATCTTTAGCTTGCTCCATCTCATGGATGCGTTTCCGTAGAGCAAACTCCGAGGCCTGGCGTTGAGCCTCTAAGTCATTATCAGTATTCTTGATGGTGCTATTGATAGCCTCACGTAGGTGCGTCGAGGACCTTATCTCAGCATTGGCACGGTCAGTGTTATATTGGCTAAAGTCCTGCCATGTCTGGGGGGTCACGCTCCTGTTGAACAAAATACAAATCAAAGTGGAATTACTATATACATAACGCTGTATTTATTCCTTGATGAATTACATCACGAATGATGGGGAGATAGGGCAGTAAAGCATATAAGGAGGTGATTTGGGGAGGATCGAGTTTAAATGGATTGTGTTGGCTGAATTATTCTGTTCTAATAAAGTTGAAATGGAAGAATGTTATGACATGCCTGCAGTTAAAGATGAGTTTTATCCCTCTCCCCTCCCAAAGGATTTTATTACTTTTTTTAGCAGCAATTTTTTCAAAAATGAGTCTACCTAACTAAAACATTGTCCCCATTCAGAAATGGAACAATTACAAATGTTAAGTTCTTTGTGGTCTAGCAAACATATCTTTTGTGCATTAGGAGCACAAACTAAGACAATTCCAACTTTTTATTAGAGAGTTGCTGATGTCCAAACTAGAAATTGTAATCAATGTTTTGACCAAGATGGGCGTGGCTGGAACACGCAGTGGTGTGTAGAAGATATGCACCTGTTTTAATTGCAGATAATTGTGCAGATAATTCTTAACTAAACTAACCCCTTGGGTGTACGTGTGGAGTTAGGCTGCAGACAGATATCAGGTGAATCAATGCTTAGGTCCTGGCAGTATGTATCAATCTGCTTGGCTTCTGACTTGTCACGCAGATCGGCGGCTAGTTGTTGGCGGGCCTCCTGGAGTAGGCACAGCTGCTCAAAGGCCGAGGCCACTTTGGCTTGTAAGGCCTCCTTGATACCTTCAATCACGTTCACTTCCTGCAAAAATATTTCACTTAATTATTTGGTGAATGATTCTAAGGCTACAAAGAGGGGTTATTTTGTTTAGTTTAAAAAAAATATTGCTTTTACATGAACATGGAAGAAATATTAGGATAATTTACAACCTAAACAATTACATAAATATTTTATCTTTTGGTCTGGTATATAGAGAAATCATAAAACAGGTGCAAGATGCCATTCTTAATATAAAACAATGAGAAATAAAACATTTACCAAAATAATGTAGAAGAAGTTTAGCCAATTGTGTGGTCCATTTTTATAGAAAGGGAATTTTCATTTACTGATTATTTAAGAATTAGAGTTTCAAAAAGCTATATGTCAAGTCTGTTTTCACCTTATCCAATTGTGCGCTTGCTTCATCATCAACTACATCAATCTTCCTGCGTCCATCACGGTACGTAACACACTCTGTGGCTACGTCCAGTGGTAGTGCTTTGGCCTCTAATGCCCTTTCAGCCTCGTCTTTGTCACGTGACAGACGCGCAATCTCTTCGTCGGTATCTGCTAGAGTCTTTTCTAGTGTTTCCCTCCACGTTTCTATGTCATCAATGCGGTTGGACAGACGGGTAGTACTATCGTGGATGCCCCAGGCTGTGCGGTTGTAGGTCTCGTTGCGTAGCTGATGTGAGCTCTGTCGTGTGTCGTGTGAGCCGTCACGGAGCTTCTCAGCATTAGTTGCCAGGAGATGGTTGTTGGTATGCCAGTCAGACGGGGCATAGTGGGTGGCTGGCTTGCTGGCTATGTCTGCTCGGATAGACATGACTGACGTTGCTTCCTGCAAAGAAGTTAGGCCCAACGTTATTATAACCATTAATTCTCGCGGTCGGCATGACGTCACGAAGGCGAGCCGTTCATAATCATAGCAACAAACCTCAAATTTTCCCCTTCACGCTAGTAAAGTGCAAAAACATATTGGGAAGTTAATCGAGGTTGGGTGTTGGTAAAAGTCGGAGGTGGTCGGAGCTAGCCGGAGGTAGCTTAATGCTGTTTGTATACATATATACAGATTACTGATTACACTGAATACAATTATACCTCTGGGTTTCCACAGACCATCAAAATTATATTTTGATAGTCTGTGGAAACCCAGAGGTATAATAATGTATTCAGTGTAATCAGTAATCTGTATGGGAAACTATATAGCGTATACAACAGTACTATTAAGCTACCTCCGGCGAATTCCCCTCAGGCTACCTCCGGCTAGCTCCGACCACCTCCGACTTTCAATACCAACACCCATCGAGGTTCCCGGATATGTCCGACAGCAAGAATGATACTTGATAGTAAATAAAATAGGTTTTTTTGGTCCAATTGTATAAATGTTGACTTTACAAACTTACGTTTAAGTTAACAAGTCACTTAAACTACCGTGACTGTTGTGGTGAATCACTGTTGTTGGCTTTTACTTTTAGTTAAACAAAATAATTAAAAAAACTAATTAGGCCTACTTTGAATTCATCTGCTAAAACTTGTCCGCAAAATCCTTTGACAAATTGATAAAATTCCCATAAAAACAAAATCCAAATGTCCCCCCCTCCCTACCCCCTTTTCCCCTCCCCACGGCCACCGTACCACGTCACGTCCACGCAAAAAGTTAGCCGGCGGTAGTCGGTACGGTGGAACTGGAAACAAATCTTAACTATTTTCTTATTTTTAACTAAAAATAAACAAGCAGCTTACCTCAGATGTAATCAACAGAACCAGTGGAATAATACGACTTTCTGTGACACAGGTCTCCCCGAAATAAACTTCGTTATCTCGTCCTTTTTAACTCTCAACTCTGAATCAAAACGCAACGCAACGAATGCATGCAAAACCAAAACACACTCATTATGTTCGTCTCTAAGCAACGCAACATCTACCGAGCAATCATACAAAAGCGCCTTTGATTTGTTAGTTATTTTTCATGCCGCGATACTAAACCAATCAAATTACAGTTTATAGACTGTATGGTGGCGTTCGGAACGCGTTGCATGTATTAGCGCCATGGAAACCGGAATGTTTACAGAGTTGAGATTATATCGACGTTGGTGGCGCTTTTGTTACTGCAGCGTCGTCTGCATTTACGCTAGGATTTTTCGACACAACGATGTCCAAACTTGTAATTAAACAAAAAACAAAACAAACAGGGCACTTCACCAGAAATAAACTTATTCTTAGTGAATACTTTTAAAAACATTGAGAATTTTGTTTTGGTCAAAATGCTATCAGTTTATTATGATATTCTGCAACTATACAATAAATTATTCACAAATTTACAAGCACATAAATTCAATTTTATTTACATATTATACAAAAGTTGCAAATAAAAATATCCCAAGATAAAAACTCGGTTTAAGTTTTTGAACAGGAAACGAGCAATTTTCTTATCCCTTGTAAAATTCTTGACCACAAACATAACATGGTTGGAAAGGTTAAATTGTGACAGAGTTCGTATATTTATTGATCGACTATGCAGGTTTGCTAAGTATGGAATCATCTCAAGAACAGTAAACTGTTTTACAAACTGAGGGTTATATGTTATTACCAGCTTCACTGAAGCTGGTAATATTATTATTATTATTATTTTTTGTGGGGGGAAGTTAATACATTTCTGGGGTTAATACATGTATATGGATAAAACCCGACCATCCTATTGTCAGTTGTCTTTGACATTTCAATAAAAAGAGAATTTAGACACATAACTGTTGATCATGGACAGACCCATTTCTTCTGGGCATTATACAGGAAAGACTGGCCTTTATTGATGGTTTCAGGTCGGTAAGTTGCTGCAGAAAGAAAGACAAAATGCAATTAGTATCAGGAAATTAAACTTTCTGTTGTGTTAGGCAATGTTACAATTAGGTTGAGGTTGTGAACAAATACAGAATAGAAAAATAAACAAAATCGGCAAAAGGGCAAATTAAAATCCAAGATTAAATTTACATCACGCCAACACAATTGCATCTGATGAATACATGTTCATGTAGCATGTTCAAATTTGACAGACTGGAAAAACGGGACATTTTATACTTGTAAAACTTTGTGAAAGATATTCCTCTCGTCATAAATCTACAACTAGACACATTGTCCAAAGACTGATCCACACCTGGGACGAGTTGTTTTCAATCATATGACAACCATTCCAGCATTTATTTTTATTATCTCATTTGTTTTATTCCCAAATCAATTCATAAATCAGGTTTAAGTTGAATCAGTGTCCTTCGTTTACTCTAACCCACACTAATCAGTTTTCAAAATCATTGCAACTGTCACACAAAAAGGTTCAAATAAGTTAAGAGGGACTAATATTTCCATCTTAACAAGATCTTCTTCAGAGACAATATGGCTGTGTACAAGAAACAAACACAAACAAGTTGATAGAAATAAGTAAGAATGTATTATTTTCTACCTGGTCCTGGGTTATCGGAGGTTCTTTTGAGGTTACCCGTCCATCTGCTTGTTGTTGATACAAACACTGCTCCAGACATATAATGCTTAGGGGGACCCTTGTAGTTGACTAGTTCATAACTACCTGGGCCAGGCTCTGGTAACGGTGGAGGAAGGGGCATTGCAGGGGCAGATATGCATAGATAATGCTTCCTCCTGTGTGGATAGATAAAGAAGAATTTAAGGAGAAAAAATGGGTAAACGACCAATGTGAAAACGAATTTGAGAAAAATTGTGGAATTTAAGATTTCACTTAAGAGTCTCGCTTAAGGTTTCACTTAAGACATAAATAGAAGGCAGGAGGGAAATTACACAGAAGGAAGTTATTGAGGTTTTTTTTTAAAGGCAAAATTATCTAGAAACTGCTTTGGATACTTACGGCATAAGTAACCTATTAACTGGTTCTTCGACGGGTTCATGAGGCCTGTACTGGCCTGGACCGGGATTCTACCAAAATACACAAATACAGTAATCATTCATGAGTAACCAAAGATATGTTCCTAAAAATAAACATACTGTATAAAATCTCACTGTGGTATCAATGTCACTTTGGGTTTTCCCCCGATACTCTTGTAGAAAATCAATGTACAGCAAACTAACAGAGAATTTTAGATATTCGGGCATTTAGTAGTAAAAATGAAACACACATTAAAAAGAACACTATATTCCTTGCAGTCTGTAAACAAAATTGTGCTAATTTGAAGAGCTTGGTTAAGTTTGATTTGTATTTTCATTTGTTTAAGACAGTTTCACTGTACAGTGTGATGCAAACCACATATTTTAGGGTACTAGCAAAGCTTGCTGTGAGATAGGTTGACTTACGTCGGCGGGTGCCACAGCCATTTGTCGTTTGGTCGTCGATTTGAAGCTACTGGTTGGTACGTTTGAAGATGGTTTGGTTAGGTTGTCATTAATGGTATACTGACCTGTGGAGTAGAACAACAACTAAATTAAACAATAATACAATGGTAATTGTTTTTTTATTTATTTATTTCTAGCCTTTGCATGATGGTGTCCGAAATAAAACCAAAAGCTTTTACCCGTTGTTTTATTTAGTATTATCTAGTCACCATCACAACAATAACAATTAGAAAATTATTAGAGAGATTCTTTGGGAGTCTTGCAGCAAATGTCAAGTTCTCAATTTCCAAAGACGTGATCTGTTGTCTTTAACCAGTTCGCGCCGGGATTATTTTAACATCGCCGAGCCAACGGGCGGGATTATTTTTAACGAAACTTGATCAGAAGCGGGTTCAGGCTGATAGTGCCGGGAAGCACACCCACGCATTTCCGGCCTTGCGCGCTGCTGACATACATTTCCGAACTTGAACTTGGCGTGTTTATGCGTCATCCGTTTTGAATTTGGGGAAATGTTTGCGTTTATATACGTCATCCGGCGCGAACTGGTTAACAGAGGGCAAGTAAAACTGAATCAGGAATACCTATTATTTACATCAACAAATTTAGAACTTAGAATATAATAGTTTGGAAGTACATCGAGGTAGAAAACAAAATGATGATAAATCACTTACAAGGAGCAGGCGCCAATGTCTGGGGTCCCTGGAAATCTACTCTCTTAGTAGTTGACTTGAACGATGCTTGGAACTGACTGCCAGGATGTCTGTGTAATAGGCTGTCAGATATCTGCATTTAAACAACAATTAATAAATTCTTAATTCACTGAAATCTACAACAATGCCACACAAGCAAACTGCAAAAAGCTTCAAGAAAGTTTGTGTTTACAAACCAAGAAATGTTGCTGTTGGTTAAGAATGAGTGTCAGTCGATCGCAATGACAACAATCTTAAGATAAGAGATACAATTTTGTTTTTCAATCTTTCATTTTTTCTGAAAACTATATTATACAATTTTGCATTGTTTTTGTAATGTTCTATTTTCTTTTTAGATGATGATGATCATCATGCATTTATAAAGCGCCATCTATCTAGTTTCCTATTCCGAGGCGCTGCCAGGAACACCGGGGCGAACCCCTTCTCTTAGCGAAGAGTGTTACTGGGTTCTTTTACGTGCATTACACAACGCACGGGACCTACAGCTTTACGTCCCATCCGAAGGACAAAGCAATAGTGGTTTAATTGCCTTGCTTAAGGACACACGTGTCGACACCGGGACTCGAACCCACGCTCTGCGGAACAGAAAACCGAGTTCTTAACCGCCCGACCACGACACTCCACAAGATAACATCGTGGTCTGTAAGAATACAGTTGACTCTGGGGGAAAATTCTGGTTAAAGTAAACATAAACCCCCAGGTCCCGACTACATTTATATGCACAGTGAATGGGACCAGCACTCCTCTTAATACACAATTCTGATATAACAAACACTTTGGCTAGGTCCGTCTGAGAATCTACTGTATATTTCGCTTCCGCATCAGCCAGATTTAAACATTCATGTGGTTTTTCTTTTTAATTAAGCTCACTAGACAGAGCAGTAAATAATGCTGATTTACTTACATTGTATTGATTTGGTGCTGGTTGGTCCCCGCGCTTATCCTGTGCAATCGCAATAGGGCTGTGGAATGAACTGGAGGCAGGTGCCTGATTGTAGTCACTCTGCGTTCTGAGTAGACTAGGGAGATTGTAGGCGGCAGAGCCGGGACCAAGAGTACCTTTTTGCCTTGGCATTCTGTGAGTCTGGTCATCAGGATCAAGATCAAACAAAAATATTTAATGAATAAGGTGCTGATTTTTAATAAAGTTAATACATATTTTCTTTTAAGAAATGCTTGGAGGAGAAGCCATTTGTCCAAATGTTGGACTTCCAGTTATCCAGTTATCCTGTATTAGTCTGTTAATCTGCTAACAGTTTTAACTAAGCAAATCAAAGTCAGGCAAAAAGTAATAGTGTAAAAAAGACAAGAATACATCGTCTAATAACTGGAATAGCTTATCATTCGACTCAGTGATTTACAACTAACTTGGAAAGAAACGTTACTTGCTACATCAGGGGTGGATTTTTGTTGAGGGGCGAGTGAACACTAATCGAGAGATCGAGTGATGTCAATCATTCTCACCTTAGATACGAAGCCCACACCCAAGCCTTTCTTGGAAAATGATGAACTGTCCTTGACAGCCCCTACTCTGAGATTGCCGTACGTTCCTGGACCAGGATTCTCATTCTAGCAGAATTAAGCAAAGAAGTTATATTAAAAGCACGAAAACCATTCACTTATTTGTGAGATTTAGAAATTTAATGTGCCTCCGGCTCTGTAAGAAATGTATTTGTTACCACTTACAACATTTAGGTCATGGTTGAATCTTTTGGTTGTCCCACCAAATCCATTTTTATCTGTGTTTGGTGTGACGATGGTTTGATATTTGGTTGGTATTGATGACGTAGCAGCAACAACACCTGGGCCTGTAAAGAAAAACAACAAACAAACAAGAACAAGACTGAAGAACAGCGGCAGACTTCAGAAACTCAAGAGAAAAACTTATTTTTATTTGCTTCATCTTGATCAAATCTGAATGAGCTGAAATTGTCTAAAAACTAACTAGGAAATGTTAACGTTAGATAAACATAGGCCTACTGTCACGATTTTGTTTTTCCATTTGCTGTTTTTTAAAATTCTTATATTTATTTTCAGAGTAGCCTAGGCTAAGTAATAAAAAAACAATATTACAATATTTTATCACGAAATAGATCACATAAACAAATGACACTACGCGTAATTTTCACTCTGTGTTTACTTTGGCGTACCTTTGTGAAGTCTGCCGGGTCTTTCCCCACCAACAGATCTCCTGTAGCCATGTTCCAACGTCTGTACACTATCCGCCATTAATATTTCGGCATTTACAGATAATTTTTAAAGCACGTCACGAGTAAAAATGATGTGCTGCTACTAGCCTAGTACTACTGCTACAGCAGTACAGGCTCTGTCCACAACACCTACTTACAAATGTCCCTACGCGCGCAAGAGCACTATATTTTTACATTTGGTCTCCATGAAGTTCCATATGTGTCAACAAAGTAATAAAATGTGGATACAATTTTTAAAACTATAATTACTTATATATCAAAACATGTTTTTATCAAAAAAAAAGCTGTGTTCACTAAAAGAAAACAAATGAAAAGTTATGTGCGCGGAATGATATCGTTACTATGGCTATAAAAGTTGTAAACGATGATTAGCCTTGTTTCCATCATCATCGGTGGACAACAAATATATGAAGTTAATTGCGGGGCCTTTGTCTGTTTAGTTTATCAAAAAGTTAACAAGAATTTGAAGTTTTTCAACAAAGAAGTTTGGCAACCCTGCATAGGGAAAGTTGGGGTAATAGAGAACCAAATAGTTTATAATCGTTTGCAAAGTACATGTGTAGATGGAATTTGCGTGTGGCAGGGGTGCTGGTGATACGATGTAGCCTAAATTAAATAATGGGTTTTATTTTAGCTCTTTTATCGACCTATTTTTTAAAACACTGTTTGTCCAGTGTTTCCCCGAGCATCCTTGTTAAAAGCTTCGTGTCCCGAAAAAGTTTGAGAAAAATAATTTACCAATATTGAGTTTGCAAAGTTGAGTTAACTTACCCCCACGGAATTGTTACCGACCAAGCTTTATATATGCATACAAAATGTACTACATGTACATGTATGCGCGTGTTCGTACAGTTCTTCTCGTTCTTCTCTAGCTTTATCCACGTTGCCGGCTGGGAAAAAAACACCAGGAATTGTGGGTGGGCGACTTGTTGTTGTTGTTGATGTAAATTTATGGCGCGTGCGGCATTTTGGGCGACGTGACAGCTGCGTTTTGCCAACCATGATGCAAGTTGCAACTTTAGGAAAAGGAATGCAGAACATTCAACCAATGATTCGACCACATAGTTGGCGTGGTGGTGTCGTATTAAAATCCGACTCTTGTGCAAATCGGACTCCTTTCATTGTTATTGGTTAAACCCTCTACGTACGTGACCGGTCACGCTAGCTCTTCGCCTAATTGACCATCACTTAATTAGGCATGCGCAAAAATGAGTCCGTATTTTATAGAGTCTGAAATTTAGGCTACACCGGATACGATACGATATGGCGATATGCCTTCTTTAGGACTATTCCAAAATAATGAAAAGTTTCAGAAACGATTTTTCAATACCAATTGGTACAACAACAAAAATACTAAGTTATCATTTCAACATTTCAACATTAATCAAATACCTCATCGTATTTATAAATCGAATTTGAAATTTGTTTGGTTTGTTTTTGTCATGGTTTTTGTAGAGAAAACTTTGACCGCGAGATTCATTGACGGCCTGAGTTTGGTGAACACCCCTATTTAAGTTTGGTCCTTACCGCACCGCACCTGGATACAATCGTGTACATTTTTACACGTACATTATATACAGTACACGTTGCACTCTTTTGTTCACATTGTATGCTTGCAAATCGTTAACTTGCAAAAAGTTTACCAATCACAGCGAGGGTCGTTGAAGCGAAGTTGGTAAGGACCAATCAAAGGTTGTTTTTTAGGCACGGCACCCAAAGCAGTGACCTGGCCCAGTGACGTGCCGGGGTGTTGTACCGGTATATAATAGGCACGCTGGGTGGTTTTTGGCAAGCGCGCCAAACTCAATTTTGCGATTGTTCAATCATTCATCCTGTTGCTCCCGCCTAGACCACATCAGTTGTAGATCCTCGCTAGTTTAGTTTGCCCCCAACTCAAAAACTATTTATTTTCATCTTGTCATTGCAGCTGCAAAGTAGCCTCTCAAATCACTCAAAATGTTGTCGATGTACTCGCCAGATTCCACCACTAACAAAATGAAGACCCTGACCAATAATGTGCAAAATGTAAGAATCAACGACCAAGAAAACCAGGTGAGTTTTGAAATGTTTGTCAAATTTTGATTGGAGGGAAAATACTTTTAAAAGTTTTCTGCAAAAGTAATTTCAACTAAGTTTTATCGTCGGAGCTGCCTGCATGTCATGATTTAACACTGGACTTTTTATGGCGAATGAGGACATCGAGTACTGTTATTTTTATGTTAAATAGGATTTTTTTTATTTTTTTAAATTTTTAACAGCACCCAGTGACAGTGAAGACGAAACAAGTTAAAGTTCTTGGAGACAGCCAAAAACAAGTAAGTTGAGGCTCTTTAACTTTTTTTTAGTTCTACATCATGTATTTTGTTATAAAACTCATGTGAATCTACCTCGTGCAGCCGTGGTCTAACCTTGTCATGTCGGTTCCGGATACAGCTGATGTGATAAGGCGTTACGCAAGAGGTCATTGTGACTTTGTGTACGTCCAGCGCGCGGGAACACCAACCGTTGTGAAACACAATGGACCGCATTGTTTGCGCTGTGCGGTCCTTGAATATACCATAGAGCATATATGAATACGAAAATCAGTAATTACGTATATAAAAACGGCTGCGAGTAGTACTACATGTATATGTACTGCACTGCATGTTTGTATTCTCGGGAAATTGAACAATTTGTTATTTTAAAGGTTTTTCGTTTTGCAGTAAGATCATAGTTTTGTTTTTTTAAGAATCTCTGACTCTGACTCCTGAGGACTTTTGTTGCAATGTTTCCACATTATGCTTAATCATTAATTTAATTTGTTTTATTAGAATATCATTTCAACAACGAAGACCCCAACAAAAGAGGAGAAAAGGAAAGAGTTGAAGGTAGACAACAAATAGATTTTTTTTTTTTTTCATTTTTCAATAAAAAGAAAATAATTTGCTGATCGTTTATAAAATGAGAATACATATAGATTAAAGTTTGGATGTCATCAAAGATTAATTCATGCTTTTCAGTTTATATTTGAAAAGCAAGTTCGTAGCTTAGACATTTATATACTCACTTTTTTTCTTTTCTTTTTTTCTTGTATAGGAATTTAAGAAAAAGCAGCAAGAATTACTACAAGATGAGCCACTTCTAAGAGAAAACCCTCATCGGTTTGTCATTTTTCCTATCCAGTACAAGGTAAGTCCTCCAAGAAAATAAAGTTTATCACCGAAATAATAGGGACCTGTAGTGTAAATGTGTAATAAGTACAATGACAAAGTGTTGACAACTTCTTAGGTTTGAAGAAAGAAGTGAACTTGTTGGTATTCGCTCTCGAACAGGATGGTCCTGAAGAGTCCAATATAGCTTAAATACATTGTTTCTAAGTATTTCTAATCCAAGCCTGGTAATGTGAGAACTGAATCCTTGTACTGATGTCCACTCGTAAACCATTGGACTTGAACGACTGTCAATTAAAGATGGGTAACCAATTTAGAGTAAGCTGCAAAGCACCAATTTTCATTTCTCACTGATTGTTTAATTGGGTGAAAGGTTATACGGCTGCAGTTGATCAAACTCGAGCATCGTTTTGCTTGTAAGCTTGGGTAACAAATATCTGATCTTCATTGTCGTCAATTTCAGGATGTCTGGGAAATGTACAAGAAGGCCGAGGCATCTTTCTGGACAGTAGAGGAAGTGGACCTCTCTAAGGACATGCCCGACTGGGAAACCCTCAAGTCAGATGAGAAGCATTTCATCTCCCACGTCCTAGCATTCTTTGCTGCCAGCGACGGTATCGTTAATGAGAACCTAGTAGAGCGGTTTAGTCAGGAGGTTCAGATACCAGAGGCAAGGTGCTTCTATGGCTTCCAGATCGCAATTGAGAATATTCACTCCGAGATGTATAGTCTATTGATTGACACTTACATCAGAGACCCAGAACAAAGGTAGGATTTGGTTTGGGAAATGCTGAGCTTGGCTGACTCAGTCGGCATTGAAGGAAGTCAATTTCAAACTGGGATTCAGATCAATTTTTCCACTTTGGAGAGATATTCAGTCCAAGACATGTCTTAAGAAAATCAAATTGGTAACCGATTGAAATAAAAGGCATCAGGAAATCTACAAATTACAAAACCTTTACAAATAAAGCATCAATTTGCAGTAAACTAAGGATATCTTGCTTGGGTAAATTGAGAATTTGTCATGGATATATCGTAAATTGAACAGAACTTAAGAAACCATTTTACTGGGACTGGATCAGGGTTCTAGCTAGGACCTTTTTAGTGCCGGGTAAATTATCAGATTGCGAAGCGTTGACTGGTTACTTTTATTTTATCGTGGTCTTGTTTTGTTCGCAGGAATTTCCTATTCAATGCAATTGAGACTATGCCTTGCGTCAAGCAGAAGGCTGACTGGGCGTTGAACTGGATCAACTCTGACTTATCTACCTACGGCGAGAGAGTCATAGCCTTTGCTGCTGTGGAAGGCATCTTCTTCTCGGGGTCCTTTGCCTCCATCTTCTGGCTGAAGAAACGGGGATTGATGCATGGATTGACATTTTCCAATGAGCTGATTAGCCGTGATGAGGTATGTCGCTACTTGTGAATTATATCTTAAACTCGGCTGATAATAAGTTGGTGTTCATGCTTGAAACCACTTTGAAGTGACCAAAATTAGCTGAAATTGTAGTGGCGAGGCCAGTAAATCAGTAATATACCTTGAACATTTTGTTTAATTACAATCTGATCAAGTTTATAACTTAAACTTGATAGTAAAATTTGCCTTCAGAAAGAACTATGGGCCGTACAGCATAGTGCTGCAAGAATACGTACAATACTAAAAACCTTGACCAACCATGCATGCAATTTACTGTAACTATTCCTAAAGAAACCATCTTTCCTTTTTCAACCACTTAACTCTAGGGTCTTCACTGCGACTTCGCCTGTCTCATGTTCAGTCATCTGGTCCACAAACCATCGGAAGAACGCATCAAGTTCATCATCAGGGAAGCAGTTCAGATTGAGCAGGAGTTCCTAACGGAGGCCCTTCCTTGCTCACTCATCGGAATGAACGCCGGACTCATGAAACAGTACATTGAGTTTGTAGCTGACAGGTTACTGCTAGAGCTGAAATGCACAAAGGTACGTGAAGAACTGGTGATTAAAACTAGAGCCTAATGTCTTTTAAAAAATATGCAAAATTTGAAGCAATCTTCTAAACTTTCACAATCTAGAACCTCCCCCTTAATCATCGGTGCCAGATGGTACATAACTTCAGTAGAAGCAATCAATTTGAAGCGCTTGATACATGTACGTATATTCTAAATGGAAACATATACACGTACATTAAGTTGCACAAAGAATAGGCCATAGTTAACTCGACTTGACTCGACTCAACTCAACTTAACTGCAGTGTAGGGTTTTGGAAGATTTGGGAGCCTACGTGGCAACAATTGAAGAAAATAAGCAACTTAACTTCAACACAACAAAATTCAATGCAAGCTTTTACACCCTAGGGATTAGGGTTAATGCAGTACAATATACCTGATCAGACAGCTGAATTCTTCAAAGTTTACCTGAGCTGGATGGATATTCAGTCATTTTACTCTCCAACATTTTTAGATAAATCATGGTGGCAGAAAAACTACCAGGAATTTGGGAGAAATATTACACTCGTTACATTTTTTACAAATCGGTACAAGAAATATTTGACCAGACGATTGTTTTTCACGGCTATAACTTTCTGGCTTTTCCACTACAGATCTGGAACGTTGAAAACCCCTTTGATTTCATGGAGAATATCTCCCTGGAAGGCAAGACCAACTTCTTTGAAAAGAGGGTCGGAGAGTACCAGAAATCAGGCGTCATGGCAACCAAAGAAGAGCAGGTATTCACGCTAAATGCAGACTTCTAGAAAGAAGAGAGAAAATATCACTAGCTAAGAATAAACCACAATTTGTACTTAAGCACCAAGTTTCAAACACTCCTCAATTGTGGTGCTAATTTTTATCTGAATTTGGTAAACATTTTGTACCTCATTTATAATTTTTATGACTCAATTTTGGTCAGGATCGAGTTTTTATCTGTCTGTGAGCGAGTCTTTTGATGATTTTAATTTGAGTGGGACTTGCTAGTGCGAGAATGCAGACATCGTGGGCCAATGCATGCTGGGATACCACCATGCAGGGCAGCTTGGTGTTTGTATGGTTTGATGTCGGTTATGAAAAACTTGAGCAACAATGAACAAAAGTATTTATAAATTCTGTATAAAGTAAACAAAATTGAACATGCGCTACTAACAGACAGTTTGACATTTTTATTAATATAGTCATGTGTACATTTATCTTTTTGAAACTTTATATAATTAGTAATTTGATGTTTTTGAACAGTAATTATATTACTTCCTCAAGTGCCTTGTTTAATATTATGTATATCTTAATTTCATACGTTAGTTTTATTGTAAATATTATTCTTTGGTTATTTGTTACCAGCAAATCCACTGCCAAAGCACAAGATATTGAAGCAGATGAAACTTACAAATTGTCTTCAATATTGCTCATTTACTTTGCCTAAATAGTTTGATACTTTTTATTAGATTGGATATTATGGACCAAAAACCTACTTGTATCTTGTGTATTATTGCTTTAGATAGATATCGTGTTTTAATTGTACTTAATTATTTCTTTTTATATGGCAATGCCGTTTGTGCCTTAAAATAAAAGTAGAAACTTTTTTTTAAGTTAAAAATAAAAGTAGAATTGAAACAGTTGTAAGCCATGACTACAGTTTCTTATTAATAACGTCCTCCCTAACATCTCGGGGTCAACAATTATTATAAATGAGTCGTGTATAAAAATGTGCTTTCATTGCATGCACACAACTGATTTACCCAATAAAAAAATGTGTTTTGTGCAGCAAGACTATTGGCGATACAGGTGTCTTACACAATTGCATTGTATTAAATGTAGGATAACGATGAATTGTTATGAAATATCTTGCTCATAACTAGAAAAATATCAATTTAATTTGAAAATCTATTTTTCAGGGTGCAAACCTCTAAAAACAAACGCATTCCATTAGTAACACCACTAAGTTATTACAATTCAACCAGTTTGTGCACACAAAGTTTCCCCAGATTCAAAACGGATCACGCATAAATCAACATGAGCAAGGTCAGAAAGGCATGGGTGTGCTTCACGGTACCATCAGCTTGAACCAGCCTCAGATCAAGTTTCGTTAAAAATAATCCCGGCACGAACTAGTTAAGAGACCCTTCCTATTTTAAATGGCTTCCCGTTCACAATTACATATATAAACAATTCTCAAAAATATCTTGGCCAGGCTTTTGAAAAGTAGTTGCCCATTACATTATGTGACCTGTCACCAAATAATGAGCGTTGCATTTAGACTTTTAAAAATAATTGAGCTTACATGTATATTTACCAAGTTCAGTTACGGAAATATCAATAAATTTTGTAGGTCAATCTACATTTAATATTAAACACCTTGAAAGACACAATCGTGAAGTAGTGCGAGGCATAAATAAGAAATCAAACATAAAATCAAGAAAGACGGACAAGAAAACTACAAAGATATTGCAAAGAAAGAAAATGTAACCGAGTGTGTAAATTAGCCATTTGCATTTTGTATGTATTTGAAACGTAGTGAAAGTGCTTTCTTTTTTTAATAAACAAACTAACAATCAAGGAATGTACACAGTGCATTAGGGTATAAACCTTATGTGAAATATTATATACATCACCAAAATATACACAAATGTTGGTAAGCAGTAATTAAGCAAACAAACAAAACCACCCCCTCCTAAAAAAAAATATCAAAAAACATTTAAAGTGAAACACAAGCTTATTTTCAAATCGTGACAAATCCATTAAAAAAGGTTAACAGTTTACACGGTTGTGAAACGAATAAAACCTTGTATTTTTCACTTGTCTCTAGACCCTTGTCTCTGGCGCTAGACCCTTTACATGTGACCTAAGCCTTGCTACTGTTATGCCATTTTGGGGATCGAAAGGCTTTTTGTTATGGGAAGTAGGACAATAGAGGACAATATGGTCCCCTCATTGGAAAAGGTCCCCGAATCTAATTCCGATTCATGTACAAAACATGTAGGAGGTCCTCTGAAAAAAATAAAGTACAAACAAAAGAGGGACAATCGATCATGGTCCCTGATTAGAGGCGTATACACACTTGTGTGTATGGGTTGGGGGGGGGGAACAAAGCCCCCTACCCCTAAACCTTTGTAGAACCGCGCCTGAACTATAAAATCGTGTTTCTGGGATAAAAAAAGGCTCTGAAACTGAAAAAAACCAACTGACCATTCTTGCAATGCTGTACAAAGGTTGATGGCAGCTTATAGTATACACAAGGCAGGAAACTCATTTGCATTAGTTGAAATTTAAGTCCATTAACCAGTTCGCGCCAGAAGACGTATATACATGCAAAGTTTTTCCCAGATTCAAAACGGATGACGCATAAACACGCCATGAGCAAGGCTGGAAATGTCTGTCAGCAACGAGCAAGGCCGGAAATGTCTGTCAGCAACGAGCAAGGCCGGACATTTCATGGGTGTGCTTCCCAATACCATCGACCTGAACCCGCCTCGGATCGAGTTTCGTACAAAAATCCCGACGCGAACTGGTTAAACTAATAACTGCCATGACATAAACTACTGCTTGTCCCATTTTCAAGAAACATATTTATAAATAAAACAAAAACATATATACATATATCTATATATAAATAAGAGGTTTTTTTTTTGTAATTACTCAAAGATTTATTTTACGAAATAGAAAAGGCTCTTCTGGGAACATGTATTCAAAAGGTCTTTGAACCTATCAATCTCCAACTACACGTTTTGTTGGATCTGTTAGGATGGGTATATTCGATAGTGTACACATCGCGTACGATCTCTTCACGTAGTGCGCCCGCATTTTTTATTAAATGTTGATCTTGTTCACCTGGGTCTGCTTGGAAAGCTTGGGATTCCCACAAAGTGGCCGCTAAGCATTCTCCGCTAAGCAGAGATATACTGCTTAGCCAAAAAACGCCCGGTGTGAATTTATACAAACCATGAGGGGACGGGGCTTGGAGTGAAATCTAGAATGGTTCATTGGTCTCGGATTACATGTTTTTAGGGGGGGGGGGGGGGGGTTTCAGACCTCCGTTACGCCGGTGGTAGATCATCATCTTCATCACAGCATCGACACCATTTGCATTTACAACAGAGAATACAAGGGGCGACAAGCAAGAGAAACGGAGAGGCTAACAGGAGGAGGAGACCAAAGCCGGCAAAGATACCAACCACCTGCCGAGTAATTAAAACAAACGACCAATCACAAGTCAGTCAACACAATGAGGTCCTTTCCATAGCATTGTTCTTGCATTATGTAGTGCTTAGACAATGGTTCTTGCTAACGTTCTCCTTGTACACTTATTTTGTCGCAATAAAAAAACATTTCTTAGAATTGGCCACACTGCATTAATGTTCTTCTCTTTTGTGAATCTGATACAAATTAGATCAATTGCCGTGTCCCACTATTACCAAGGAAATTACACACGAGTCTATGGTAGTGGCTACGACTACTTCCTATAGACTAGTGTGTAAATTCACTAGCCATAGACATGTAATTCAAGTCAAGCTCTACTCTCAAATTAAGGTCATCTATTGTAGAATTCCAATAATGACCTGTTTAACTCTAACTACAGAAATGATTGCCTTCAATAAACGGAGTGATGTTCCAGCTGATATTGGCTCCCTTGGTCTGTCTACAGTGAGTCTGGCTCCTTGACACAAATAATTCCAATATTTTTGACAAGATAGAGTCTCAATTTGTTGTCTATATACCTGTGTTCTGTGCCATATAACTGATGCTCTAGAGTGACCCAACTTGTTTTTGCACGGTCCTTTGTCATAGTGTCGCAGTAAAAAATCGTCCTGTAAGAAGACACAAATTAAACATAGTCTGTAGATTCTAAGGCATTATTTTTCGGGAGAATTCTTAATTCTAAATTTATCAAAAGAATTTTTAAGGAATTTGTCCATTCATTTGCAAGAACCCAAGGGTAGTATTGAAGAACCCAAGGGTAGTATTGAAGAACCCAACGGTAGTATTGAAGAACCGAAGGGTAGTATTGAAGGATTTTATATTTCTGTCTTAATTCCCACTGCCTGTTACATTGATTAGAAGTTTCTCCGGCAACTCAAAACTGTGCATATCTAGATCTTTATCTTCCCAAAACATTTCTTCAAGATTGTGAGCTACAGCACCTTGGTGAAAAGATGGTAAGCGAAGACTTACGTCAAGGTTTGCAAGGCAGTACCAACAGAAGACGTGTTTGCATCGTTTGCACATCATCTGCGCACACCCCTCGTCTCGTTCAATGGGTATGTGACACATGGGACATCGTTTAATCTTGGCTACATCTTCATTGTCAAATGGTATGCTGGAAACAGAAAAATGACACTCCAACTGTTCATACAGGTTCTCTTCCTGACAACTTCCAACATTTCAAAATTCCAAATGCCTCCAAGACCTGAGATGAGCTAGAGCTAGCCTTGTGTGTCAGACTCACTCTCGCGGCCAATCAAGATACCCAATCTGTGGGTGAGGTTGAGGTATAAAGCCTGCTACAAGCATCTATTCTTACCCTAATGCCTCCAGGACCTGAGATGAGCTAGAGCTAGCCTTGTGTGTCAGACTCACTCTCGCGGCCAATCAAGATACCCAATCTGTGGGTGAGGTTGAGGTATAAAGCCTGCTACAAGCATCTATTCTTACCCTAATGCCTCTAAGACCTGAGATGAGCTAGAGCCAGCCTTGTGTGCGAGTGTCTCCATGTACTCACCACACGACAGACTCACTCTCTCGGCCAATCAAGATACCCAATCTGTGGGTGAGGTTGAGGTATAAAGCCTGCTACAAGCATCTATTCTTACCCTAATGCCTCCAAGACCTGAGATGAGCTAGAGCTAGCCTTGTGTGTCAGTGTCTCCATGTACTCACCACGTGACAGACTCACTCTCTCGGCCAATCAAGATACCCAATCTGTGGGTGAGGTTGAGGTATAAAGCCTGCTACAAGCATCTATTCTTACCCTAATGCCTCCAAGACCTGAGATGAGCTAGAGCTAGCCTTGTGTGCGAGTGTCTCCATGTACTCACCACACGACAGACTCACTCTCTCGGCCAATCAAGATACCCAATCTGTGGGTGAGGTTGAGGTATAAAGCCTGCTACAAGCATCTATTCTTACCCTAATGCCTCTAGGACCTGAGATGAGCTAGAGCTAGCCTTGTGTGTCAGTGTCTCCATGTACTCACCACGTGACAGACTCACTCTCTCGGCCAATCAAGATACCCGATCTGTGGGTGAGGTTGAGGTATAAAGCCTGCTACAAGCATCTATTCTTACCCTAATGCCTCCAGGACCTGAGATGAGCTAGAGCTAGCCTTGTGTGTCAGTGTCTCCATGTACTCACCACACTACAGACTCACTCTCTCGGCCAATCAAGATACCCAATCTGTGGGTGAGGTTAAGGTATAAATCCTGCTACAAGCATCTATTCTTACCCTAATGCCTCCAAGACCTGAGATGAGCTAGAGCTAGCCTTGTGTGTCAGTGTCTCCATGTACTCACCACACTACAGACTCACTCTCTTGGCCAATCAAGATATCCAGTCTGTGGGTGGGGTTGAGGTATAAAGCCTGCTACAAGCATCTATTCTTACCCTAAAGCCTCCAGGACCTGAGATGAGCTAGAGCCAGCCTTGTGTGTGAGTGTTCCCATGTACTCACCACACGACAGATTGGCGTGCCAATGTGACTTGCATATCGAACAGAAATTTGTGCCGCACTGTTAAAAACAATACATAAAAAGATTTTACTTTTTAGTAAACGTAGATAGCCAACTAGCAGTTTGTATTAAGAATATAAAAGTGAATAAGGGTCCGTGGTTAGTATAAGGCTTATGATGAAACCTCTTGTCCAATGAACTGCTTTGCAATTTGAAAGATTTTGAACAAAAAGTTGGTTATTTGTGACCCACCCCAACGCAACGAGTGTAAAACCATCACAGCTCACTATGAATTACGAGCCATTAAACAAAAAACTTGCAAAGCCATCAACATTTTCAACTGCAAAAATAATATTTAAAAATAAATAAATGTGCTCAATATGGGAGCATTTTGAACTAAACTGAATGTGACTGTTAATCTTTGGCACTTACAGTTGGGCAGTGTACTGGTTTAGCTTTAGACGGGTCCCCGGTACAGACATGACAGATAGTCTCACAGCCGACTTCAGGGCACCAGGTTCGATTTGGATCAAGGTCCACCTCTGCGGGAGGAAGTAGACAAATCTCGAGTTACCATGGCAACATATAAAAAACAGCCGTTTTATTTTAATTTGACACTTTGAATATAAAGGGCAAATCAACAATGTATTCTTACCTAGTTCAAATTTGACATGCTTGTATCGTTCAAATGCTTCACTGCGAACAAGAAGCTTAACCTGAAATCAATCAAAATTAACAGTGTGTAATTATTCCAAATAGCGAAGAGCTCATGGTTAAATTTACATTTTTCTTTGCATTTGACAGGGTATCCAAAAATAAACCAAGGCAACTATAAAAAAAACAGATTTACAAAATTTACATACCAGCATTTCTGAATTCATTACATGTTACAGATTCTTTCCTTTTTTGTACACTAAGCAATTTGTTCTTGCTAAGCAGCGAGCAAGGCCGGAAATGCGTGGGTGTGTTTCCCGGTACCATCGGCCTGAATCCGCCTCGGATCCAGTTTCGTTAACAATAATCCCGCGCCTCTAGGTGATGTTAAAATAATCCCGGCGCGGACTGGTTAATTAAAAAAGGCCCAAGATCTGCGAGTCTCACCTCGTTGCCATGGATTTTTCCTTTCTCTCGACAAGCCGCATCAGGGCATGTGATGCTACTCACAGCGCCCTCTTGAATCAGAATAGACAAGTACTGACGAAGACACTACACAATAGAGAAACAAAAAAAGATTTCACAATGATGCCATTCAAAAACACAATCAGCTCATCACAAGATTCAGGCAGCCTCCAAATTACTTGACTATGGCTTGAAATTAGTGCTCGAGACTATGATATCGTTACTTCCAGAACTGTAAGGTTTTACAATATAAACCTTACATCAAGGGTAGTGAAACAATTTATATTCAAACAGTGCCAAATTCAATTGTGTGAAATTATAACTCTCCTGTGACAACATTATTGGGCCCAGTATTTCATGATATGTGACTATCGTGGTGGATTTACTAGCACACTGGTTGGTTCCAATAAGCTGTTTCATTATAACATGCGCCATCTTGTTCACGGGGCAAATTTACATGAGTTGCTGCGTACGTACTCATCGTCGATCAAAAAACGTACGTTTGCGCTTCCAAGTCATCATGCGTTCATTCTCAAATGTGCGAGCATTAAGCAACTCGCAGTATTTTTGCCCTGTGAACAAGATGGCACATATGACCGTAAAACAGACGAATCTCGTTAGCTGACGTCATTCCTGAGCTGACGTTATTCCCAAGTTTCGGTGCATTTCTAGTTTTGCTGCAACATCCACACTCACTCCATGTGAGAATTTTGTCCCACACTGCATAACCATTACAAATTACGTAATCGTATCCTGCAACACGTAACAATTGAAACCGTCAGGGGTCACATCACTGTAGAGTTGCGTACTGGTGACATCATCATGTTGTTACCATGGTTACTCACCGAAAGGCAGTAAACACAACTACAGTCTTGCATCTGATGCATGTCCTTCATAGAATATTCACATAGACAGAGTTTGCAGGTGATGAGGGGATCCAAAGCCAGCTCACCGCTGACTGTACTAATCGCCATGACAATGCCAATGGTTGCTAATGCTACGTACACACAGTAAATTCTTCCAAGATGCACATCAAAAGAAAAGGTTACATCTGTAAATAAGAAATATTAATATCTGAATGCACTTTTTTATATCTATATTTTAAAACCGGGTAAGATTTTATAATAACATGCACAAACTTTTTTTTCATACAAAAATCTCGCAGTCGCACTCGGACAGTCGCACCAAGATCAGAAGACCGACTCGGTACGTAGTTTCCGTACGTCCAAGTATTAACCACTTGCTGGGGTATAAACAAAAGTCGACTAAACGTTATTAAGCAATCAATTTAACAGTTCACTTCGTTACTTATCACCCAGTTAAATATGTAATGTTTACCGTCGAAACAGCTTGACACGATCCGCCATTCACATCCGTATTGTTGTTTTATACAAATTCGTCGCTTTATATGGCTGGGGCCGTTTAATGGTCGGTACCAATCGAGATAAGGGGTTCCAAATATAGGAAATAAAATTGTCACTCCAATGCACATAATTTGTGCCCGTAATTCATTATTCACAGTTAAGTACCTCAATAAAAAGCCTTTAGTTTGGTTTTGTTATTAAAAACAATTGATCACACAATTATTTTAATAGGATATTTTGTAATGTATCGAAGGTTTTTTCCCGTGACAAAAGTTAGACGATTGCTGCGTTAATTTTTTTGGCCGTGATTTATAGAGGGCGCTACGCAATTTGAACGTGGAAATAAAAACTTTTTTGAGGGGGGGGGAGGGGGGGGGGGGGGGGTAGAAGGGATAAGGTGAAGGAGGGGGGGGGGGGGGGGGGGGTGGAGGATGAAGGGGAGGTGGTGATGGGAAAAAGAGGTAGTACGGGGAGGGTAAACCTAAAACAAAGGGATTTCGTTCACATAAATCATTATTGTTTGGGTTTTTTGGGGGTTTTTTTTTTGGGGGGGGGGGAAAGCTGAACAGTACACCCATTTTGTACCACTAGGTCTGTCACACAACACAAACCATATACATGTACATGTAGAGCCAAACACAAAACCTTGTCTTCTTTGCATTTTAATCCATTATTACAAATCTCAACTACTTTAGCTGGCCTAACGAGTATATAAATAATGCCAATTAGGCCTTGATAGACGTTTTACATCATTACTAATAGACCTAAAACCCCACACTTTGTTTACACATGGAGGAATTTTTCTCCTTAGTTTACATGCACTTTACTATTTCTCTATACTATTGCGCAAAATCATAGTTCTATAAACACAGTTGAAAGCAATTCCTCGCGTCTAATAAATTAAAACTTAAATAAAAATAAATATTAAACTTTAGGGTGGATCTCACCATCTTACATCTTACCATCTCACCATCTCACGCCTTTATTGTTTACACAATGTAACAATTCACAATTCCTGATTATTCAATAAGGCATTCGTCAGGTATTTACACTATAACCTACTTGCACAAGATCATTAATAACATTATTACACAATGTTGTACTTATTTGCTAACTTTTGTATTATTTCTCCTTCCAAAAACTTAGGGATTTTTTTAAAAATTCAACGGTCATGATTAATTGTAATAAGCAAATACAAAGATTTGGTACATCACAGAAGATAACATGTAGCTTCGGGGAACCTTACAAAAATGTCAAAGAATTAACTTTGCAAACTAGTCTGGTACCTAGCTGTGGCATCACAGAAGCGTTCATTGAGACTAACAACTATGTGCTTTAGGGGGACTCTACAAAGATGTCTGCCTGGGTATATGACTCGCCTCGGAGCGGTCTGATGTCCGTCTGTTGGTCATTCTATTAAAAATATCAAATCGAATCTGTAAGTTAAAAAAAGGAAATGTGTCTGCGAACAAACAAACAAACAAACAAACAAACAAAAAACCCAACACCCCAACAAACAAACAAGCACCCTAACAAATTCACACCCCAACAAATAAACAAACACCCCAACAAATAAACAAACACCCCAACAAACAAGCCAAAACGGTTATAAAATCAAGTTAAGCAGGGAAGCAAGTTAATTTAAAGATTAAAAACATAAGAGTACACAATTGTGCTTGTGTTAAAACAAAAATTGATAAAACTGTTACAAAATGCACTTTGACAAAGAAGTAAAAGCATAAAATCAAAAGGTACACCTAAGTATGCAAAACCTTTACCATACAAGTTATGTAGCGCTGTAAAATTAGTCCCCTAAAAAGCCAATACGTGCAAACATAAAAAAGCCTACAGAATTGTCGAATCCAGCTACAGAAAGCAGTTTATGCAGTTAATAATTTGCACTGCTAAAACAGTAGTTAGTATCATTAATTGCAGTCGAGTGACTAAGTCCATCACAAGTCCTTTCACAAGTCTTGTCGCAAGAAACGGGATGAACAATGACAAAGAAATGCTTCTGTAACAATTGATTTAAAGTACTTGTGACTTGACTTGAGTTGAGTCTGAGGGACTTTATAGGGACTCAGGCTGGCGTTTTTGCCTTCCACCACTGTGGTCCTAGGTACGATTCCCGGGCCTGTTCCACATGTGGATTGGGTTTTTAGTTTTGACCTGATTCTGTGGGATTTTGCTGTGGAATTTCTCAAGACACTTTTAGGGTTAGGCTTACTTGCATGGGGAAAAGGTGCGGGGGGTCAGAAGAAGAAAAAATATTAAATGAGGAAATTAAGAGCAGGTGCTGTACTTGTAGATGCTAAACATGCACATCTATTCATGCTGAACCCAACATAAGCAGACATTCCAAAACATAAATAGAAAAATGACAATTGTATACATACCTGCATCAAATGTTTTTATAGGGTGTTAAAGGAAATCTACAAAAAGGCTAGTTAGACAAAAGTAAAACAAAAATAAGAGATGTGAGTTTTGGAAATTTGTGACTGTGATAAATAGTCAAGTGTAAAACATATCCCATTTTTACATTTTAAGAATTGCCATTCTTGTAATTTTATTGCACTCAAGAAATTCATAAAAATTTCTTTAACTTTACATAGCATTATTATGGTATTATGGGAATGGAAGACGAGCTAATTGGGCATGAAAATTGCATACTCAGAATGCTGTGCAAATAAAATAATACAAGTTTAATTATAAAACAGTGATGAATTCAAAAACTTTGCGCTTCTTTGGTAATTTTATTGCATCATCGTTGGTCCCATCTGAACTATCACTTTCGGCAAAAACTTCATGCAACATCGGTTTTGGACTAATACCTTCAACTTCTTGGGGTTCATCTTCAATGGACCCTTCGTTTTTGGTGCGTTCTATACTTTCTTGGTCTTTTTTGACTTGCGTCTCTGGAATCTCATCCATGTTTATCTGGATGTCGTCCACTTTTATTGTTTTGTCCTCTGTAGTTTTCATCCTGAGTTCTATTGAAGGTTTGGACGTGGACTTTCTACGGCGCATGCATGGTGTCAGAAGCGTCAGCAGTACAGGGAGAAAGAGTATACCATGCAGAAGGCCTAAAGTCATGACGAGAAACATAGTCTTGAAGAAACTCCGGAAGATGTATGCAGGGGACGTAGCGATTGCAACAATGCCAAGGATGGTGGAGGACGCCCCTTGGAGGATAGGCATGCCCAGGCTGTGCAACGCAAAGATGGCAGCTTCATTGCTGGTGTCGCATGGCGCCGTGACAAACGAGTACGTGATATGGGCCGAGAAGTCCACACTGAATCCGATGCAGATGATGATGTTAATCATGGAGACTCCATCCATACTGACATCCCACATTGACATGAAACCGATGACACCCAACTCGATGGAGACAACGCAAATGGTGATCATAACGGCCGACAATGGATGGGGAATAAAGACAAGAGAAATCACACACATAGAGATGATCGCGATGATGAGGTTCTGAATTGTGTTGGGGAGAACCACCAAATACTGCTCAAAGAACTCAAATGGAGGGGACGAGACCATTAGCGGGAGGGGGAACCTGTCTACAGTTGCTCTAACATCCAGCATGAACTTGCTCTCCTCCATCGTCGTGGTGATGTTTCCAGGCATGAAAATCAAGCGCGAGGTCGAAATCACATCCCGACCTGAAGTGTTTTCAAATCTCACATCCAAGACGAATTGTTCGTAGAGGGGGTTCGTCAAAAAGTCTTCCTGTAGAACAGTAAGAAATGTTTGTTCATCTAACCCTGTCGTGTTATTCCAGTCACTTTGTATTTTCTCAGTTTTGAGGTACTCGAGATATTTTCTCAACCACGAATCCGTAAATCTTGCATCGTAAATATTGTCACGGTCCTCAAAGTTCCTGGAGAAATTTTCAATCTTCTCTTGTACGTCTGTTTCCCAATATGCCACCGGTTCGGTTATAACCACAGAAATCGGTGCAGCAAAAGTCCTGAAATACTCCGATTGCTCAATCATGTAATGATGAGCATACGAATCATCAGAAAAAATATCCTTATACTGCATCCCTTCTGTAAGTTGAAAACATCCGAAAATGGCCGCACCGATGTAAACGCAGTACAAGATAATCGTAGCAATCTTGGCGAGGGGCTTAGTGATAAACGGCCCATAGTAATCCTTGAAAAATCCCATGACAGCGTGATCTTTGGGTTCTCCAGTGAGTGACTTCTTGGATATGCCTCCAGCACACATGAGGCGGTATATCTTAGATGGGGCTTCATCCTTGGGTAGTACAGGTTTCAGAGTAGTGCAGTGTTTGCGTTTGGCCTCCCTCCGTCCGGTGTAAACCATGCAGGCTCCGAAGAATGAGATCTGTGGATACAAATATCAGGGGTTTTAGTCTCACAGTAAAACATGCTCAGTAAGATACGGTGGGGGTGTTTGCAAACTTTGGCCGTTTTACAAACCCCAGTTTCATCTAACTGTCTTTGGCTTCGTTTATGCAGTTCGGCAATGGTGATGGACCCGGAGATGAAGCCTAATTAAGCCGGGGTTTGGTAAACATCCCTTGTCTGCAGATTTATACATGCAGTCATGTCCATCACAAGGCAATCATAAAGGAATCGCAAGGCAATCATAAAGCAATCGCAAGGCAATCATAAAGCAATTGCAAACCAATTGCAAGGAAGGTTCAAGTAACAGGAAATACACAACAAGACAGGCACGCCTTCGCCACATTTCATTTAAATAGCACGTCGCTTGGCTTAAGGCTAAATGATTTGTGATTGACCTGCGACGGACTTGTGACTAACTTCTGACTTACTTGTGACTTACTCATGACTGTCTTGTGACTGTCTTGTGACTGACTTGTGACTGAATTGAGATTTGTTAAGAATTAAAGATATTCCTGTGAAGGAAATGCACGGCATTGTGGGTAGCGTACCATGACCTTTCGAATTGCACACATCCCAGCTGAGCCGCGGTACTGGTGACCTTCAGTTCAGAGGTCAAACAAAATCTATCCAATCAGAGCTAAAAGCAAATCAGCGCTTCCAAGCACCCAGTATGGGCGGTGGTAGTAAGCGAATTAAAGACAATACCACTTAGTACCTGGTACAAATAATCAAAGATAATGGCCACTCCACTGTACAGACAGAAGACCCTGATGGCAGGCAGTTTGGTGATAGAACCGATGCCAAAAGCCAGGGCGTCGGTGATGCTAGTGATGGTGATAGATACAGCTGCTTCAGCGTAAGTCTGGCCGAGGCGTTCCTCAACGGGGAGCTTAATGGAGGTCTTACGCCAGGCAGCCAGCATGATAAACATGTCATCAATGCCGATGCCTGCGAGAACAGATCAATGCAACAATAAACTAATACAAATCAAATAAGTTAAGTGGGCCTAATATTTAGATCTAAAACAAGATCTGCTTCAGAGGCAAAATGACTGTGTACACGAAACAAACATAATAAACATGGCACAATTAAGCAAGATGTATTAGGGTTGGGAGGAGCAAAACAAGGGAGGGGTACTATAAATATAAATATCGAGAGGGGTAAGGAAAACCCAAACAAATAAGGTTGATTTAACAGATACACGTTGAGGCAAGTTGTTATGCTGAAAATTAGCAAAAGTGGAAGACATTCATTTCAACCGTGGCAAATTTTGCAGCAAATGTTTTGTGATGTCGAATTTCCATTTTCATGATGAAGTATGAACCGGCTCATACTAGGGCCTCAAAATGACAAAAGCACCGCGACAGCCGTTCTACAAAGCAACTAGTTATTTCTTATTGATATACTGGCGCAGTGCTTCCGTCATTATTGACGGCATCTATGAATGTTTACTGATAACGTGCCCACACTGGGCCCCATTTCATGGCTACGATCTCCATTTTGTGGTCAACAGATCCTATAGTTACCGGATGTACGCAAAAGCCAGAATTCCATGCTAACCTATGAAATACACTTGTCCTTAAGCATGGACATTTCTACTACAGTAAGTTGGAGTTTTTTGCTAACGGTGAGCACAGGCCTAAGACCTAATGACGTCACGTTTTGTTTACGTCTGCTCTTTCCTATGAGTGAGTCTGTCCCTCTGTCGTCTGGCATCCCGACTTTGCTCCTATAGAAAAGCGCATGGGTCTATTGTTAACAAAGCCATAATGTCATTAGGTCTCAGGTAAATTGGGCCCTGGTCTCAAGATTCACTCACCTATCGCAAGAAACGGCATGGATGCTGAGACCTCATTGAAGGGTAGACCACAGTAGGACAGTAAGCCCATGGAGGACGCTATCGCTAACATAGCCGACATCACCCCAAACTGTCCAAGCCAAGGTTTACTGAATACCCAGTCTGCCATCATGCACGACATCACAGCGAAGCTTATCAACAGACTGAAGGTGATGCAAAACCGGGGCATGACGCGGGTTGCCATGGCAATGAGTTCATCTGACAGTGAAGTAGAGGCAAATACAGCCACCTCGATGTAATGATATTCGTCCTTCAAGGTCCGAAAGGCCTTCAGGAATGCTCTCTCCCATTCTTCTGCCAAGACATGTTCCTCGTCTGTTCCAGAACGTAGAAAGTACATGATGTTTATTGCCTTGGCAGACTTGATGATGTCAGAGTTTTCATGAAGGACGACACCCCCTAGCGACGCACCGATATTGATACTTATGTTCTGCGGACCGGTAGGAATGAGTAGGCTCAAATCAGGAACACCATCCGGATTAAATGGGAACAAGTTAGAACTTCCATCAAAAAAACCTGTCAAGTCAAAGGATATATCCGACGGGACAATTGCGAGGTCGACCAGATCAAGGTAGAAGAATGGATACGTAAGGTTCGTTGTGGTTACACTCTTGGAGGAGTAGTTGAAGAGTTTTAAGATGGGATTTTCTAGACATTCGTCGTGGGTGAAATGAGAGCAAATGTCAGCGTAGGTTATGCTGGTGTTAGCGCCCAGGGTGTGTATTTCCATGGATCTTAGCATGTGGTCTAAATGAATGATCTCAGCCATTACTGCCTCCTGGAGTATGTTACTGTTGGTGCTATCTCTTGCAGTGATCAAAGCACTGCCGCCAAACTCTCGAGTCGTAAGGACACGATTCGGGAGAAACTTCTCATAGTTGACGGGGAATCGTTTGGACATCTCTGCCAGCTCGTTCCGAGCCCGGCTGCTGTCCGGGGTGAAGAGGTACGCAGCATCCGTCTCGATGGTCAAAAAAATCATCCCTGAGCTCAAGCAGCCAGCAATAATGAGTGGAACGAGGAGAAAAAAACCCGGTCGCCGTGCAATCAAACGACCATAGCGGTAGAAGAGTTGAGTTATCGCTCGGTTGAAACAGTCCCACTTTGCCATCTTTGTCAATGTCAGATTCAAATTTCAATATGCACAGGAAGCTTGACTTGATTCTTTGGATGAGTCAGATTTGCTGGACACGTTTAAAGCTCTGTATTTAGAATCCAAACTGGTCTGTGAGTTTTAATACATTCTCTGAAAAAAAAGGTCCTGCGGTTTGTTCAACAGTCAAGACAAAGTTTGATGACTTGTTGCATAACGGGTTCAAAAATCAAAATTATTATTATTATATACATGTACATGATGTAGAACACATATGTATGGAGCCCCTAAAGGAACAAATTGTGTACATCTCAGTAAGGTTAGGATCTGGGCACATGATCTGAGTGACATGTCCATATAGGGGCTCCGTACGTATGTAAATGTGTGTTATATAATAATAATAATTTTGATTTTTGAACCCTTAGTACTCAAGTGTGCAAACATGTTATTATGTGACTGTGACTGAGAGAAACATAAAACATAAACCTATCTTTTTAGACTTTGAAACATAAATAAGATTAAAACTGCTGCAAACTGCTGGCTGGAATGACCTGAAATATACAAATCAAATAAGTTAAGAGGGCCTAATACTACTACGAATGACAATAAAGTTGACAGAATGTACAATGTAGTAAATCCTGACGCTATTTTTGCAGTTGTGTACAAAGTCCGTTTATCATATGGAAAGTCAAGATGGTTTTAAAAGTATCTCCTTACACGATCATTATCATTCTTATTCCTCCAATGTCATTAACAACAATTTGCGTCAGGATATATCCGGTCCCTGCACATCAATCGCGCGCGCCGCGCCTGATCTGCTGGCGATGGCGGCATGGCATGGCATGCGCCGCGCGCCGGTCGACGACATAAATTCACGGTGCTCCGTAACGGACATTCACTTCAAAATAAATATATTACTAATTATCTTTATCTTTATCTTTATTTCATTTTTCGGGATATATATACAAAATTACTGAATTAGAGAACAATTACAAATAACAAACACTGATCAAGAAACATAACAGAAGACAATATCCAAATAGCTCCCGCAGGATTACCCAAAAGAAACAAGTTTCTGTCGAGGGGCTCTCCAAACTAATTGGATAATACATTTAAGGATAAATAGATTAGATATAAAGGGAATAATAAATAAAATTATTTAATAAAAATATTTTAAAAAAATAAAAAAATAAAAAAATAAAAAAATAAATTAAATTAAATATGTTTATCCAATATATAATGCCTCCAAAAGGACAAATTTGAGTTTTTTAAAAACACAAAGTGAGGAGATGATTAAAATAAATGCTGGCACGCATACTATATATACTGGGTGAATACTCTAAAAGGCTTGAGAAATGGGGTCCAGACTGAAAAGATGATCACGTAAAGAACTAATGAAAGGCTTAGGTGATTGTTCCAGGCAAAGGTCTCGATCTTCACCAGAAAGGGAATTAAAGAATCTTGGAAAAAAGGTGAACAAAGAAAATTTGACACAGTTAGTCCGGCTGTACTGATGCTTGAAGAGCAGGGTTTCAGTTTTCCTGGTATTGGTTTGTGGGTGAAAATGTGAAGAGACTGAAATGTGATTATAGAGACATTTAATGACAAAGGATGCACTAAGGTATATCAGTCTGTTGTAGAGAGGAGGCAAATTAAGTTTGGACAGGCGTTGTTCATAGGAAAGAGAAATAGCAACATTGTAGGGGAAGCAAGATTTAGTAAAGCGGCGTTGAATTGTCTCAAGGCATTGAATGTGGTTCTTTTGGTGAGGTAGCCAAACCGGTGCGGCATATTCTAAGATGGGTCTGCAAAGAGAACAATACAATTTGATAAGAACGGCAGCATTTCTGGATTTTACAGTGCGTCGTATGAAACCACCAAGTCTAGAACACTTGGCACGAACAACATTTACATGTTTGGTCCAGGTGAGGTCGTTGGAAAGAGTAACACCAAGATATTTATAAGATGTAACGACATCAAGTGGTTCATCAGAGTTTGCCAAAAAGTAAGAAGTTAGCAATTGCCTTCTTGAGCGGGTGACGTGCATGACTTTGCATTTGGTGGAGTTTAGCTGCATTCGATTAAATAAAATATTTAATTAAATATTCTGTTTTCTATTTATATTTTGAAATGGGACAGACGACGATTGTCGATTGTTGATTAACTTTACGGACGGTGATTTAACGTACGAACTGACTACTTGTGGAAACAACGAGCTTTGCTTTTTTTAGTGTAAGGTGGGTATGTTTGTGAAAGTGCCAACGTATAGGGGACCCCGCTTGCAAATTGACCTGTAATTTCCAAATCTATTTCGATGCCACCCTAGGAATTTTACAACTACTAGATGAGAAATAGGTTAATATGATTTGTAAATATCTTGTACTTTCTATGCATAGTTTTTCTGTAATTAATCGTCAAATCACGGAATCAACATCAGTGCAGTGTCACAATTACCGCATATTAAACGCATGCAGCTTATTGTACACGGGTACACGCGTTGATTCAACCATTATGTTAAATTGTTCTTAAAATTACGACAAGTGTACTGGCAAAGGCGTTACAACAAATATTAAAAAAATAGGGAAAAACCTTTAAAAGTTTACGCTAATATCTTTTTCAAAAATCAAGGAGTAAAAAATGTGGTTCTTGAGTTGCATGGCCCGGACACCGTAGATTTTCCATAAAGCGCCTCATCACACTGCGCGGATTTAGGCAGGAATTTTTCTTGAACGCCAAAATTAACTGCACGCTTTGGAATTCCCCGCTTGTCGCTTAAAATAAAGATAATTTTGCTTTGCTAATCGGTATGGTGGATGACTGTAAGCAAACATTATAAGTTTTGCCAAGAAAAAGAGTACATGTAGTTGCTCTTTCAGTTTTAATCTACTTGTTAAATAGGATGATCGAGGATATAAAGATAAAAAACGCGGTCATTTCATCCATGGCAACAGAGGGCGTTGTTTCTTACATCTTCAAACAAACATTGTAGATGCGCAGTCAGTCCGCAGTGCACACAATATCCCTTCCTTTTGGTTTTTCTATAAAGTATACAACCTACAAATTGTACAATCTTTGAAAGTTTTATACAATTCTGCAAACCAGATCACGGACTATAAACCTTCGCCTTCGGTTCGGCTTAAAGTTTAATAATCACACGGGGTCTTTGATCTGATCTAGTTCGGTAAAAATTCTAACAGTATTTAAAGGCGCGGACAATATAAATAGAGACCATTATTTTGTAGGTTGTAAATTGTTTAGGTTTGAACAACTTGCTCTATGGTTTGAAGCTGCCAAATATAAAATGTTTGACAACTAGTAATCTTGTAAAATGTTAGCCCCGTGTGAAAGATGCAAGTTTTGAATTGAAATCAAAGTCTTATAATATTGTTTTCTCGGACGTTATTTGTTACGAAAAACAAATAAAAAAACGCATTTTGAAGGAGTAGTTATGTGAATCTTTATATTCTACTTTTTAAAAACTTCCCAATCATACCCAAACGCCCAATCTAAAGCAACGTTCCCCTTTAATTAGCGAGTAAATCAGAGATGATATTGTCAATTGAGAAATGAAGTCTGACAATGATGAAATGTCTGCAAAATGCACATCCTGCAAAATGATGTCTTCGGCTGAGATTTAAAAATTCTGAATTTAGATAAGTCTTACAAATTTCATAATAATAATTAGTATCGTATACTGTGGAATGTAATACAAATTACAAGAGAAACGTCAATACCCCCCCCCCCCCCCCCCCCCCCCCGTTATTTCGTCTAGCGCATCTCCTAATTTGACAGATGTATACAAAAGGGACGTGTAGTGTATGTCATTTCCAATATCGCACAGTCACGATCCATACGACGCCGCGGTGCATGCCGGCCCTTTGCGGATATCGGATCACGCGCGTTGTACGTGTACAGGTTTATATATGTCGGCCACACACGTGATCCTTCGCAGGAGCTTCATGGTTTCATACCCCTTTTATGGATTATAGTGAAGAGATCTGTTTTCTACAGCATTTTATTTTATGCCAGGACGGCCGGACTGAGACAACGAACCCTCTTCTCATGATCAGAAAAGGAAGACAGACTTAGTGGCTCCCTCATATTTAAGGTGAATTGTTTTTTAATTGTCATGTATTGTCGCATTATGTCATGATTGGCAATGACATTGCCAAATATTAAGGCATTCCTTCCTCCTCGAATCAATCATGATCAGGCGTATCAGAATCACACGCCATTGTACATGCACGTACATGCATGTACATGTGGGTGTACATGTACATGTACTCTGAATGTACATGTACATGTAAATGTAAATGTAAATGCACAAAAATGTGCACACACTGTGTGATGACAGCTAGGCTTCCTTTCCCATTTACTTTCTACCCCCATTTACTTTCTACCCCCATTTACTTTCTACCCCCGTGCTTCTCTGGAGTGCACTACTGAATACTGTTTGTTTGTGCCACAGCGACTTCGACAAGATTGTAATAAAAGACTACCACAAGTACCAGATGCAGATTGAGCTAATTCAGCGTAGTCATAGTTTTTGGACGGAAACCCATTGTGACATTCGTACCTCATAATCCCGGTAACCATGTCGTGAGGCCAAGGACACGTCATGACTCATGCATGGCCGGCCGGCCGGCCTTGCATAATGATTGCAATTTTGTACAATTTATTACACATGCACAAATTATGCAAGCTGGTTTGTTGTGTATGCTGCGCGTGCACGTGACTCGTGAGAGCATGAACTCTACTCGAAATCGTACGACACGTGTGTATACTAGTCTTGGTTGCAAGGCGTCCTCGTGGTATGTAGTGCGCGTGGGCTGCCGATGCGGGCGCCCTATCATGAACTTCGAATAGGACGTCTTGGCTAATAGACAAAATCGCTTGAAAAATTCCGAGCAGATTTTCGTCGCATTTGCATGCGCGTGTGACGTAACATGGATAGTTTCTGTCAAGTTTCTGTTCTGTTACGGATTGTCTCTAATAATTTTGACTGTTAATTATCACAGTGAAGACATATGTTTAACAATTATCCTGGCAAACCCTAGAAGTAAGAAGAGATTTCTCCTTGGCCTGTATTATGTATAAATGTGTTCATGGGATTGCTATAATTATATTATGTAATGACATTGAAATGTATTTCGATAGACATGGCTTTAATACTAGAAATGCTGATTCTTTAAATGTCGTTTTCCCTAAACCCAATATTGAATTCTTTAAGCAGTCTTATAAGTATGCTGGTGCAAAGGTTTGGATTAACATTCCTTTATCAATTCAGATGTCGTCATCGTTTTATAATTTTAATGGTTTATATAAGAAACTCTTTTTTAAAAGAATTTAATTTTTGCTGTTTGTATTGTTGTGTAAATTGTCCTACTTTTTTAAATATTTTTTACCAGACATTGATGTAAAACAGCTTGTGCTGATCTTTCTATCCTGTTTTAAGATATTTTAATAAAATAAAAAAATACGTAATTACGCCCACAACGTCACATGCAAATGCGACACAATTATGTTCGGAATTTTTCGAGCGATTATGTAAGTTAGCTAATACGTCGTATTATTCGAATGTCAAGACGTGGTCTACGCGCGCACATGCGTACGTTATAGGGCGCCCGCATCGGCGGCCTAAGCGCGCTGCATACCGCGATTAGGACGTCTTGCAACCAAGACTATTTATATTATATAAATAATAATATGTACGTGACCGGCGATCACATCTTGTTTCATAACGAACGTGACGACGTGTAGAATTGATCAATGATATGAACTTGTTTGTCCAATAGGAATCTTACAAAACACGGTGGACTGGTTTTATTAAATGTTATGGATGCTTTTAAGAAACTATAAAATACAAACCACATGTTATTTACGTTGTCATTTCAGCTCAGACAACTGAAGGAAGAAAATGTCTATCAACGGAACGAAGAACGGTTTTGGTTCCAGTTTTGACTGCAATGAGACCCACGTGTTGGTGACTGGTGGAGCAGGCTACATCGGGTCTATTCTCGTACCCCTCCTGCTGGACGATGGGTACATGGTCACAGTCTATGATAACTTCCGCTGGGGAATTCAGTCACTTTGCGGCCCTGTCGCAGCCAACCCCAACTTGAAAATTGTCCGGGGTGACGTACGTAATCCGGAGGCACTGTCCGAAGCCATGGCGCACTGTGACGCCGTGATTCACTTGGCGGCTATCGTTGGGTACCCGGCGTGCGAGAAAGATCCCAAACTAGCCCGCCAAGTCAACGAAGACGGCACAGCGCACGTGGCTAAGCTGTTACGGCGAGGCCAGAAGCTCATCTATGCCTCTACCGGCTCCTGTTACGGAGCGGTAGACGGCGTTTGCACGGAAGACACGCCGATAAGCCCGCTGACCCTGTACGGAAGCACCAAAGCAAAGGGGGAGAAATCGGTGCTAAATGTGGGTGGGGTTGGTCTCCGTCTAGCGACTGTCTTCGGCACCGCTCCACGAATGAGGATGGATCTTCTAGTTAACGATCTGACGCACCGTGCGGTCACCCAGAAACATTTTAGCTTGTATCAAGGTAGTTTCAGGCGCACGTTCCTCCACGTGCATGACGCTGCCACTGCGTTCATCTTGGCATTACGTAACTACGACAAGATGAGCGGCAGGGCCTACAACGTGGGTCACGAGTCCATGAACATGACCAAGTCAGAGCTGGCTTCTCATATCCAATCTCTTGTACCGGGCTGCAGAATAACCCGCTCCGAAGATGAGGAAGACATGGACAAGCGTAACTACGAGGTCTCGTACTTGAAACTCCGACAGCTCGGGTTCCGTCCGACCATTACCGTACACGATGGCATCTTGGAACTTTTAAAGACGGTCCCCTTTATGACCGATGAGGAAGTGACTCGAGCCCGAAATGTCAAGCAGGCGACGATACTCATTAATGACACAAGTGTCTGAATAAACTTTGAAGGAAAAAACACACATTCCCATTGAGGAATGGTCGACGATTATAATGGGAGAAATAGTGACGGACAAACTAAGATTAAACATACGACAAAGTATTATTGTAAACTATAAATAACACACCAAGCCAGGTTACTTTGATAACAGTATTGAGATTTGAAATAAAATAACGATGCTGCTGCCCAGGGCCAATTTCATAAAACATGTAAGCACAAAAATGTGCTTAGCACAAAAAAGTCTTGCTCAGTAAAAACAGGTTATCGGCCCAAACTCTATGTGTTTTTTCATTCAAAGCAAAAAAGAGCTGAATACCAGTCACAAACAATAAACATCAACTGAAAGTTTGGTTTGTAAGCCTGTTTTTTTTACAAGGACATTTTTTTATGCTAAGCAAATTTTGGTGCTTACACGTTTTATGAAATTGGCCCCTGACCATTATCAATACCGTTTATCAAAATGGGGTCATTTATTGGCGCTAAAGCCGAGAACCTCGTGCATTCCAATGAGAGGCTTATGTAGCGGCTTGGCTTAATGCGTTGATCGAGAGCCCCGATTTGGGATTCGTCTATATAATCTGTGAGATCAATGCCAGAAGTAACTATTTAATTTATATAGAGTAGTCCTATTATATTGTTTTACTAAACTTATCGAACTATTGCTTATGTCTAGTGTTAATTTTACAAACGTAACGTTTCTTTTCAACTCGAAATATATTTTGTTATGTTTGAAACGTCGTGTAACTATAAAGAGTTAAAATGCACCGTGTGCGGTATAGTTTTTCAAATGGATATATTTTTGGTGGTAAGTTATAAAATAATATAAAATATTAAAAGTTAATACCCGCTGTGCAACTGAGGGAACTACGAGATAGTTAAGTGTTGTCAGTTTGGACTGTTGTAATGTAATGCTTAATGTAGGAATATTCCTCCTGTAGTCACTCGATATATTGCAAAGATTTCTTGAGGGATCTTTCTTCCACAATAATACTAATTATTAAAATGAAATACCAAATCTTTTTGAAATATTTGTATAGGTTAAAGAAAATGACGAATGTACGTATAGTTTTATGGCAAAGTATATATCAGCATTGTCTCATTTCTACAGTTGAATATAACTAATCAGCATTTTTCCCGCGGGAAAACAGTTTTACACGAAGAGTTATATTATTCCTTGTTTGGTAACCAGGGTTACGAACACGTCACATGAGCACTTGTTTTAAACCAATAAATTAGTGTATAGTATATCCACACGAGACTAACCCACAGTATTAGGAAATATTCACAAGTGTGGTTTGCTCATATTGACAATGTATTAAAAAGGTCAAGATGTAACAATCAAATAAAAACACGGTCCATGGTCGTGCGATTCTGTGGGTCTTCTGTGGGACTTTGTGATTGTGTGAAATCTCTGTGTATATATTGCGTCAGCGGGCATATCTTTGTGGTTTGATTTGTTATCTAATTATTAACGGCGAATGGCCAGAGATCTGTATGAGATTTGTTTGTACAATGTTTGTACTTTGCGTAGTAAAATCTAGTGAACAAAGTTTGGGAAATTAGAGGTCTATCAGGGGCAGACCTAAGTTGGAGAAAACGAGAGGGGGGGGGGGGGGGGGGGTTGAGTGGTGACTTGCTACAAGGGGGCAAGCCGACTGACAAATTGTGAAACCTACAATATGCTTCGGTATGCATTCTAAGGCAATTTTGGATGGATCTGTCAGCTAGTCTGCTGTCTAGAATTTCATCTCATTATTTTGGACCACTTTGGTACATGTAGTATCATAACATGGGTAAACGTAGTTGGCGAGGTTGCAACACCGCCCTCTATAGATCTCTATTTAATAATAATTTTAATAATTAATAATAATAATAAAAATTATATTACCTCAAAATAGGCACTTAGGGAGACAATCCCATAGAGATGTACACAAACTTAAAACAGTCCTAACTTGTTTACCCTAACCCTTTTCTCTATGATCTTCGAGATTTATGCTATTTAGACCAAAATCTGTCCTTAAGGGCAAAAATAACTCCCAAATATTGTTTTTTAGGGTAGCTAGACACTTAGGGAGACACTGAAATGTCTCTCTAAGTGCCACTGTCTCCTTATTACCTAAAAACTTACGCTAAGTTGTCTTCCCAACTGCCTATTTGTATAAATTAAAAGAAAGAAATTACAAAAATGATTTAATAAAAAAAAAATAATAATAATAAAATAAATTACCCCGAGCGCTGCAAAGTTATATAACTGCGTTCTCACTGTCAATACCATGTCCTTCAGATTTCCCCAACAATTCCTTAATTGTTTTTGTTTCCCCCAGAAATTTAATTGCAATATTATGAGATGACATCATAACTAAAAATAGAGATAACATCAGGCAGGTAATCCAGTCTAATTTCAGTCTTGCCTCCAAGCGTCATCATCATAATATATGTTTATTTGTAGATTGAAACCAGACTATTGTAAATTGAACTGCAGTTTGTTTTGCAGCAGAATTCACAATGTTTGCCTAGATTATTCCAACAGTTTTCCGGTGTTAGGAGAAACAGACGGATTCACTAATACCGTTGTAGTTTAGAACTTACTGAGAAGCTTTCTTTTGTCAAGTAAGAATGTTTTCTACGGTACCAACGACGCAAAGTTCGCAAAATCAAAGTGAGTACACATCACGTAGTAACACAGTCACAGCGTAAACCGCCAACACTGCAACAGACAGCTTAATATGCTATATTTGAACGTAGATGGCGCTATACCTACGATAAGATAACAAGTCATAATCTATCCCCACAATGTCGCTTCCTTCTACTAGGTTGTAATATCGTAAAATTGGGCGTGATCCCTGGCCACACGGCATTCTGTTGTTTACGACTTCCGACTACACACCCTCGAACAAAGATTAGAAACTAAAATTCAACATTGAACATGTTCAATTTGGAAGACTGCCAACATATACTGCCACAGACAGGATAGCTTTATAGTTGATAAAGGGCACCGGTCCGGTATTCCGGAGGTCGCAGGTTCGAGTCCCGCCTTTCTTTCTTTGTTCACCTAAAAATGTATGCAAATTCTCAGTCAGTTTCCATTGTTGTGTCTCATTTGTGTATTATAAATATAAACATTGCAAAAAAAGTTTTGTTTGAATTCATTTTCCCTTCTTAATTAACCCTAACCCTGCCAGACCCAGCACAGTGCATCTGTGATGACTGCTTGACCTTGCTGCACTCTGCACACAAGTCACTGTGACAAAGTATGCAATCTGATGCGACTGGCAGGGTTTCTAGCCAAGGGTTAATTAAATGACAAATTGTATTTATTTTCTATTTCTAGGTTCATCTGCCAATAGACCTGAGCTTTATGAGGTGAGTGAAGTGGCCAAATGTTGTATATATTTTTTATATATATTTTTTCATAATTTTTGGTAGTACTCCCCAAATTGTTTGCTTTGGAGTGCCATAAAAGTGTTTTTGTGCCACCCTCGTCCATCCCCAGAGTTCCACCAACTTGAATAAACTGTAACATAAAAGATTATGTGTTAAACATTTGAAGAAGGTAGCGTAGAAATATAAGATGACATTGAATTTGTGCTGGTTCTGCATGAAATTCTTTCGCATATTACTTAGTTGGCCTACGCTTGTCTTGATGTTTTTAATTTTAAATTAACCCTTGCTGTTGTTTACATTCTAACGCACATTGATATTCACCCAAATAAAATGCCTGTGTATAATCATCCAATGCACACAGCTGAAGTGCATTGACATGTACCACTGCCATGCAATAAACAACTCTCATAGAGCAAGGGTTGAACATATCTTGTTATTTACTCTGTAGCACCCATTATGTTCTCCTTAGGAAGTGAAGTTGTTCCGGAATTTCCGGGAAAGAGAGAAATATGACAACATGGCGGAGCTTTTTGCGGTGATAAACACGCTACAGTGGTTAGAGAAGGCCTACATACGTGACGCCATCACACCAAAAGAGTAGGTTGTTATGAAACTAGTATAGATACATTGCATTCAGCAGCCATCTTGGAGGTACATTTTGTGATGTCACTTTATAAAATGACTTTCTGTGTGAAGTTATCGCTTCATTAAATGCAATAATTGTAAATTGGTTCTTCTCAATTCAGGTACACAGCAGCGTGTTCCAAGTTATTAGTGCAATATAAAGCGGCCTTTAAGCAGGTCCAAAGTGACCAGATACCGACAGTCGAGGCATTCATGAAGAAATACAGGGTGAGTTGAGAATTGTGTACGCTGCTCAATCCAACTGGATCTAACTATTTTACAGAATAGAGGATGGTTCCTAGCCAGAGATCCTAGGAGGTTAGGGTTAAGGTATGAGAACTACCAAGATTTATGGGGTAAATGTGAATGAAAAAAACTAACCCATTACTTGTTATTTTGTTGTTTTTCAGATGGACTGTCCGGCTGCTATGGAGAGGATTAAGGAGGATCGACCAATCACAATCAAGAATGACGACGGCAATACCAGTGAATACATAGCGCAAATCGTATCGGTAAGATAATGCCAAATATGTCGATAACATATACTGTGTGCTGCTCACAGGAAAAGCTAAGTTAACCAGTGTAAACATGTATGGGACATTAATGTACCCTTTTTCATTTGATATTGGTGGGGGAGGAGTTAATGGGGGAGGGGGCGGTTTGCAACCCTATTGAGCAGTTGACTAACGTTATGAAACTAGTCAATAAATGAAATACTACATTTATTCTCAAACTTTCTTAGAAGGCAGGAGAAAACATCTTAGTTAAGGGGAGGGGGAGGGGGGTGTGGAAGGCGGCTTTCCTAATTCCCCTTTCATATCAACCTTCGTTTCTTGAATACTGGCCCCGCATCAACCTTTTTTCCTATTGAAGACTTGCTGTGCAGTCACAACGATTCTTATAGTATTAGGAGCAATTAAGATCATCACAAATCGATATTAATATATAAATTTTGTGTTGGGGGGGGAGGGGAGTGGGGAAGGGTGTGGAGGGTGGAAGGGTGGAAGGGGGTGGAAGGGGGTGGAAGGGTGTAAAGGGGGTGGAAGGGTGTGGAGGGTGTGGAGGGTGGAAGTGGGTGGAAGGGTGTAAAGGGGGTGGAAGGGTGTAAAGGGGGTGGAAGGGGGTGGAAGGGTGTAAAGGGGGACAGGGCGAGGGGGCTTGGTGGGAAAATTGAAACATAATAGAAATGAGAGTTTTGTGTGTGTTTTTTGTGTCCACCCTCCTTAGCTGTTCATTACAGTTTTGTGTGTTTTTTGTGTCCACCCTTCTTAGCTGTTCATTACAGTGATGGACAAACTACGTCTAGACATGAAAGCCGTCGACGAGATCGAACCAGAACTAAGAGAGCTGAGTGAAACAATGAACAAGATGAACTTACTGGACGAAGACTACCAAGGCAAAGAGAAAATCAGTTCTTGGTGAGTTAAAAACATGACGCAGTTGTCACATCAAATCATTTGCCATTTTTAAAATTTATATTACTAAAGCCACGTTCGCATTGGACTTTATTTGGTAAAACCTACGGAGAACTTAACCAATTAAATCCAATGCGGACAGGCGGTAACATTGTCAAATTGTCCATTTTACCCTCCGCAACCATAAGATCTACAGGCCCAAGCTTCTAGCGGAGGATTTAACACCGTGAACTTTGACAATCACGTACCGTAACATTTGACAATATTAAGTCCAATGCGAACGCGGCTCTAGATAGTTTAATTGGCTTTACAAAAAAAGATCACCCCGAACTAAAAATATACTTGGTCAATGCTTGGCTAGATTTCTCAGGCCTTTCAATCCCTACAATGTTTTCAGGGAGAGCTTTCCTTTGTATAGTGAGATAAGAGACTGCGGGTGGCCATTATCAACCTAAGCTGCATACTTGTTTGTCCGTGAAATATCATTACCGATGTGGTGTTCATGAGGTTAAAAAAATAAAATTTACTTAGGAAATGTAATTTAATAATAATTATAATAAAAATAATATTAATAATTTACTGTCTCAATTAGTCTTTACTATCCATTTACAGGCTTTTAATTAACTGACAGGTGGCCTTTTCGAGTAGTTGGTGTTCATGTGGTAAAATAAGATAGTTGATATTCTCTCAGCTGTCATCAATTTTGTTGCCTTATGTAAATTACAAACTCTAGCATATCGTATGTCAAGCAATTACTTTGGACTTGTGCACTACACTTCTCACCAGGCCAAGGGCCACTCGAGGTGTGGGCTACTAGAGGAAAGTGTACAAGAACTAACCCTTCGCATTATTAAAATAAGACATTCTGATCTCCTCACAGCACGAAGTATTATGTACTGGACACACAACCTCTTTATTATCACATTATTATTATTTCTTTCGGCAATGAAACCGAGGATTCCTCAAAAGCGCCCAAGGCACTGTACTAGCTCGTAAGCCTGAAGAAACCAGTAGAAGGATGAACGAAATGCCAGAAACACCGGGGCGAACCCCTTCTCTTTAGCGATAAAACCAATAAACATTCAAACCAATAAACAGAGGTTTATTTGTGCTCACTTCTGAAGTCTACCCTCTTATTTTATTTTCTATCTACATTTCCTTTGGTGTTCACTGTTTCATTTCTTGTAGTCTCGTTACAATTTCTTCCCTGCCAATTGTAGTCTCTCTCAAGAGCGTAAGTTGCTTCTTTGGAATGGGCCAGCAGATTACATTATTAGCATCTTCTTGCAATGGGAGCTATTGTTCATTAGGGATTAACTCTCATAGTCTTAGACTCTGGTCATTTATGCACTAATGTTGACACCAGATGTTTGTACCTGATGCACTGCGCTGTGTCTAGCAGGGTTAGGGTTAAGCAATGAGTTCGCTTTTAATACATTTTCCACACTGCGTGCATGCCTACTTGATGGCATACATAATACCCAGTTGTAGTTTTTCTACGAAGATGGCTGTGTTCATGTTTAGGAGGAGTCTGTGATACTGTACATTGAAAATGCCTGGCCTAACCTTCTATAATAGACCTTATTCACAAATGAAGCAATTTTTTGGTCGAGCGATAATATCCGCGTATTTCAAGACGCGCTTTTTTATAGACGCGTTTATTTATAGACCTGCATAAATCAATGAACGTGTTAGGTTTACATTCCGTGACAAAGTCGCAACCGTCGCATACTATTTTGTTCGTTTATACACACGTGCAACATTGCGGGCGCAACACAGGTTGTAAACCGTTGAATTGGATGGTGCCGGACTATTTATGTGTTCCTAGCCTCACTTTCATTTTGTTTAATGTGGCTCAAAACATTAGCGAATCGTTATTCATTAATTCATCAGACTAGTATTAATTAGTTATTATTCTCATTACTCTCATTTTCTATTTGCAAGTTCCCAAAAATTAAGACTTTAGTTCGCTCAGGTGTATGACAACACAAGATCTACACCATCCCTCCCCCCCCCCCCCCCCCCCCCCCCCCCCCCCCCCCCCCTCTTCTCAACCTCGGAGTCTCAGCTGGCCTTATTTTCAAAGATGACACATTTCTCGGGTTTTTACACCGATCACTGGAGCCGTTTACACAGGCGTGAAAAAAAGCCGTCTTTGAACACTGTATCTTTGCGTTCACTCATGAATACAGAGTATTATAGTTTGTAATTACAATTATGCAAGTACGGTACCGAAAACAGTTTTTCCTTGAAATGCTACAAATTTGTGCTGGCATTTGTGTTTACAATTTGTTCTGTTGTATAAACATTTTTTGTGTGTATACTATATTTATTCCTGTTTCATGTGATTAGGTACTTAATGCCTGGATCTCAGATTTGGTCACATCTGCCATGTGTTTGAATCTACTACCATTATTTCAGCAGGTTAAATAATGCAGATATTATTATTATTATTATTGTTATTATTTATTTTACTCCACTTCATTAGTTAAAAAATTACAAAAAGTTAAATTAAGAACAAATATATAAAATTATCAAGAAGCGGAGAAGGCAATGCCGAGGAGGAATAAAAAACATTCCTATAACTAAAAGGTTCAGCATGCCCAGAGTGTGGTGTAGTTATTATGGTTTGTGATTCGTAATCAGAGAGTTAAGGGTTCGAATCCAGCTGCTGGATATATGCTGTGTTCTTGGGCAAGCCACTTTACCCCAACTTGCCTCTCCACCCAGGAGTATAAATAGGTACCGCCATTAGCTGGGGGTAACCTGCGATGGACTAGCATCTCATCTAGGAGGAAAGAAATAAACGCCCAACAGGGATTACAAAAAACATTAACAATTGTTTTTCTTGTTAGTTTCTTCTGCCAAAAACAGGTATTATGCTGCCAGTTCCTTCAGTTGTGCCAATATTTATCCAGCCATTTTTCTTTGACTCACCCAGGCTAAAGACAATGTCGTCCATGCGAGCCTCGGATGAACTGAACGAGGACCAAATCAGACAGTTGCTCCACGATCTGGACTCAGCCTATCAGAGCTTTATACGGCTACTCGGAACCGGTTCATGAGTGAATACTGCGAGGCAGGGATTCTCATTACTGAAGGCTTTTTTTGTTTCCCCCCCTTTTTTTTTTTAAAGTCACGAGTCATGGGTCATTCGGGATAACTAACCTGTATCTAGACTATAAACATGCTGGGTAGGCAGGGCGGTTTGGGGCGGTACAGGGATTTACAGGCAGGGCAGTTTGGGGCAATACAGTGAGTTACAGGCAGGGCGGTTTGGGGCGGTTCAGGGAGTTATAGGTAGGGCGGTTTAGGGGGGTACAGGGAGTTACAGGCAGTGCAGTTTGGGGGGTACAGGGAGTTACAGGCAGGGCGGTTTAGGGCGGTACAGGGAGTTACAGGCAGGGCAGTTTGGGGCGGTACAGGGAGTTACAGGCAGGGCAGTACAGGGAGTTACAGGCAGGGCGGTTTGGGGCGGTTCAGGGAGTTACTGGCAGGGCAGTTTGGGGCGGTACAGGGAGTTACAGGCAGGGCAGTACAGGGAGTTACAGGCAGGGCGGTTTGGGGCGGTTCAGGAAGTTATAGGTAGGGCGGTTTAGGGGGTACAGAGAGTTACAGGCAGGGCAGTTTGGGGTGCGGTACAGGGAGTTATAGGTAGGGGGGTACAGGGAGTTACAGGCAGGGCAGTTTGGGGCGGTACAGGGAGTTACAGGCAGGGCGGTTTAGGGCAGTACAGGGAGTTACAGGCAGGGCGGTTTGGGGCGGTACAGTGAGTTACAGGCAGGGCAGTTTGGGGCGGTACAGGGAGTTACAGGCAGGGCAGTTTGGGGTGGTACAGGGAGTTACAGGCAGGGCAGTTTGGGGGGGTTCAGGGAGTTACAGGCAGGGCAGTTTGGGGCGGTACAGGGAGTTACAGGCAGGGCAGTTTGGGGCGGTACAGAGAGTTACAGGCAGGGCGGTTTGGGGCGGTACAGGGAGTTATAGGCAGGGCAGTTTGGGGCGGTACAGGGAGTTATAGGCAGGGCAGTTTGGGGCGGTACAGGGAGTTACAGGCAGGGCAGTTTGGGGCGGTACAGGGAGTTACAGGCAGGGCAGTTTGGGGCGGTACAGGGAGTTACAGGCAGGGCAGTTTAGGGCGGTACAGGGAGTTACAGGCAGGGCAGTTTGGGGCGGTACAGAGAGTTACAGGCAGGGCGGTTTGGGGCGGTACAGGGAGTTATAGGCAGGGCAGTTTGGGGCGGTACAGGGAGTTATAGGCAGGGCAGTTTGGGGCGGTACAGGGAGTTACAGGCAGGGCAGTTTAGGGCGGTACAGGGAGTTACAGGCAGGGCAGTTTGGGGCGGTAAAGAGAGTTACAGGCAGGGCGGTTTGGGGCGGTACAGGGAGTTATAGGCAGGGCAGTTTGGGGCGGTACAGGGAGTTACAGGCATTGCTTCAGCTTAATATGTCTATATGTCTGCAAGTCGAATATTTGTTCACCCTTGGGAAAACTCTGGCTAAATAAACAGGTGTTATGATGATGTAATTGAATATGTATATTCAGTGACCGCTGTTTACACCTGTTTACATTTACCACCTGTTTACATTTTTGAATGGTAAACCTTGAACCTCTCTCGACCTAGTAACAAACTCAACTTTAGTCCTGGTTGGAAAGCAGGAATGCTTACAAAACACACAGTTTGTAGTGGGTTTGACAGACCTTACACAAGGAACTTAATAATTTGCGATTTGTTTGTTAATCTCTCTAAGTTCTAACCATTTCCCCCAAATAAACCCTGACAAAATTCACGTTCAGTTTGCTGATATTTGAAACATTTTGTTCTGCTTTTAGAACCTGGTTTAAACAAAAGAAGGTTGTAAAATACTGTTAAGATTGGATAATGGATATTCATCGAGAGATCAGTGCCTCAAATAAGCAACTCATATTTTCTCAAGATACCAAATACATTTTCCCACGGATGATCTTTATTTATTTATGCAAACAAACAAAAAAGATTGAGGATACAAATCACTTTTTGCAAATGAAATGTAACACAAAAACGAAAGCAAAATCTGAGGGAAAAGATTTTACAAAATAACAATGTTTACAAATTGTTTTCTGTGACAATATTTTTCAAGCTAAATATTTAGCTAAGAAGTAGAAATTATTAAGTTATTTAGCGGATTAGCTGACTGTAATTTTTTAATTTTGACTATACAATGATGGTAAAGCTGGTATTGTTTGGATCGTAATCATTTGAACATTGTGAAGAAGTGTGTAAATAAATAATGTTGCACTGTAATTATGTCTCCGATTACATCATTTATCATAAAAACCAAATTGGACAAAAACGAATAATCTCGTACACCTGCTGTATTTAGACAACCCTGATTTCTGTGAAAATCGGCCGCAGAAGAGAGTCCTCCTAATTATAGCATCTGCTATTTCAGTACCACGTGAAAGTAATAGCACCAATGTAGTAATTCATGTAAAACAAACCAATTTAGGGGAAAAGGTACAATTGGAATTTACGAAGCTAATTACCTACACTGCTCATCCACCTGAGACCAGCATGTCACCCTGTCCCCTGCCCTGCCACCCCTTCTCCTCTACCCTACTATCTATGCCATTTAATTGAGACACCTGAAACTAATGAAAAGCTAATAGCCACTCTCAAGTCCAAGTCATCTTTGTCAGTCTCAGTAAGGAGGAGGTGTAAGGTTATTAAACGACCAGTGGTATTATAAGTCGTGATTGCTTGACATCACGTCAGTCGTTGGTTCGTGCTTGGACGGTCAGTATCAGAGTGTGGCACGGTGTCTTCGCCGAAGAAATAACGGACAGAACTGTGGTCAAAAAGGGGAGTTATTTGGAGTCGAAAGGATATATATTGTAAGTAATACATTTCTTCTAATTTCTGCATTTGTGTTTTTTTTACAAGTTGATGGAAACTAAGCAATATAATCTTACGTGGTTCCTTATAACCAAATATTGACTAAGTATTGATAACAAAGTGAAATGGAATTGGGTCTATACATGTAACTTCTGATTTTATTCAGTTTTAAACATTTCACTTCAGAGAGAATGATCTAATCTAAAGAAAACATAAAGGCATGTTTTGTGAAATGACTTTGTGTTGAAGTGACACCAATTGTGAAAATAGACGGAAATTTGAGAATTGAAACCAATTCACACAAATCTGCTTGTTAATATTTTGGGGAAAAAAAGTAAATATGAGAAATAATGTATTGTTTTTTAAGCAAAACACACACTCAAAAGATCCCAAAATATAAGAAATGTAAGCTCCAGTGTATGTATTATCAACTTCTGTGGCAGTTACATTTTGTAATATTTAAAATTGTTTATTGAAATTTAAACAAAGAATTTAGCATCCAATGGTTTGGTCCCCCTTAATCCACTTTAATCCCATTATTCCCACCCTAATAGCACCTTAATCCCCAGACCTAATCCAGTATGAGTGATGAGGAGAGCGCAGCGTTGGTCATTGACAATGGATCAGGCATGTGCAAGGGCGGATTTGCTGGAGACGATGCCCCGAGATGCGTCTTTCCTTCTATCGTTGGTCGCCCCAGACATCAGGTAAGTCTATCTTCCTCGTACGATTGTATTTTTTTAAGATTGGAGAGAATATGTAATGGTGCTAGTAAAATACCTGATAGAACATTAAAAATGATAATATTTACAAATATTAACAAGACAAAAATACTTCACTTAATACATTAATTAATCCTCCCCCTTAATTAATCCTACCCCTGCTAATTGGGCCCAACTCGGATTCACACATCTCGATGTTGCCAATTTTCTTTCAGGTAAGTGTAATCACAGTAACCATCTCTAGCCCTCACATATACTTATTGCACTCGATCCTGGCGAGTGAAGAAAAGCAATATAGTGACAAAGTGTCTTGCCCAAGGACACATGCAATAGTCCAGAATTACTATATACCACAGAAAGGTGTGGCGGAACATTTTTAATACGACATCAAAAACGGGGGGTTGGGGTGGAAGGGAAAGAGAAGTATAGAATGACAGTTTACATTATGGTCCATTTGTTGTAAATTGTACGTTTCCCAGTGCAACTTAAAATAGATGTCGTTTTGAACTGAAACAGGGTGTGATGGTTGGCATGGGACAGAAAGATACCTACGTCGGGGAGGAAGCTCAGAATAAGAGAGGTATCTTGACCCTCAAGTACCCCATCGAGCACGGCGTCGTCAACAACTGGGACGATATGGAGCGGGTTTGGCACCACACCTTCTACAATGAGCTACGAGTGGCTCCAGAGGAGCACCCCATACTACTGACTGAGGCCCCACTGAATCCAAAAGGCAACAGAGAGAAGATGGTTCAGGTATCCTTAAAAAATGGTTATAAGATGGTTCGGTTATCTTTAAGAAACGATTATAAGATGGTTCAGGTATCCTTAAGAAATGGTTATAAGATGGTTCAGGTATCCTTAAGAAATGGTTATAAGATGGTTCAGGTATTCTTAAGAAACGATTATAAGATGGTTCAGGTATCCTTAAGAAACGATTATAAGATGGTTCAGGTATCCTTAAGAAACGATTATAAGATGGTTCATGTATCCTTAAGAAATGATTATAAGATGGTTCAGGTATTCTTAAGAAACGATTATAAGATGGTTCAGGTATTCTTAAGAAACGATTATAAGATGGTTCAGGTATTCTTAAGAAACGATTATAAGATGGTTCAGGTATCCTTAAGAAATGATTATAAGATGGTTCAGGTATTCTTAAGAAACGTTTATAAGAGGGTTCAGATATCTTTAACAAACGATTATAAGGAAGTATTCATTATTACCCCTGATAATAATGAAGATGGTTCAGGTATTCTTAAGAAACGATTATAAGATGGTTCAGGTATCCTTAAGAAATGATTATAAGATGGTTCAAGGTATCCTTAAGAAACGATTATGAGAGGGTTCAGATATCTTTAAGAAACGATTATAAGCAAGTTTGTATTATTACCCCTGACAATAATGACCTAAAGTCATCACCCGGCGATATTGAGTCAAGTAGCTAGCCACACATGGTCATCAAATAAACTCTGACTTTAGGTGTTTGAGAAAAGTAACTTTTTGACCTGATTTCCCATTTTCAAACTCTGTTTCTTTTTCTTCTTTTTTGTCAGATTATGTTTGAGACCTTCAATTCTCCAGCCTGTTACGTTGCCATCCAGGCCGTACTATCTCTCTATGCATCGGGTCGTACCACCGGAATCGTTCTAGATTCTGGTGATGGGGTCTCTCACACCGTACCCATCTACGAGGGTTACGCCCTACCTCATGCTATCTGTCGGCTGGACCTAGCTGGCCGGGACATGACCGATTACTTGATGAAGATTATGACGGAGAGAGGCTACTCGTTTACTACAACCGGTAATTAGACAATTAAAATATTATAAACATTTGGGGTATTTTCCTGTATGGTTGCAAAGCTGTCATTTACTTGGTTAAACCAAATCTATATTATGATAAAGACACAAATAAAATTACATGGCATTAAGGAATTTTTATTTTGTTTTAAACGGATGTAAGAAAAGGTATCATCCAAATTAATTAGTTTGCGACGAAAAAAAATTGGTTTCACTCTAGTTCTCATACTGATTGAAGAATTGTGTGTCTCCATCCACGGGTCACTGCATCCATAAAATCAATGAAACTTGTACTGAGAAGAAGAATTGTTTAAGACAGAAATTGTTTCTTGACTTGTCATCATGACCAAATAAGGCAAGGTCTCAAAATTCATATTTTGCTTACGCTTTTTGCAATATGTACCAAATTATTATAATCAAAATTTTCTCGAAAATCAGGTCTTCACAATTTAGTCAATTCAATTGTTTTAGTTCAAACCTGCCCAAAATATTTTTTTCTTTAAATTATCTATAGCCTTTTCTTTTTTTCTTTAAATTTTAAAAACAAAGTGAATTTATTCTTGGTTTTGTCTACAGCTGAGCGTGAGATTGCACGTGACATCAAGGAGAAACTGGGTTACGTGGCAATAGACTACGAACAAGAACTGAAAATTAGCGTCGGGAGCTCTACCATTGAGAAGAGCTATGAACTACCTGATGGACAGGTGATCACTTTAGGTATGTACACTTTTTCGGGGGCGGGGTTGAATGTGGCCAAGTATGTGACAGAGTTGTGTTCAAGTCCCTGCAAGGTTATCACAGGTCCTTCAGTCTCAAGTCAAGTCGCTAGCTATTTAAATGAACTGTTTACAAAGGCATTCCTTTGTCATTGTTCAACCAGTTACTTGTGACTAGACTTGAATACAAGTCGACCTAGTGGTTATAATTTGTGACTCATGATTAGAGGGTCAGGGGTTCAAATCCAGCTGCTGGCCATATGTTGTGTCCTTGAGCAGGCCACTTCACCCCACTTGCCTTTCTCCACCTAGAAATATAAACAGGTAATGACATAGCTGGGAAGTAACCTACGATGGACTTAGCATCTCAATCATTTGTGGGCACCAAATAATAAACAAATGCTTTCATGACCTTTATATTTCTGTATAAATAAAGATAGAAATGAATCAATATGATACACTAACTAACAGTGCCTGGTTAGGTGTTGTAGACGATTTTTAACTACACATAATAAACATCATCAGATCCACAATAGATTGTTCAATGTAACAGTCAGAATGTCGGTAGTAATTTGCAAATGGCAGTGCCTAGTAGTACATTGTTAGGATGACTGATTTCACTGATCATTGATATTATAAAACAGAGCCAACTATTGTCACTTTGACAATTTCAGGACCGTTTAGGAAGCCTCATTGTTTTGGGTTTGTTGTGTTTTGTTTGTTAACATTCTGGTTTGTTTGTCATCACTGTTCGCAGGCAACGAGCGTTTTCGCTGCCCAGAGCTCATGTTCCAACCATCTTTCATCGGTCTCGAATCCCCTGGTCTTCATGAGACCACCTATCAAAGCATCATGAAGTGTGACGTAGACATTCGCAAGGACCTCTATGCTAACACCGTCCTGTCAGGTGGCTCCACCATGTTCCCAAGCATCGGCGATCGCATGCAGCGCGAGCTGACCAACCTATCCCCTAACACCATGAAGGTCAAAGTGGTGGCTCCCCCGGAGCGCAAGTATTCAGTGTGGATTGGTGGCTCTATTCTGTCATCTCTGTCCACCTTCCAGCAGATGTGGATCAGCAAGCAGGAGTATGACGAGATGGGACCGGGTATAGTTCACAGGAAGTGTTTCTAATCTTAGACTTCGTTGTCTCTTCTTCTTAATAGGAAATTCTACTTACACCCCAGATCTTCTAAGATGCATGATAAATCCCTCAGCTTTCCTTAAAGGAATTTGCTCAGTCCCTGAATCCTTCTTCAGGGACAACACAAATATATATAGTTTATTGTCCTTGTGCGCATCTTGTTTGTTGCTGCATCTAAACCAATATAAAAAATTATTTAACAAAATGATGAAAATCCAAGTCATTTTCACAGCGGCACTTTTATCAAAATTGTAATCTTTTGCTTTTGCAGTTTTTTTAGAGCAAAGTATGCAGTAGTGAAGTTTAATTATTATATGCTGCGACGCTATATAATTATGTTATAAAGTATATACACCCCCTCCCCCCCCCCCCCCCCCCAACAAAAAGAATTTTAAAAATTGTTTTCCCCATAAATTTGGACGAAACTAATTTCTTTTTTATTTGACCTAAATGATTCTTTTAAGGCCCGGTCACACTTACACGACGCACGGCTCGCGCATTGAAAATTAATTTAAAATGGAAAATGTGATCAGTGCGTCGTTGTGCGCCCAACTTTTGTCAGAATTTGGGAGAAGCTAGCGGTGTAGCTAGCGCGCTGTGCGTATACGGGGAGCATACATAGCGTATACAGAGCGCACATGTTAAAACATCGAACGAATGCACAGCGTATGCTCCGCGTGTGTCTGGCGTTGGTCCAGCGCGCTCTGCGCGTGTCTGGCGTCCTTCCAGCGTGTACATTCATGCGTCCAGCTCCGCGCACATTTTTGTGCATGCACAAAAATCCCGACGCACACAGCGAATGACAACTAATGCATAGCGTTGGTCCAGCGCGCCCGACGAACGAGTAACGAATGCTGACGCACACCCAGCGAACGACAACGCACTGGCCAAAATTGCTAATTTTTCAGTGCGCGGGTCGTGCGTCGTGTATGTGTGACCGGGCCATTACTGCTGTTAATTGTAGTCTTCGCAATAATGATCAGGACCTAAAATTGCCTCCTCCCCGTCTTGACTGTACTTAAGTGGTGACTGTCACTGCTTTGTGTAAACATTCTTGTACTTTAGATGTTAATTTATGTACACTTTATTTGTAAATTTCTGTATTAAAAATTGTAAGTTGTATTTATTAATAGCTTGACATCGGAAACTGGATCAACTTTGTATATTTGCCAGTCACCATATTAAACGTAGACTTTTGTTGTCATTTCGAGTTACTACAAGTTTAATCACACTCTTAAACTCAAATCTATCTGAGACAACCTGTGTCAATTGTAATACTTGTTTGTTTAATGCAATACTGTGATTTATATTTTTGGTGATTTCAAGGCTAACATATTTTGTATTATTCCCTTTGGATTGTTTTAAGATTGGCAATTTTTTCGGCAATTTTAATTTATTACAATTTTACAAGTTTTACATAAGTGTTGTGTTTTAACATGATTTTCTAATATCCAGTCACATTTCATGAAGTTGTTAAGAATGACAAATAAACCTTTGCAGCGTAGAAAGCATCTGACTTCTCTCACTTACTGATAATATGTCATCAAATTTTTGCTAATTTTAATAAAAATGCAAGTTAATGGCCCCCACCATTAATTTCTTTTCGTAAAACATTTTTGTGCTCATTTTCAATAGACGTGCAAGGCTAGCTCCTTGCAATTGTAAATTATTCATAAAAAATCAAATTGTGCCCATTAAAAAAAATTGCAAGACCCCTTACAATTTGTTCAGAAAATTCATTTTTTCCCATTTTTCATACAAATGCAAAGCTAAGCCCTTGCAATTTTTATTTTGTTATAAATTTCAATTTTTCCTATTTAAATATAAATGCTAACTCCTTACAATTATTTTTATTAATTAATATTTGACCATTTTTCATAAAAATGCCAGGTTTAATCCCTTAAAAAAAATTTTTTTCATAAAATTAAATTTTTGCTCGTTTTTGTTATAAAAAGGCGCTATTTGTTAACAATTCTGAGAAAAGCTAGTACTGGGCTGTTTTTAACAATAAAATGTTTTCATTGATGGGAAAGGATTTAACTCGGCTATCTTTTTTCACGCTTGAGTGCCTCTGAATGGTGATTTTTGAAGCAGAAAATCGCCAAATACAGCACTTAGGAAGCATTTTAACCCACACAATGATACTTTTTAGAGAGGAAATTGCACGCTGAACACGAATCTGGTGTCAAAATTCAAAAATTATGCGTATTTCAAAAATCGAGGTGAATTTTTTCTGATTTTGTTTTCCAAACTTTTTTCAACGTAGGTGGCGCTATATATTTTGAAAAAAAATTCTTCCAATTTTAAAAATAATACATTTTCCACCCAAATATTTGCAAAAAGATAATATTGAAGTCGTTTTGAGAAAAGTCAATTTTTTTCCCAATTTTGATAAAAAAGTGGGTTAACCCCTTGTATTTTTTTCAAATTTTCAAAATAAAACATTTTTTTACCAAATATTCGCAATTTTAGCTTTGTTTTCATCGATTGATGTTCTTCCTGCATCAAAGTTAATATTTAAGTGGTTTTGATAAAAGTCATTTTTCCCCAATTTTGATAAAAAAGGTGGGTTAACCCAATGCATTTTTTTCAAATTTTATCCAACATTTATATAATTTTAAACCCCAGCTAAGGCTTCGTCTGGATCCATCACCATGAATAAACGATGCCAAAAACATAGACGGAGCGGAGATTTGAAAAACGGCCATGGTAACAAGGCTGATGTTGCAAAAAACCTATGCGTTTCGCACTTTCAAGGCTAGTCTTTTTAACAAGCGTTTTTCTGTTTGTGTAATTTTGTAGTGCACGTGTAGCGTTAGAAGCTAATGATGAGTAGCAGTGTCGACGGGTAGAAAGAGACCTGTTTTCTTTGTTCAGGTCCTTTGATGTATCCCGCGTTAACAATAAAATGTTTTCTGAATAGCTTTACGAACTGGGCAATTTTCAAACCCCAACTCAAGTTCTATCCGGCTCCATCTTCATTACTGCAAGAACGAAGCCCCAGATAGGGACAAAGTTCAGATTTGAAAAACGGCCACGGTCACGCGAGGTTGTTAAATCCCTATGCGTCTTGCATGTACAAGGCTAGTCTTTTTTACAAGCGTTTTTCTTTTTGTGTAATTTTGTAGTGCACGTGTAGCATTATAAGCTGTTGATGAGTAGCAGTGTCGACGGGTAGAAAGAGACCTGTTTTCTTTGTTCAGGTCCTTTGATGTATCCCGCGTTAACAATAAAATGTTTTCTGAATAGCTTTACTAGCTGAATGGGCCGTTTTCAAACCCCAGTTCTGGCTCTGTGCGGCTCCATCTCAATTACTGCATGAACGAAGCCAAGGAGATAGGGACAAAGTTAAGATTTGAAAAACGGCCATGATAACATGGTTGGACAATCCCTAAGCGTCTTGCATGCGCGAGGCTAGTCTTTTTTACAAGCGTTTTTCTTTTTGTGTAATTTTGTAGTGCACGTGTAGCATTATAAGCTGTTGATGAGTAGCAGTGTCGACGGGTAGAAAGAGACCTGTTTTCTTTGTTCAGGTCCTTTGATGTATCCCGCGTTAACAATAAAATGTTTTCTGAATAGCTTTACTAGCTGTATGGGCCGTTTTCAAAACCCAGTTCTGGCTCTGTGTGGCTCCATCTCAATTACTGCATGAACGAAGCCAGGAAGATAGGGACAAAGTTAAGATTTGAAAAACGGCCATGATAACACGAGGTTGGACAACCCCTAAGCGTCTTGCATGCGCAAGGCTAGTCTTTTTTACAAGCGTTTTTCATTTTGTGTAATTTTGTAGTGCACGTGTAGTATTATAAGCTAATGATGAGTAGCAGTGTCGACGGGTAGAAAGAGACCTGTTTTCTTTGTTCAGACCCTTTGATGTATCCCGCGTTAACAATAAAATGTTTTCATTGATGGAAAAGGATTAAACGTCGCTATCTTTTTTCACGCTTGAGTGCCTCTGAATGGTGATTTTTGAAGCAGAAAGTCTCGAAATACAGCACTTAGGAAGCATTTTAACCCACACAATGATACTTTTTGAAGAGGAAATTGCACGCTGAACACGAATCTGGTCTCAAAATTCAAATATTATGCGTATTTCAAAGATCGAGGTAAATTTTTTCAGATTTTTTTTTCCAAACTTTTTTTTTTTCAACGTAGGTGGCGCTATATATTTTGAAAAAATAAATCTTCAAATTTTAAAAATAATACATTTCCCCCCCAAATATTCACAATGTTAGCTTTGTTTTCATTGATTGATGTCCCTCCTGCATCAAAGATAATATTTAAGTCGTTTTGAGAAAAGTAAATTTTTGTCCTAATTTTAATATTTTTTTCTAAATTTTCAAAATAATACATTTTCTTCAAATATTCGCAATTTTAGCTTTGTTTTCATCGATTGATGTTCCTCCTGCATCAAAGATAATATTTAAGTCGTTTTGAGAAAAGTACATTTTTGTCTTAATTTTAATATTTTTTCCAAATTTTCAAAATAATACATTTTTTATCAAATATTAGCAATTTTAGCTTTATTTTCATCGATTGATGTTCCTCCTTGCATCAAAGTTAATATTTAAGTGGTTTTGATAAAAGTCATTTTTCCCCAATTTTGATAAAAAAAGTGGGTTAACCCCTTGTATTTCTTTCAAATTTTCAAAATAATACATTTTCCCCCCAAATATTGGCAATTGTTGCTTTATTTTCATCGATTGATGTTCCTCCTGCATCAAAGATAATATTTAAGTCGTTTTGAGAAAAGACATTTTTTGTCCTCATTTTAATATTTTTTCCAAATTTTCAAAATAATACATTCTTTTACCAAATATTCGCAATTTTAGCTTTGTTTTTATCCATTGATGTTCCTCCTGCATCAAATATAATATTTAAGTCGTTTTGAGAAAAGTCATTTTTTGTCCTAATTTTAATATTTTTTCCAAATTTTCAAAATAATACATTTTTTATCAAATATTAGCAATTTTAGCTTTATTTTCATCGATTGATGTTCCTCCTTGCATCAAAGTTAATATTTAAGTGGTTTTGATAAAAGTCATTTTTCCCCAATTTTGATAAAAAAAGTGGGTTAACCCCTTGTATTTCTTTCAAATTTTCAAAATAATACATTTTCCCCCCAAATATTGGCAATTGTTGCTTTATTTTCATCGATTGATGTTCCTCCTGCATCAAAGATAATATTTAAGTCGTTTTGAGAAAAGACATTTTTTGTCCTCATTTTAATATTTTTTCCAAATTTTCAAAATAATACATTCTTTTACCAAATATTCGCAATTTTAGCTTTGTTTTTATCCATTGATGTTCCTCCTGCATCAAATATAATATTTAAGTCGTTTTGAGAAAAGTCATTTTTTGTCCTAATTTTAATATTTTTTCCAAATTTTCAAAATAATACATTCTTTTACCAAATATTCGCAATTTTAGCTTTGTTTTTATCCATCGATGTTCTTCCTGCATCAAAGATAATATTTAAGTCGTTTTGAGAAAAGTCAATTTTTTGCCCAATTTTGATAAAAAAGGTGGGTTAACCCCTTGTATTTCTTTCAAATTTTCAAAATAATACATTCTTTTACTAAATATTCGCAATTTTAGCTTTGTTTTCATCGATTGATGTTCTTCCTGTGTTACGTGCGCCATATCAATTAAAACAAACTGAGCTAGGGCACGGCAGAAACAAAGTAATAAACAACAAAAGTGAAAACCAGCAATTAGATTTGAACAATGAATTTAATAATTACAATATAAATTATACCCAGGTGATTACAATTGAATTATTTAATACAATTATAAAACTCGATACCAGTTTAATGACGAGCCAGGTCGGGTTTTGTGTGGGCGTGGCCAGAAGTCCGGGGACGAACGTCTATGAACACGACAGTCCCGCTGGTGTACGGAGTGCAATGAGCTAGTCTGGCCCAAGCCATCTACGGAGTGCAATGAGCTAGTCTGGCCCAAGCCATCTACGGAGTGCAGTGAGCCGGTCTGGCCCAAAGCCATCTACGGAGTGCAGTGAGCCGGTCTGGCCCAAGCCATCTACGGAGTGCAGTGAGCCGGTCTGGCCCAAAGCCATCTACGGAGCCTCGGAGAACACCGGTACGGTAAGGGCATGGTCCGAGCAACACAGACCATCGAAGAAGACCACTAGACAGTGCTAGCGAGGGAAGCCTGACTGACTTGGCATCGTCTTGTCTTGACTTGACTTGACTTGACTTGACTTGACTTGACTTGACTTGACTTGACTTGACTTGACTTGACTTGACTTGACTGGCGAAAGGTTTTGGTTTTGGCATCCAAAACGGCGGGGTGACACATCAAACAGCAACGAAGGAGAAGTGAACGAAGCCTCCCGCGGCTGACCCCGTGGTGGTAGTTTAGTGTGTGTCAAAAAAGGGAGTCGAACCCGGCCTTATATGCTCGTCAGACTCCAAAATACAATACATTATACAGGGATTAAGACCACTAAGTACAACAAATATGTTAAGCCAATTGTGTACCGAAAAGGTATGCTAATCCCAGGTGGACTGCAGGCTCAAGCTGTGCCTAATCCTAAGCTTATTAAATACAGATTAAATAAGTTAAGAGGGCCTAATATGTGTAAATCTCTGACCGCAACAGTCCTCCCCCCTTAAATAAAAGTTTCAAATAAAATGAGGAACTTTCTTTTGAGTGGGTTTTTTAAGTGTATCAAAAATGAATTATTAATACAATACAAAACACTTTTATGGTCACCAGTTAAAATCAAGATAATTACAATCTTTGCACTATTGGTAGAATGTATTCCTTTACATGTTTCTAGATAGACAGTCGGCAACTACGTTGTCTTTACCCTTCACTGAACGAATTTCTATATCAAAATCCTGGAGAAACAAACTCCATCTCATTAGCCTTCTGTTATGGTTTTTCATTCTACCAATGAACTTCAGTGGATTATGGTCAGTGAAGACTACTGTTGGCTTGACTGTTATACATAAATAAACTTCAAAATGTTGCAATGATAATATCAACGCCAGACATTCTTTCTCTATGGTTGAATAATTAACCTGATGCTTGTTCAGTTTCTTCGAAAAATAGCAAACAGGGTGTTCAATGTTTTGTTCATCTACTTGCATTAACACAGAACCAACACCGACGTCGCTTGCGTCTACTGCTAACTTAAACGGTTTACAAAAATCTGGTGCCATCAAAATTGGCTCTTTTGCCAGCATAGTTTTGACTGACTCGAATGCTTCCTTACACTCATTTGACCAAATAAATTTTGTTTTCTTGCTGAGTAAATTTGTCAGCGGAACAACAACATCGGAGAAGTTTTTACAAAACTTTCGATAGTACCCGGCCATGCCGAGAAAACGCATGACATCTTTCTTGCTTGTCGGCTGTGGACAATTAACCACGGCTTCAACTTTGGCTTTGACCGGTTCTACTTGACCGTGACCAATAACATAACCCAAGAACTTAACTTTTCCTTTACCTATTTGACTTTTTGTCAGGTTTACCGTTAACTTAGCTTCTGTTAACCTATCAAAAAGAGCACGGATACTTTCCATGTGCTCTGTCCAACTATCGTTATACACCACTGTAGCGGCAAGTTGTGAGATTTAGTTTGGGTTTAATCATAGTTGTTATTCAAAGTGTTTTCTAAATTTCAATTTATGATCACGCATACTTTTGATTGGAAATAAGTTCGTTGCGGTAAAATTGTTCCCGTACCTTTGTAATAGCGCCCTCTTGTGATATCGTGCATGAGGCCAAAGTTGAAACTCTTCATGATTCCGATGATTCGTAAATAATGGACATGTATCAAATTTATCTCCCCAAAGAAATGTAAAATTAACAGGTTTTCTAAGTCCCAAATGTTGTAGTTTCGGATCCAACACAATCGGTAAGCCTTGCTGATTTATTCACTGTTATAATTTCTCGTATTCTGAGTGATTTATTAAGATAATTTGCAGCTTTTAAAGTGAAGATTGATATGTTTTGGGGTCTGTTTACATACACGTACAGGGATAATGTACGCACTATGTCAAGTGAAGGCTCAGGCTCAATCGCATATATTTCACTAATTATTCCAAATGGTTTATTATATTTTTCTGTAATTGTTAATACTAAAGTTAAGTATTGTAATTTGTGTAATTGCAGTGAACCACCACCACCGTAAGCAATAAAGCACTGAATACAGCAGCACTAAAGTATTACTGCCTCAGGGTGCGTTCAGAAAGGGACCGGATTCTTCAAATAAAAACACCTGTGTAGCAAACGTCGTTCCCAAGGCTACATAAAGTTCACGATTTGGGACATAGTTCTACAACTTAATCATGGCTGAGGCAGATTCTGCAAATAATTTACCTGACAATGCTGACGCGGTTAGTGAAGCCGGGTCATCCGTTTCAAGAGCTAGCTCGAGGGTTAGCACAAATTCAGTTTCCAGACGGAAAGAAGCCAAGGCCAATCAGTTACTGGCACGCCTCAAAGCAGAGCAGTTAAAGAAGAAACAGGCATTGGCGCAGGAGAAGCTCAAGATTGAACAAAGGATGGAGCAGATGGAGGTGGATGACGAATTTGAGCAAGCTGAGCAACAAGTACAGTTCTGGGAAAATGAAGTTAGGACGGAGGATGGTATGACAGACGATCCATCCGTGAGAAACACGGAAGGGAATTTAACCACCGCTCCAGAGTCCGCTGGGGTGACATCATTACCTCAACAAGATATGTCTCCATCCAGTGGTGACGACGTCCCAGACAAGTTTGATGGCAAAGCAGACTATACGAATCTTGCTCAGTTGGTTCAGGCCATGACGTTGGCCATCAATACGCCCAAACCAGAGCTGCTCTCCTTCAGTGGTGATCCTGCGGACTACTCGGGGTTCATCCACAATTTTGATGTGAATATTGCAAGCAAGGTTTCCGAAGACAGGGTAAAGTTAACTTACCTTATACAGTTCTGTAAAGGAAAGGCCCGAGAGAGTATAGAGAATTGCGTGCTGATGGAGGAGAAAGCAGGGTATAAGTTGGCGAAGGAAATTCTTCGCGATCAGTTTGGTCAGCCACACGTCATCACCCAATCTCTCATCAATAAAGTCACCGATAGACAACCGATCAGGCCAAATGATGGTGCTGGACTGTGGGAGCTTGCTCGTCAGATGAGGAAATGCCAAGTGACTCTGTCGCAGATTGGGTACTCAGCAGACATGAACAGCTCCGACCGTCTCCTCAAGGTACAACGATTGTTGCCGATACATCTTCAATCTGAGTGGGCTAGACGAGCTCAGATCATGATCCAGGGTGACATGGAGCCCAACTTCTCACACTTGACTGACTTCATCGAGCAAAAGGCGAAGATAGCAAGCAACATGTTCGGCCAGAATATTGGGACAAATATTCGAGCAGACAAGACATCACATCCCAGCTTCAAGAGTAAACCAGCTAAGGTTACCACGCTTGCTACTCAAGGCTCTAATGCGGTAGAAGAGACAACAAATGGACGAAATCGTCCTCAGCGAGGAAACTACGTGCCAAGATGTCGCTGCTGTTCCCAATCACATATGTTGAGTGAATGCAGAGAATTCCAGCAAAGGTCTTACGACGATAGGCTGAAGTTCGTCCGAAGCAACAAGTTATGCGACAACTGTTTCCGACCTGGGCACATGGCTAAAGGTTGTATGCTGAAATCAACATGTGAAGTTAGTAACTGTACATGGAGGCATCATACGCTGTTACATCGTTCTCACAGAGATGATAGCAGTTCGAAAGGTGAAGGTGCCAATTATCCAAGTTCCAGTTCTGCATCTGGGGCTGGGGACAAGAACCAGAGTCACACTACAAGCAAGCTAGAGAGCAGACAGCATGGAAGTGTAAACGCAACTGCAGCTTCCATGAACAGAGTGTGCCTAAGAGTTGTACCAGTCAGAGTGCAGGGGAAGGACAAGGAAGTTCAGACATGGGCACTGCTTGACGGAGGGAGTGATACATCACTGTGCGATAGAAGGTTGCTAGATCAACTAGGCCTTCAAGGCATAGAAAGGAACATCACCCTCGCTACCGTTAATGACGAGCACAGTGAGAAGACTGGAGTTGAAGTTAGCCTCACAGTAAAGGACTTGGAGGGACGTCAGAGTGTTGACCTACCCAAGGTGTGGACTGTTGACAAGTTACCGATTACAGACAGAAGTTTCCCAAGAGAAGAAGACGTCACCCAGTGGCCACACTTGCAGGGAATAAACTTTCCTATGATCAGTGAGCGTCACGTGATGTTACTGATCGGGGGAGACACTCCGGAAGTCTTCTGGGTCCTTGAAGAGCGACGTGGCAAGAGAAAGGAGCCTTATGCTGTTCGATCTCTCTTGGGATGGACATTGCTTGGACCTGCAGCCCCTACCGAGAAGCAGTTCAGTTTCAACGTAAATCACGTTTTGCTTGAAGATGACTTGCTGCTACGAACAGTTGAAAAATTCTGGGAAACGGACTTCGGCGGCAAGATGGCTGATGATGAAGTTGCTGACTCGGTGGAAGACAAACGAGCTAGGACCATCATGACAGAAACTGTAACAAAGGTTGACGGTCACTACCAGGTTGGTCTACCATGGCGTTACCAGAGTCGGTGTTTGCCTGACAACCGCCCTCTTGCAGAGTCAAGACTACAATCATTGAAGAGGCGATTTCAGAGAGACCCCAGCTTGTATGAGAAATATAAGAAGACCCTTGATGTCTACCTCATGAAAGGATATGCCAGAGAGATATCTTCATCAAGCCCCAAGGGAGTCACGCCTGAGACTACCACTGATGAGCAGCTTGCCAAAGGGGTAGAAACTGCAATCTCAGGACAGACGGTGTGGTACTTACCTCACCACCCAGTGCTGCATCCACAAAAGCCAGGCAAACTTAGAGTAGTATACGACTGTGCTGCCAAGTACAAGGGTGTATCGTTGAACGACCAGCTGCTTCAGGGACCTGATTTTGCAAATAATCTAGTCGGAGTACTGACGAGATTTAGAGAAGAGCCTGTTGCACTGGTAGCTGATGTTGAAGCAATGTTTCACCAGGTTAAGGTGCCTGATAATGACAGCGATGCCCTGAGATTTCTCTGGTGGCCAAATGGAGATTATTCCAAGGAGCCTACGGATCATAAGATGCTGGTGCACCTGTTCGGTGCGACATCATCACCCAGCTGTGCCGGATTTTGTCTCAGAAAGACAGCTGAAGACAACCGAAGGAACTTCGACAAGGAAACCGTCACCACAGTTCTGGAGAATTTCTATGTAGATGATTGTCTTGTGTCAACGAAGACAGAGAACGAAGCCATCAGGTTAGCCAGTCAGCTTATCCAGTTATTAGCCAAAGGAGGATTCAGGTTGACCAAATGGGTATGTAACAGTCGTGATGTATTGGTGACCATTCCTGCTGAAGAGAGAGCTCCATCGGTTGTTAAGTTGGATTTTGATCGTCTGCCGGTGGAGCGTACCCTAGGCGTGAAATGGGATGTTGAGGCTGACAAGTTTGGGTTCGAAGCAGTTGTCAAATGCAAGCCCGCAACAAGGAGGGGCATCTTGTCAGCTGTAAGTTCATTGTATGACCCCTTGGGTTTCCTCGCACCATTTATCCTGCCAGTTAAAATTCTTCTTCAGGATCTCTGTCGTCAGGGGCGTGGCTGGGATGAAAAGGTCGAGGAATACGAGATGATGAGGTGGAAGCGATGGCTAGATGACCTACCAAGGCTGACGTGCATTACCATTGATAGATGTCTCCAGCCGAGGGAATTCAGCGACAAAGTTGCCTTTCAGCTTCATCATTTTTCTGACGCGTCAGAGCGAGGTTATGCCGCTGTGTCGTACTTGCGTGTGGTTGATGTGCATGGAAAGATCCACTGCGCATTTGTCATGGGAAAGGCCCGATTGTGTCCAGTGAAACAGGTCACCATTCCTCGGCTAGAGTTGTCAGCTGCAGTTTTGGCAGTGAGGTTGAATCAGCTGATCCAAAGAGAGATTAGACTGCCTATCATGGAGACAGCGTATTGGACAGACTCAACGTCAGTTCTTCAGTACATCCAGAATGAGAGTCGAAGATTTCACACATTTGTTGCAAATCGTGTCTCAAGTATACAGAGTGGATCTGATCCATCCCAGTGGCGGTACGTGGACTCAGCCAGTAACCCGGCAGATGATGGCTCACGAGGATTGACTGCAGACGACATGATCAAGGACCAGCGCTGGCTGAACGGACCTGATTTCCTGTTGAAGGAAGAACAACACTGGCCAATCCCACCTGTTGTAATCAAGGGGCCCTACCCAGATGTACTACCCGATACTCTGCAGAGTGATCCCGAGGTGAAGAAAATTGTCCAGTCTTACTTCATAGCTGAGAAGGATTGTGTACGGGAGTTCCTGAGTAGATACTCATCCTGGAGTCAAATGAAGCGTGGAGTTGCCTGGTTGCTAAGATATAGAGAATACCTCTATGCTCGTGCCAAGGGAAGACGAGATGCCAGCGAATTCTGTTCCAAGACTCTGTCTTTGTCAGAACTGCAGAGAGCAGAGAGAGAAGTCGTCAAATACACCCAGCGTCAGTCATTTCGTATGGAGATTGCTGTACTTGAGGCTCATGCAGATGACAACAGAATAACCACCAAGAAGAGTAAGAAAGTTCCGAATGCGCTCCACAAATTGAGCCCCATCTTAGTAGATGGAATTCTTCGTGTAGGTGGACGCCTTGAGAATGCGCCAATCCAACATGACATCAAGCATCCGATAATCCTGCCTAGCGATCATCAGGTGACAAGGCTGATAATTGAACATCATCATCTCAAGGTTGGTCATTCTGGGGCAGGTATGACCTGGACGTCACTAAGAGAGAGATTTTGGATACTGAAGGGAGGATCTACAGTGAGGCGAGTGATTGGAAAGTGTTTCCGTTGCAAGAAAAGAAATACACCCCTTTGTCAACAGCTGATGGGTGAGCTGCCAGCAGAAAGAGTCACTCCAGAGAAGCCCCCCTTTACGTACGTGGGCGTGGATTACTTCGGTCCACTTTACGTAAAACAAGGACGCAGCCATGTCAAGAGATACGGATGTGTCTTCACTTGTCTTACAATGAGGGCCATACATATAGAAATTGCTCACTCACTCGACACAGACGCGTTCATAAACGCTTTGCGGCGGTTTATCAGCAGGAGAGGAACACCAGAAAAGATCAGGAGCGACAATGGTACCAACTTCACAGGTGGAGAGCGTGAGTTGCGGGAGAGTATTACATCACTGAACGAGCAGAAGATTGGAGACTATCTTCATCAACGAGGAATTGAGTGGCAATTCAACCCACCGACGGCGAGTCATATGGGAGGAGTCTGGGAGCGGATGATACGCTCTGTTCGAAAAATCCTCAAGAATCTCCTTCAAGAACAGGTGGTATGTGATGAGGTGCTACTTACCGTGATTGCTGAAGTGGAGGCTATCTTAAACGCAAGACCGCTCACACAGCTCAGCTTGGACCCCCGTGACGAAGAGCCATTGACTCCAAACCATCTACTTCTGATGAGACCAAGCTCCAACACTCCACCAGGGGTATTTGTGAAGGAAGATGGTTATGGGCGGCGCAGATGGCGTCAAGCGCAATTCTTGGCAGACCAGTTTTGGAGGCGATGGAAGAGGGAATACCTGCCACTTTTGCAGCAGCGTCAGAAATGGACCCAGCCAAGACGAAACCTGGAGGTGAATGACCTTGTGTTGGTTGCTGCTGACAACGAGCCTCGCGGACAGTGGCCTCTCGGCAGAGTGATGCAAGTCTACCCAGATAAGGAGGGACGAGTTCGCCAGGTGGAGGTGAGAGTAGGCACTAAGTACCTCAGGCGCCCCATTGCCAAGCTTTGCTTCTTGGAAAGAGCTAACAGCATGTGAAATGTCATCAATCAATGAACATTTGTGATTGAACTCTGGCCAAGTGAACATTCGTGATTTGTTAATGATCAAGGAAGTTGACTCTGAATGTGAATCATGTTTTTCAAGAAAACAATCATTTGGAAATTGTATTGCATTTAATTAATCCCTGATGCTTTGAAATTGAAGTGTGCCGCTTAAAGGTGTAGAAAAATGAACAGATCGAGTCAGTTCATTGGGCTGGGGATGTAGCGGCAAGTTGTGAGATTTAGTTTGGGTTTAATCATAGTTGTTATTCAAAGTGTTTTCTAAATTTCAATTTATGATCACGCATACTTTTGATTGGAAATAAGTTCGTTGCGGTAAAATTGTTCCCGTACCTTTGTAATAGCGCCCTCTTGTGATATCGTGCATGAGGCCAAAGTTGAAACTCTTCATGATTCCGATGATTCGTAAATAATGGACATGTATCAAATTTATCTCCCCAAAGAAATGTAAAATTAACAGGTTTTCTAAGTCCCAAATGTTGTAGTTTCGGATCCAACACAATCGGTAAGCCTTGCTGATTTATTCACTGTTATAATTTCTCGTATTCTGAGTGATTTATTAAGATAATTTGCAGCTTTTAAAGTGAAGATTGATATGTTTTGGGGTCTGTTTACATACACGTACAGGGATAATGTACGCACTATGTCAAGTGAAGGCTCAGGCTCAATCGCATATATTTCACTAATTATTCCAAATGGTTTATTATATTTTTCTGTAATTGTTAATACTAAAGTTAAGTATTGTAATTTGTGTAATTGCAGTGAACCACCACCACCGTAAGCAATAAAGCACTGAATACAGCAGCACTAAAGTATTACTGCCTCAGGGTGCGTTCAGAAAGGGACCGGATTCTTCAAATAAAAACACCTGTGTAGCAAACGTCGTTCCCAAGGCTACAACCACAATATCATCTATGTACACTTCTACGTTTGACATGCCCTTTATTACATTATTCATTAATCTTTGAAATGAGGCAGGCGCGTTTTTCAATCCAAAAGGAAGAACTGTGTATTGATACAATCAATACATTTTCCCCCCAAATATTGGCAATTTTTGCTTTATTTTCATCGATTGATGTTCCTCCTGCATCAAAGATAATAGTTAAGTCGTTTTGAGAAAAGACATTTTTTGTCCTAATTTTAATATTTTTTCCAAATTTTCAAAATAATACATTCTTTTACCAAATATTCGCAATTTTAGCTTTGTTTTTATCCATTGATGTTCTTCCTGCATCAAAGATAATATTTAAGTCGTTTTGAGAAAAGTCAATTTTTTGCCCAATTTTGATAAAAAAGGTGGGTTAACCCCTTGTATTTCTTTCAAATTTTCAAAATAATACATTCTTTTACCAAATATTCGCAATTTTAGCTTTGTTTTCATCGATTGATGTTCTTCCTGCATCAAAGATAATATTTAAGTCGTTTTGAGAAAAGTCAATTTTTTGCTAATTTTGATAAAAAAGTGGGTTAACCCCTTGTATTTCTTTCAAATTTTCAAAATAATACATTCTTTTACCAAATATTCGCAATTTTAGCTTTGTTTTCATCGATTGATGTTCTTCCTGCATCAAAGATAATATTTAAGTCGTTTTGAGAAAAATCAATTTTGTTGCCCAATTTTGATAAAAAAGGTGGGTTAACCCCTTGTATTTCTTTCAAATTTTCAAAATAATACATTCTTTTACTAAATATTCGCAATTTTAGCTTTGTTTTCATCGATTGATGTTCTTCCTGCATCAAAGATAATATTTAAGTCGTTTTGAGAAAAGTCAATTTTTTGCTAATTTTGATAAAAAAGTGGGTTAACCCCTTGTATTTCTTTCAAATTTTCAAAATAATACATTCTTTTACCAAATATTCGCAATTTTAGCTTTGTTTTCATCGATTGATGTTCTTCCTGCATCAAAGATAATATTTAAGTCGTTTTGAGAAAAGTTAATTTTGTTGCCCAATTTTTATAAAAAAGGTGGGTTAACCCCTTGTATTTCTTTCAAATTTTCAAAATAATACATTCTTTTTCCAAATATTCGCAATTTTAGCTTTGTTTTCATCGATTGATGTTCCTCCTGCATCAAAGATAATATTTAAGTCGTTTTGAGAAAAGTCAATTTTTTTGCTAATTTTGTTAAAAAAGTGGGTTAACCCCTTGTATTTCTTTCAAATTTTCAAAATAATACATTCTTTTACCAAATATTCGCAATTTTAGCTTTGTTTTCATCGATTGATGTTCTTCCTGCATCAAAGATAATATTTAAGTCGTTTTGAGAAAAGTTAATTTTGTTGCCCAATTTTTATAAAAAAGGTGGGTTAACCCCTTGTATTTCTTTCAAATTTTCAAAATAATACATTCTTTTTCCAAATATTCGCAATTTTAGCTTTGTTTTCATCGATTGATGTTCCTCCTGCATCAAAGATAATATTTAAGTCGTTTTGAGAAAAGTCAATTTTTTGCTAATTTTGATTAAAAAGTGGGTTAACCCCTTGTATTTCTTTCAAATTTTCAAAATAATACATTCTTTTACCAAATATTCGCAATTTTAGCTTTGTTTTCATCGATTGATGTTCTTCCTGCATCAAAGATAATATTTAAGTCGTTTTGAGAAAAGTTAATTTTGTTGCCCAATTTTTATAAAAAAGGTGGGTTAACCCCTTGTATTTCTTTCAAATTTTCAAAATAATACATTCTTTTTCCAAATATTCGCAATTTTAGCTTTGTTTTCATCGATTGATGTTCCTCCTGCATCAAAGATAATATTTAAGTCGTTTTGAGAAAAGTCAATTTTTTTGCTAATTTTGTTAAAAAAGTGGGTTAACCCCTTGTATTTCTTTCAAATTTTCAAAATAATACATTCTTTTACCAAATATTCGCAATTTTAGCTTTGTTTTCATCGATTGATGTTCTTCCTGCATCAAAGATAATATTTAAGTCGTTTTGAGAAAAGTTAATTTTGTTGCCCAATTTTTATAAAAAAGGTGGGTTAACCCCTTGTATTTCTTTCAAATTTTCAAAATAATACATTCTTTTTCCAAATATTCGCAATTTTAGCTTTGTTTTCATCGATTGATGTTCCTCCTGCATCAAAGATAATATTTAAGTCGTTTTGAGAAAAGTCAATTTTTTTGCTAATTTTGTTAAAAAAGTGGGTTAACCCGTTGTATTTCTTTCAAATTTTCAAAATAATACATTCTTTTACCAAATATTCGCAATTTTAGCTTTGTTTTCATCGATTGATGTTCTTCCTGCATCAAAGATAATATTTAAGTCGTTTTGAGAAAAGTTAATTTTGTTGCCCAATTTTTATAAAAAAGGTGGGTTAACCCCTTGTATTTCTTTCAAATTTTCAAAATAATACATTCTTTTTCCAAATATTCGCAATTTTAGCTTTGTTTTCATCGATTGATGTTCCTCCTGCATCAAAGATAATATTTAAGTCGTTTTGAGAAAAGTCAATTTTTTGCTAATTTTGATTAAAAAGTGGGTTAACCCCTTGTATTTCTTTCAAATTTTCAAAATAATACATTCTTTTACCAAATATTCGCAATTTTAGCTTTGTTTTCATCGATTGATGTTCTTCCTGCATCAAAGATAATATTTAAGTCGTTTTGAGAAAAGTTAATTTTGTTGCCCAATTTTTATAAAAAAGGTGGGTTAACCCCTTGTATTTCTTTCAAATTTTCAAAATAATACATTCTTTTTCCAAATATTCGCAATTTTAGCTTTGTTTTCATCGATTGATGTTCCTCCTGCATCAAAGATAATATTTAAGTCGTTTTGAGAAAAGTCAATTTTTTGCTAATTTTGATAAAAAAGTGGGTTAACCCCTTGTATTTCTTTCAAATTTTCAAAATAATACATTCTTTTACCAAATATTCGCAATTTTAGCTTTGTTTTCATCGATTGATGTTCTTCCTGCATCAAAGATAATATTTAAGTCGTTTTGAGAAAAATCAATTTTGTTGCCCAATTTTGATAAAAAAGGTGGGTTAACCCCTTGTATTTCTTTCAAATTTTCAAAATAATACATTCTTTTACTAAATATTCGCAATTTTAGCTTTGTTTTCATCGATTGATGTTCTTCCTGCATCAAAGATAATATTTAAGTCGTTTTGAGAAAAGTCAATTTTTTGCTAATTTTGATAAAAAAGTGGGTTAACCCCTTGTATTTCTTTCAAATTTTCAAAATAATACATTCTTTTACCAAATATTCGCAATTTTAGCTTTGTTTTCATCGATTGATGTTCTTCCTGCATCAAAGATAATATTTAAGTCGTTTTGAGAAAAGTTAATTTTGTTGCCCAATTTTTATAAAAAAGGTGGGTTAACCCCTTGTATTTCTTTCAAATTTTCAAAATAATACATTCTTTTTCCAAATATTCGCAATTTTAGCTTTGTTTTCATCGATTGATGTTCCTCCTGCATCAAAGATAATATTTAAGTCGTTTTGAGAAAAGTCAATTTTTTTCCTAATTTTGTTAAAAAAGTGGGTTAACCCCTTGTATTTCTTTCAAATTTTCAAAATAATACATTCTTTTACCAAATATTCGCAATTTTAGCTTTGTTTTCATCGATTGATGTTCTTCCTGCATCAAAGATAATATTTAAGTCGTTTTGAGAAAAGTTAATTTTGTTGCCCAATTTTTATAAAAAAGGTGGGTTAACCCCTTGTATTTCTTTCAAATTTTCAAAATAATACATTCTTTTTCCAAATATTCGCAATTTTAGCTTTGTTTTCATCGATTGATGTTCCTCCTGCATCAAAGATAATATTTAAGTCGTTTTGAGAAAAGTCAATTTTTTGCTAATTTTGATTAAAAAGTGGGTTAACCCCTTGTATTTCTTTCAAATTTTCAAAATAATACATTCTTTTACCAAATATTCGCAATTTTAGCTTTGTTTTCATCGATTGATGTTCTTCCTGCATCAAAGATAATATTTAAGTCGTTTTGAGAAAAGTTAATTTTGTTGCCCAATTTTTATAAAAAAGGTGGGTTAACCCCTTGTATTTCTTTCAAATTTTCAAAATAATACATTCTTTTTCCAAATATTCGCAATTTTAGCTTTGTTTTCATCGATTGATGTTCCTCCTGCATCAAAGATAATATTTAAGTCGTTTTGAGAAAAGTCAATTTTTTTGCTAATTTTGTTAAAAAAGTGGGTTAACCCCTTGTATTTCTTTCAAATTTTCAAAATAATACATTCTTTTACCAAATATTCGCAATTTTAGCTTTGTTTTCATCGATTGATGTTCTTCCTGCATCAAAGATAATATTTAAGTCGTTTTGAGAAAAGTTAATTTTGTTGCCCAATTTTTATAAAAAAGGTGGGTTAACCCCTTGTATTTCTTTCAAATTTTCAAAATAATACATTCTTTTTCCAAATATTCGCAATTTTAGCTTTGTTTTCATCGATTGATGTTCCTCCTGCATCAAAGATAATATTTAAGTCGTTTTGAGAAAAGTCAATTTTTTGCTAATTTTGATAAAAAAGTGGGTTAACCCCTTGTATTTCTTTCAAATTTTCAAAATAATACATTCTTTTACCAAATATTCGCAATTTTAGCTTTGTTTTCATCGATTGATGTTCTTCCTGCATCAAAGATAATATTTAAGTCGTTTTGAGAAAAATCAATTTTGTTGCCCAATTTTGATAAAAAAGGTGGGTTAACCCCTTGTATTTCTTTCAAATTTTCAAAATAATACATTCTTTTACTAAATATTCGCAATTTTAGCTTTGTTTTCATCGATTGATGTTCTTCCTGCATCAAAGATAATATTTAAGTCGTTTTGAGAAAAGTCAATTTTTTGCTAATTTTGATAAAAAAGTGGGTTAACCCCTTGTATTTCTTTCAAATTTTCAAAATAATACATTCTTTTACCAAATATTCGCAATTTTAGCTTTGTTTTCATCGATTGATGTTCTTCCTGCATCAAAGATAATATTTAAGTCGTTTTGAGAAAAGTTAATTTTGTTGCCCAATTTTTATAAAAAAGGTGGGTTAACCCCTTGTATTTCTTTCAAATTTTCAAAATAATACATTCTTTTTCCAAATATTCGCAATTTTAGCTTTGTTTTCATCGATTGATGTTCCTCCTGCATCAAAGATAATATTTAAGTCGTTTTGAGAAAAGTCAATTTTTTTGCTAATTTTGTTAAAAAAGTGGGTTAACCCCTTGTATTTCTTTCAAATTTTCAAAATAATACATTCTTTTACCAAATATTCGCAATTTTAGCTTTGTTTTCATCGATTGATGTTCTTCCTGCATCAAAGATAATATTTAAGTCGTTTTGAGAAAAGTTAATTTTGTTGCCCAATTTTTATAAAAAAGGTGGGTTAACCCCTTGTATTTCTTTCAAATTTTCAAAATAATACATTCTTTTTCCAAATATTCGCAATTTTAGCTTTGTTTTCATCGATTGATGTTCCTCCTGCATCAAAGATAATATTTAAGTCGTTTTGAGAAAAGTCAATTTTTTGCTAATTTTGATTAAAAAGTGGGTTAACCCCTTGTATTTCTTTCAAATTTTCAAAATAATACATTCTTTTACCAAATATTCGCAATTTTAGCTTTGTTTTCATCGATTGATGTTCTTCCTGCATCAAAGATAATATTTAAGTCGTTTTGAGAAAAGTTAATTTTGTTGCCCAATTTTTATAAAAAAGGTGGGTTAACCCCTTGTATTTCTTTCAAATTTTCAAAATAATACATTCTTTTTCCAAATATTCGCAATTTTAGCTTTGTTTTCATCGATTGATGTTCCTCCTGCATCAAAGATAATATTTAAGTCGTTTTGAGAAAAGTCAATTTTTTTGCTAATTTTGTTAAAAAAGTGGGTTAACCCCTTGTATTTCTTTCAAATTTTCAAAATAATACATTCTTTTACCAAATATTCGCAATTTTAGCTTTGTTTTCATCGATTGATGTTCTTCCTGCATCAAAGATAATATTTAAGTCGTTTTGAGAAAAGTTAATTTTGTTGCCCAATTTTTATAAAAAAGGTGGGTTAACCCCTTGTATTTCTTTCAAATTTTCAAAATAATACATTCTTTTTCCAAATATTCGCAATTTTAGCTTTGTTTTCATCGATTGATGTTCCTCCTGCATCAAAGATAATATTTAAGTCGTTTTGAGAAAAGTCAATTTTTTTGCTAATTTTGTTAAAAAAGTGGGTTAACCCCTTGTATTTCTTTCAAATTTTCAAAATAATACATTCTTTTACCAAATATTCGCAATTTTAGCTTTGTTTTCATCGATTGATGTTCTTCCTGCATCAAAGATAATATTTAAGTCGTTTTGAGAAAAGTTAATTTTGTTGCCCAATTTTTATAAAAAAGGTGGGTTAACCCCTTGTATTTCTTTCAAATTTTCAAAATAATACATTCTTTTTCCAAATATTCGCAATTTTAGCTTTGTTTTCATCGATTGATGTTCCTCCTGCATCAAAGATAATATTTAAGTCGTTTTGAGAAAAGTCAATTTTTTGCTAATTTTGATTAAAAAGTGGGTTAACCCCTTGTATTTCTTTCAAATTTTCAAAATAATACATTCTTTTACCAAATATTCGCAATTTTAGCTTTGTTTTCATCGATTGATGTTCTTCCTGCATCAAAGATAATATTTAAGTCGTTTTGAGAAAAGTTAATTTTGTTGCCCAATTTTTATAAAAAAGGTGGGTTAACCCCTTGTATTTCTTTCAAATTTTCAAAATAATACATTCTTTTTCCAAATATTCGCAATTTTAGCTTTGTTTTCATCGATTGATGTTCCTCCTGCATCAAAGATAATATTTAAGTCGTTTTGAGAAAAGTCAATTTTTTGCTAATTTTGATAAAAAAGTGGGTTAACCCCTTGTATTTCTTTCAAATTTTCAAAATAATACATTCTTTTACCAAATATTCGCAATTTTAGCTTTGTTTTCATCGATTGATGTTCTTCCTGCATCAAAGGTAATATTTAAGTCGTTTTGAGAAAAATCAATTTTGTTGCCCAATTTTGATAAAAAAGGTGGGTTAACCCCTTGTATTTCTTTCAAATTTTCAAAATAATACATTCTTTTTCCAAATATTCGCAATTTTAGCTTTGTTTTCATCGATTGATGTTCCTCCTGCATCAAAGATAATATTTAAGTCGTTTTGAGAAAAGTCAATTTTTTGCTAATTTTGATTAAAAAGTGGGTTAACCCCTTGTATTTCTTTCAAATTTTCAAAATAATACATTCTTTTACCAAATATTCGCAATTTTAGCTTTGTTTTCATCGATTGATGTTCTTCCTGCATCAAAGATAATATTTAAGTCGTTTTCAGAAAAGTCAATGTTTTGCCCAATTTTTATAAAAAAGGTGGGTTAACCCCTTGTACATGTATTTCTTTCAAATTTTCAAAATAATACATTCTTTTACCAAATATTCGCAATTATAGCTTTGTTTTCATCGATTGATGTTCTTCCTGCATCAAAGATAATATTTAGGTCGTTTTGAGAAAAGTCAATTTTGTTGCCCAATTTTGATAAAAAAGGTGGGTTAACCCCTTGTATTTCTTTCAAATTTTCAAAATAATACATTTGTTTACCAAATATTCGCAATTTTAGCTTTGTTTTCATCGATTGATGTCCCTCCTGCATCAAAGATAATATTTAAGTCGTTTTGATAAAAGTCAATTTTTGTCCTAATTTTAATTTTTTTTTCTAAATTTTCAAAATAATACATTTTCTCCAAATATTCGCAATTTTTGCTTTGTTTACATCGATTGATGTTTCTCCTGTATCAAAGATAATATTTAGTTCGTTTTGAGAAAAGTCAATTTTAGGCTCAATTTTGATAAAAAAGTGGGTTAACCCCCTTGTATTTTGTTCCAAATTTTCAAAATAATACATTTTTTAACCAAATATTCGCAATTGTTGCTTTGTTTACATCGATTGATGTTTCTCCTGTATCAAAGATAATATTTAGTTCGTTTTGAGAAAAGTCAATTTTAGGCTCAATTTTGATAAAAAAGTGGGTTAACCCCTGGTATTTTTTTCCTTTTTTTAAAGAAATACCGTTTTTTTAACCAAATATTTGCAATTTTAGCTTTGTTTTCATCGATTGATGTTTCTCCTGCATCAAAGATAATATTTAGGTCGTTTTGCGAAAATTCAATTTTTTGCCCATTTTTGATAACAAATTGTATTTTTTTCCAAATTTTCCAAAAAATACATGTTTCAAAATTGGCTAAAATATTAATTTTATGAACAATTGTAAGGGGTTAGCCTTACATTTTTTATCAAATTGGCTAAAATATGAGTTTTATGAAAAAATTAAAAATAGCGCCACCTACGTTGGAAAGTAGAAAGTTTTGAAAAAAAATCCAAAATATTTTGCTTTTTTTTTTAATATGCATGATTTTTTTATTTTGACACCAGATTCGTGTTCAGTGTGCAATTTCCTCCTTAAACAATATGATTGTGTAGGTTAAAAAAAATGTGTGCAATTTTTTTGGGTCAGAAATAGGGAATTATTTTTATAAACAACATTTTATTGTAAGGGGTTAGCCTTGCATTTTAATGAAAATTGGGCCAAAAATATATTTTTATGAACAATTTAAAATTGCGAGGGGTTAAATTTGCATTAAAAAAATTAATAATAATAACAAAAATAATTTTGAAGTCGGTTTTTTGTTTGGCAAATATTTTTTTTAATAATGTTCTTTAGATGTGAGGAACTGACATATTTTTTATTTGTTTTTATTTAAACTAAATGATGAAAATTAAATAGTTACAAGTTGTTCAAACCAGTTCGTGTCGGGTGCCAAGTATAAACGCATTGTTTATAATATGAGAATCAAAACATATGACAGATAAACATGTCACAAGCAAGGTTGGCAATATCTGTCAGCAGCGAGCGAGGCCGGAAATATCAGGGCGTGCTTCCCACGAATGCTGACCTGAATCGGTCTCCATTCGAGTTTCGTTAAAAAAAATCCCGGTCGTGGGTTCGATCAATGTCAAAATAAACCTAGCGCGAACTGGTTATTAATTACAAGTCAATTTTAATTATTTAAAATGTAAACTAATTAAAAAAAATAAGTATTTAACAGATACAACCTCAACACTTATTCCCTCATTTACAAATATATTTTTTGTAAACTAATTTAAAATAATAAGTATTTAACAGATACAACCTCAACACTTATTCCCTCATTTACAAATATATTTTTTGTAAACTAATTTAAAATAATAAGTATTTAACAGATACAACCTCAACACTTATTCCCTCATTTACAAATATATTTTTTGTAAACTAATTTAAAATAATAAGTATTTAACAGATACAACCTCAACACTTATTCCCTCATTTACAAATATATTTTTTGTAAACTAATTTAAAATAATAAGTATTTAACAGATACAACCTCAACACTTATTCCCTCATTTACAAATATATTTTTTGTAAACTAATATAAAATAATAAGTATTTAACAGATACAACCTCAACACTTATTCCCTCATTTACAAATATATTTTGTTGTAAACTAATTTAAAATAATAAGTATTTAACAGATACAACCTCAACACTTATTCCCTCATTTACAAATATATTCTTTGTATTTCCCCTCCGAGTAGCATAAAATGACATTTACAACAATAAATAATATCAATATAAATTTTATTTGGGAATAAAAAATATCCGAGTATGAACTTTAATATACACTGAACAAAAATATAAACGCCCACAAAAATATAAACGCCCCCAAAATTGTTATTTGTCTTGATTTGTAAACAATATTTGTGTCCATCTCTGCCAGTGAGGAATTGCTCAGTGATGCAGTGATTCCACCCACATCTGCAGAGATGGACACAAATGCTGTTTACAAATCAAGACCAATAACAATTTTTGTGGGCGTTTATATTTTTGTAGGCGTTTATATTTTTGTTCAGTTGACCAATTTGAAATTGGCAAACAAAATTATTGGCAATTAAAAATTGTAAGGGGTTAGCCTTGCATTTCAATTAAAATTTGCCAAAATTTTATTTTTTCCTTCATCGGTTATTCGACCTATCTTTCTTCAAAGGACTAATCTGCGATAGCTCTATTGATATTTATAAAGATATTTATCTTTTTCATGAGAAAATCTCGCGGACTAATACAATAACAAGATAGAAGAGAAAATGCACTTTCTAGATCCATCCTCCATATTGGATCTTGTTTGGGATGTAGACCTTGGTTAGGTAGTTTCGTGAGATAGATGTCGGGCATTGTATCTCAGCTTTCTTACGAAGATCCAGTAATAACAAGATAGAAGAGAAAATGCACTTTCTAGATCCATCCTCCATATTGGATCTTGTTTGGGATGTAGACCTTGGTTAGGTAGTTTCTTGAGATGGATGTCAGGCATTGTATCTCAGCTTTCTTACCCAGATCCAGTAATAACCAGATAGAAGAGAAAATGCACTTTCTAGATCCATTCTCCATATTGGATCTTGTTTGGGATGTAGACCTTGGTTAGGTAGTTTCTTGAGATAGATGTCAGGCATTGTATCTCAGCTTTCTTACCCAGATCCAGTAATAACCAGATAGAAGAGAAAATGCACTTTCTAGATCCATCCTCCATATTGGATCTTGTTTGGGATGTAGACCTTGGTTAGGTAGTTTCTTGAGATAGATGTCAGACATTGTATCTCAGCTTTCTTACCCAGATCCAGTAATAACAAAATAGAAGAGAAAATGCACTTTCTAGATCCATCCTCCATATTGGATCTTGTTTGGGATGTAGACCTTGGTTAGGTAGTTTCTTGAGATAGATGTCAGACATTGTATCTCAGCTTTCTTACCCAGATCCAGTAATAACAAAATAGAAGAGAAAATGCACTTTCTAGATCCATCCTCCATATTGGATCTTGTTTGGGATGTAGACCTTGGTTAGGTAGTTTCTTGAGATGGATGTCAGGCATTGTATCTCAGCTTTCTTACCCAGATCCAGTAATAACCAGATAGAAGAGAAAATGCACTTTCTAGATCCATCCTCCATATTGGATCTTGTTTGGGATGTAGACCTTGGTTAGGTAGTTTCTTGAGATGGATGTCAGGCATTGTATCTCAGCTTTCTTACCCAGATCCAGTAGAACCTGCATCTATTAAGAAATGGAGTGCACAGAGTGACGGTTGTTAGTTGCACTTTATAATTATTGCAATGCGAGGCAAATGTGGTGTCATAAAATGTACGACAAAATTCACCAGGGTTGAAATGAGTTAAACTTTTTTTGTGTGTTTTTACCGTTCAGATACAATTTGGCACTGGGCTTTACTTGTTGTAAAGTATAAATTGGCCTAATGCAAATTTTGTAACCTGAATTTTCTGAAGACTAGCTTCTTGAGATATTGTTTTCAAATATCCCCCGTTTTTTCTCAAATGTCAGGATTATTTTAAAGAAAACGTACATGGAAAGGTAACGCAGGGTGGGGTTGGAGAAAGGGGGTGTGGGGAAGGAGTTGTGGGGAAGGGGGATCAGGAAGGCAACATGGGGAAGGGGTAAAATAAGGGGAAGGGGAGGGGGAGGGGGGAGGGGAAACCTTCTGAACAAAATAAAACTGTTCTTAGCTCAACCTTCTGTTTATCCAGAGTTACACATTCTTACCTCTTTCATCCAGTCAGGGAGATGTTGATAGTAGGGTCTACGCATTAATTCCTTGGCCTTCCGCAGATCAGACTTACTGAGTGGAATCAGGGCATCTCTGGATACCTGAAGTCTATCAATATCCGAGGGAAGAATGCCCAACCAGCGAATGCTGGGTACAGTCAGGCTGTGAGACTCATAGGACATAGACTGCAGTATTCAGGTTTTCAAATCAGAAAAAAAAACTATCAATATCATTATAAATTAAAGACGTTTAAAAAAATAAACTATAATCACAAACCACTTTGTTTCCGGGGATCCGTTTCATAATTTAACGTTGTTTTCCTTTGCCACTCTAGGACAACAATATTAAAATTAGATCCAAAATTATGTGGAATGAATTTTGTTTCTGGGAATTCATTGAAAAATTGTAGGTTACACTTACAACTATTTAAATTTTAAAATGAGAAATTCCCGTTTATAAATTGTTTAAGAAATTGGTTTACCTTGGAACCAAACTTGTAAACACAAAGTATCTCCAGGCCTAAAAGAAAAATAGATCATCAATGGATTGTAACATCTCTGCTATTTAAAGAAGTATTTATTGGCTGCTTGGATTTTTGAAATACTAACTTTCTAGATAATAATAACAGTATCTCCAAATATGCACTTAGGGAGACAATCCCATAGGGATGTACACAAACTTAAAGCAGTCCTTACTTGTTTACCCTAACCCTTTTCTCTAAGATCTTCGAGATTTATGCTATTTAGACCAACATCTGTCGTTCTAGAGCAAAAATAACTCCCAAATATCGTTTTTTAGGGTAGCTAGACACTGAAATGTCTCCCCAAGTGCCACTGTCTCCTTATTACCTAAAAACTTACGCTAATTTGTCTCCCCAATTGCCTATTTGACATTATTTAGTCGGTGACAAGTCTGACAAGCCAAACTTGCTCAATTATAAATTACCCAATAAACTATAATTTGGCTAAACTGGAATCCTAGCTTTCTTTGAATAATTCTTACCATGAGGATCCGCATCTACAAGACCCAGGATTGGTATCTGTAAGGAGTCCCATAGTTTCCTAACCATCAACCTGGTGTTTACATCCGGAAATCCTTTGCCCTAATTGAATAATTGGATGGAATAAGTTGGTTTGCATTGGAAGAGCATGATGATGGAATGGCTGTGTTTGGTCTTGGTTTTGTTGTTGGCGGGACACAGATGTCCGTTGGTTTATTCAAGACAAACCTGATATGCCACTTTTGACGGGTAACAATTTTCCGAAGAAAATGTTGTAGTGCAAGGTTGAAGATTCTTGTCAATTCAAGAAAGATATTTTAATACAGAGTTTCTCTCAACGGTGTAAGTTTATAAGCATTGCCATCAGTCCCGATATGGGTGAGACGCAAATACCCAACTTTCTAAGGCAAACAAATCTACCATTCAATCAAACAGAGTTTCTATTCTTAATGGAATCTGTGACGTCCTCGTACAAGTTAGACAGACTGACAAACCGACAGTTTACTCACAGTGATAATGATGCAAGGCCACATGTCCTCACAGACCAACAAACCAACAGTTTACTCACAGTGATAATGATGCAAGGCCACATGTCCTCACAGACCAACAACAGTCTACTCACAGTGATAATGATGCAAGGCCACATGTCCTCACAGACCAACAAACCAACAGTTTACTCACAGTGATAATGATGCAAGGCCACATGTCCTCACAGACCAACAAACCAACAGTTTACTCACAGTGATAATGATGCAAGGCCACATGTCCTCACAGACCAACAAACCAACAGTCTACTCACAGTGATAATGATGCAAGGCCACATGTCCTCACAGACCAACAAACCAACAGTCTACTCACAGTGATAATGATGCAAGGCCACATGTCCTCACAGACCAACAAACCAACAGTCTACTCACAGTGATAATGATGCAAGGCCACATGTCCTCACAGACCAACAAACCAACAGTCTACTCACAGTGATAATGATGCAAGGCCACATGTCCTCACAGACCAACAAACTAACAGTTTACTCACAGTGATAATGATGCAAGGCCACATGTCCTCACAGACCAACAAACTAACAGTTTACTCACAGTGATAATGATGCAAGGCCACATGTCCTCACAGACCAACAAACCAACAGTCTACTCACAGTGATAATGATGCAAGGCCACATGTCCTCACAGACCAACAAACCAACAGTTTACTCACAGTGATAATGATGCAAGGCCACATGTCCTCACAGACCAACAAACCAACAGTCTACTCACAGTGATAATGATGCAAGGCCACATGTCCTCACAGACCAACAAACCAACAGTTTACTCACAGTGATAATGATGCAAGGCCACATGTCCTCACAGACCAACAAACCAACAGTTTACTCACAGTGATAATGATGCAAGGCCACATGTCCTCACAGACCAACAAACCAACAGTTTACTCACAGTGATAATGATGCAAGGCCACATGTCCTCACAGACCAACAAACCAACAGTCTACTCACAGTGATAATGATGCAAGGCCACATGTCCAACAAACCAACAGTCTACTCACAGTGATAATGATGCAAGGCCACATGTCCTCACAGACCAACAAACCAACAGTTTACTCACAGTGATAATGATGCAAGGCCACATGTCCTCACAGACCAACAAACCAACAGTTTACTCACAGTGATAATGATGCAAGGCCACATGTCCTCACAGACCAACAAACCAACAGTTTACTCACAGTGATAATGATGCAAGGCCACATGTCCTCACAGACCAACAAACCAACAGTTTACTCACAGTGATAATGATGCAAGGCCACATGTCCTCACAGACCAACAAACTAACAGTTTACTCACAGTGATAATGATGCAAGGCCACATGTCCTCACAGACCAACAAACCAACAGTCTACTCACAGTGATAATGATGCAAGGCCACATGTCCTCACAGACCAACAAACCAACAGTTTACTCACAGTGATAATGATGCAAGGCCACATGTCCTCACAGACCAACAAACCAACAGTCTACTCACAGTGATAATGATGCAAGGCCACATGTCTTCCATCATTCCGTCATCCAGCAATTTCTGAAACGTTGCATCCTTCTCAACAACAAGCACAAACCTAGCCCGAGATTGCACATCTTGAACAGAAAACTCAGGAAAATCATCTGGATTAAAAAAAGGCCTTAAGTTGTCACAAAGATGTCTACTAGTCCTTGCTGTCAGGGTATGGCAACAACTCCAGGGTCATTTGACAAAACTCAACATAACTGAATTACCACGCCCCGCAAGACTCAAGATGCCTCGCAAGGCTACAAATATAATAATAAATACAAAATGAAGTTTCTTTCCAAGGATACTGGTGATGTCCTGAACATGAGCTGGCACAAGTATGCCCTGGGAGAGAAGTAGAGAAGTAGACAAAATATAAGCAAACTGTGCAAGTGTCAGTGTAAACAATTCAATATGACTTAAAGGTAGGGTACACCATTGGTAATTGCTTGAACTATCATGAATAGGTAGATTTGGGGGTTGTATTTTATAGTAATAATCGTTTAACTGGCCTCTCCGAAGTTTTACAATCATGGATGCCGAGAAAAGCACGAAAAACAGCATTTGTTTTCAACCGGCGCCGAACAGTTATTCTTAAGTTATTTGTGTGTTTTTTCGCGATTGCCGTCCGGCGATAGCAAATTTTTCTTTATCAAATTCTATTTTTCAGAATAATTACAGGATATCTAGCGAAATCATTTTGCTGGCTGCCTAGATCATTATTTACTTTCAGACGAGTAAGATATTTCTTAATAATTTGGTAGTAAATATTTTCGATATCTACAAATGGTGTATCCTACCTTCAAGGTTACATATAATTCACAACGGCCTAATGTTTACCGCTTACATTTTTGGAGGTGCTACAGTTAACATGGTTGCCATCGACTTCGGTGTACTTCAGATTACCAGCAATGAACCCTTTTGAAGTAGCAAGCTAAGAAATTATAATAAAATGTTAAAATTATCGAATCAAATGTTCATTTTTTAAGTGTTAGTTCACTTCTCTCCGACACTATTGGTTGTGGCTTTGCTTATTTATTGCACTAACTTTTCATCAGAGTTGTTTTTGAGTTCCTGCAAGTCTTTGCACAAGTCCTTGCACAGGTCCTTGCACAGGTCCTTGCACAGGTCCTTGCACAAGTCCTTGCACAAGTCCTTGCACAAGTCTTTGCACAAGTCCTTGCACAAGTCCTTGCACAAGTCCTTGCACAAGTCCTTGCACAAGTCCTTGCACAAGTCCTTGCACAAGTCCTTGCACAAGTCCTTGCACAAGTCCTTGCACAAGTCCTTGCACAAGTCCTTGCACAAGTCCTTGCACAAGTCCTTGCACAAGTCCTTGCACAAGTCCAGTCACAAGTCCAGTCACAAGTCCAGTCACAAGTCCAGTCACAAGTCCAGTCACAAGTCCAGTCACAAGTCCAGTCACAAGTCCAGTCACAAGTCCAGTCACAAGTCCAGTCACAAGTCCAGTCACAAGTCCAGTCACAAGTCCAGTCACAAGTCCAGTCACAAGTCCAGTCACAAGTCCTGTCACAAGTCCTGTCACAAATCCAGTCACAAGTCCAGTCACAAGTCCAGTCACAAGTCCAGTCACAAGTCCAGTCACAAGCCCAGTCACAAGTCCAGTCACAAGTCCAGTCACAAGTTCAGTCACAAGTCCAGTCACAAGTCCAGTCACAAGTCCAGTCACAAGTCCAGTCACAAGTCCTGTCACAAGTCCTGTCACAAGTCCTGTCACAAGTCCAGTCATAAAGCCAGTCATAAGTAACTGGTTGAACAATGACAAAGGAATGCTTTTGTTAAAGCTCATTTGAATAGCTTGTGATTTGAATTGGAACTGGAGGACCTGATGTGATGGACTTACAGAGACTTACAGGGAATTGTGATAGACTTGACTACATCCCTGCTTTTCATGTTTACATACCACATGCAGGCTTCTCCTAGGTACATTCAACATGCAGCAAATATTCTCCAATGTCTCATCTAACGTCGACTGACTGCCAAACAACTTTGTATCATTGTAGTACAGGTCACTGTGTGGATGAATGACAATCAAACAATCAGAGCTTAATTCAATACTGGATTTAACTTGGGTATCATTTGTTAGTTGGGCATTTTTATCGTTCGAGGAAGCAAACTTTTTCAAAATTTCAAGAATGATGCTAGACAACCAACCTTGCGAAAAGTGAATGCTGTACACTCTGAGATAATAATATTTCAAGATTTCAATTTTGAAACAACTACTAAAACATTAAATGGACATTTCAAAAATTTGTCTCTTGAGATGCATACTTGGACTTCTTTTGTTATTTTCTTCAAAATGACAGCACGCGAGGAGTAATAATTTTACAGGGAGTTTAAAGTCATTAATATCTTTAATCAAGTAGCTTTTAAACAAGGATTTGGTTGGTAAATTTTTGGATAGTTGCAAAAAATATACTGTCTCTTTAAAGTAAACAAATTATCATGAGCCAAAAGAGTTGAGAAGTACAGGGTAGTGAAACCAAATAGGAATAATTTAACTCACCGTTTAGTCGAGTACGTGTTGCTCTGAACAAGCTTATAACACATGGCCACGACTCTCAAAGTGACGCCTGTAAATTATAAATCACTAAGCAAATTAATTGTCACAAGAGAAATGTTGCAATTTATTCTCTATAAAAGGTCATAAATTTCAATAAAACTAAGTTTTCTAGACTCTCTTAAGCCTAAGATAAGACATATTGAGCTAAGTAAGGATAAGACAAAAGTATTTGACAATGTTGTGACTAAACATACACTCTTACTGACCAAATTTCTTCACAGAGTTGATTGCATCAAATCGAACCTCTGTGAGGGATGGTTTTCCTTTCATCTCAAGACCTACATCATCTGTAAATCTAAAAAGAATAAAACAAAAATTAAAAACAGCATTTTATTTAAAACTCTGAGGTTCCAAGATAATTGTACAATGGGCAGAATATTCAGCATATTTTCAGGCTTGCAAAACATTGAATTAGTGTCACCAACTTCAAGCATGTTAACACTTAAAAAGGTGGAACGTGTTTGTCTGTTCCTTTGTAAACTAATGTTTGAAGCTTGCTAACAACATTAAAACATGTTCTATTTAACTTCTAATGAAACTTACTGAATATTATTCCATGTGCTTCTGTTGTTATAGGCAAGAATAGGTGGCTGTTGATGAGATACGTTTGTCAAAATATCCTCAACTACACTTTCCAGTTGTCTCAAAACACCCTCTCTAAAAATTAAACAGAAATGCATAAACATCACTGTAAGTGTAAAGTGTCATTAATTGTTAGGAATTAGATGGAGGAGAAATTTAAGACAGGCCTAAGCTAGGGCTAGGCTTATTTATGCTAGTAAAACTAGGCCATTTTTCAAAAGCAAATGTAATTTGAGCTCCAAACCCCCCAACTCCCCAAGTAGACAATAAAAACAAAACTTAAAACTGGCGACATTTCCAAACTCCTTTCTCAAGTTTATTACCTTGCAACGTCCCGTGTTCTCGTAGTTTTAAACTCACAACTGTTGTCGGTAAAACACCTCCGTTTGATCTGCTTAATCCTTTCTTCTTGTTGCAAAAGTTCATGGAATTCAATCAATTTCTCCCACTTGCTTGAGAAGGAAGACTCTCTACTCTCGGCCATTTTGTTTTTGTCGTCTGCTATTTCAGAAAGTTTGAGACGAATTCATTTTCAAAGTAGGGTGGAAGAATATCTCTTTAATAATATTTCAATTTTAATTATGAAATACAAGTAAATAAGAACTATATTTCACTTACATTAAAAAGGTAACAATATTCACTTTGTCTTTTAAAAATAATACGTTTAAAAGTTCAGGTTAAAATGACCAATACTGCATGGGTAATTATTAACACCCCTCTTTGTTTTTTGTTATGAACAATTATATTTCTAAGAAGAAAGAGGGCGCTATATCAAATTAACGATCCGGATTTTGTGTAAAGAAAATAATAATAATAATATAGAGGGCGCTATATCAATTTAACGATCCGGATTTTGTATTAAAGAAAATAATAATAAAAATAAAGAGGGCGCTATATCAAATTAACGGTTTGTATTTTGTCTGCGCTAAATATATACAAATGATATTGAGGGCGCTATGACAAATTAACGGTTACATTTTCTGATCACAAAACTTTCTACCGCTGGTTGGCACATTGATGAAGTTTGTTTGCCCATCTGTTACTTTTTCTATGGTTTGCCCAAGGGCGGCCAAGGAACTGGGTTGTGTCTATTTTTAGAATGTTGTCACGTGGTTGTGATGCACGTGATTTGAGTCCAAACTTACATAATCCACCCACGGAATGGAAAACTATGGAAAGATACTTATTATTATTATTGAAGATATAAAATAACCAACACTCGCTACAAACTACTTTCTAGAAATGTATTTCTCTCTTTTGTAATAAGGGCGTTAAAAGGGCTGTTTTTGAAAAATATTTAACCTCGGCTTTAATTCAACGTGTTTGTGGCAAAATAGAGCTTAGTGTTACCAAAGAAAAAAGAGGTCTATAAATATCGTTTTCACAGTTCAGAATTTTCTGTCCGACAAACGGCAAAGGGTTTGAGGCACTATTCTTAATATTTAGACCGAGCAAATTGAACTATTTCCCCCATGGTTCAGTCTGGCGACAAGGTGACGCAATTCTCTCCTCCGTCAACACTGAGAGTGGTTCAAGTTTCCCCCATCGCCCGAGGTACGCGTCACGAACTATCAAGAAACCATTTCAGAAACATAACAGCGCCGTTTAAGTCGACTGGAGAATTCTGGAGGCATCGACCGGTGCGAGAAAGATGTTCATTTTGTTTTCATTGAGACATCGAGTGTTAACAAACAACTGCGGGCGGTATATACCATGTTGTGGAAATAACTTTCAAAGTCTGCAGACAGAAACACAATACGTAGCTGTACTTTTCATAGGGTCTTAGCACAAACTGCACAAGACAAACGATGTATGCGGCAATCCATAGGAATCTTGAACCTACACTCCACAATCCTTCACTCTTATTCACCTTCTGTCTTGATCCACCAACGTGAAGATTCACCTTTCTAGACAATATAATTACCGCGTCGAATGGAAGGTGAATAATTAGAGTAAAGGCTTGAGGATGGTAGGTTCAAGATTCCCACTGATTGCCGCATTAAATGATTATCTGGCGTGATGAAAAAGAGAAGAAGAGCTTCGAAAAATAAAAATATTATAACAATTAATTTAAGTACGTCTTCTCTCCAAAGTACAAAAAGAACAGGTTGTTAGACACAAACAATAATATAGTTACATTAAGGTTACCCTTTCTTTGTTGCTTACCCCTCAAAGTCCTTTTGTGCATGGCCACGGCTCAATATTCACCAATTCATCTTTAACATTTCCCGTCCACCTGTCATTCTTGTTTTTAATAAAAAAACACAGTTTACATCTCTGTCTCCGCATCTCCGCAGAATACCACTTTCCTTAATAATTATTTGGTTGGAGAAAAATGAGTATTAAAGTCCCCCTTAGACAAACAATCACCCCAAACTATAGTGCACATTCATCAATGTCCCCTCAATGTCTGACAGATGAGGCGGTAATACGAAAATAATACGAGCAGAATAAACACCGGGCAGTCTAGCGTGAAAACACTGGAAGATGACCCGGCGATGGGTGCACTATAAACGGCGGGGTACGCCTCGCAAAGTACGCTGGCTCTGAAACCCGTGCCCCGCTGTGAAGATTGCCAATTATGTGTTGATGACGCATAATCTAAGTGCTAAAATGAGCGAGGTTGCATCTGCTCAAGAAGAGTTGGAAGTACATCGTGAAGCCCTAAACGTCTTGGTCAATCTGATCATAGCTTTTCGTTAACTGTGGAAATCCAGTCTTGGAAATGCAGAGTATTGCAAAGTAATTAGCTCTAAATTGTTTGACCGCGCAGAGAAAAATGCACCCAAAAGTTAACAAAAAATCAGATGGGTAGCGTACGTGTAGTGACACCCGAAAGCAGTGTGAAGCCTTTTAATGTTCTTATTTGGGGGTTCTGAATCGAAACGAAGGTCAATGACTGTCGTAAATTCGTGACACTTGAAAGGGGAGTGTGACTGACCCCCCCCCCCCCCCCTGGACATTCAAAAGGGGGTGGGTTGTGACGCCGATAACAATGTGACAATGGGGGCGCTGTTCATAATACAAATTGCACATCTTTAACGTCTCCAACCTGACATTAAAGCGGTCCATTTTTGTTTCTTGGATACATTTCTTGGATGAAACGTTATGGGATGATCTTAAAATCGGCATTTGTTTGTTCCTCACCACAAAAATGGTGAGGGACATGATACAATGGCCCACCCACTGATAAAAAAGTGCCCCCCCCCCCCTTTCCCTCCAAGATTTACGCTTAAGGTCAAGACAAAGATAACTTGACGACCAAGTTGTAGGGTATAACATCATATCAGCCAGGCAGTTGGCCCACAATCCAGTCACCCGACCCGTCATCTACTCACCGTACAAACCACGACACATGTTGTGTTTCATAACAGCTTCACCGCAACAACAACTTCAGCGGGAATGAGCGGTGATTCCACGGGTGGCATGCACTGCCCGGCCGCCACATCAGAGAGAGAAGCTCCGGACACAATAATAATGTACGGTAACTCGTGCCCGAAGAACCATTGACCTCCTTTTCTTAAAACCGCGGGACCCCAGAAAAATGTAGATCATTTATGGCTTAAAGATGTACCCGGAGGCGTGTAGGTTTGGACAGAAACTCAACCTGTGGCGTAACCATGGAAGAGAGGAGGAGGGGGAGGGGGAAGGCAGGGCAGGGAAGGGGAAGGGGGAAGGCGGGGGAGGGGAAGGCGGCGGAGTGGGGAGGGGAAGTGGGATATGATACTACAAGATGCGATACTACATGAAATGCTCATTGTTTATTTTTTTACTCAACGAATCTAAATGACAATAGGGTCGACCCCTTCAGATATCCATGTTCTAGAGTACCCCTCCCCTATTTCAGTTGTTGAATTGAACAAATATACCGGTAACAACATTCTCCTTCATTATCCCCTTAAATGCTCAATCCTACAGCTATGTACGCAAACCGTTTTGCTGACGCAGACATTTTAAATTAATTAAATAAATAAATAACTACAGATTTTTTAATTGTTGTGGATATTCCATTTTGTCAGAATCTTCAGACTTACTCTATTGTCGTCAGGTGTTTAGCGTCATCGACTCATTCACACTGACTCGAGTCTGTCACAGCGGGGAATAGCGCCAACACATCTCGTACAGATGTAAAATTGACCGCCATTTTGCCGGAGGGATGGAGGTATATTGCTTCCCTATTTAGCTCGGAGACGGGATAATTTGTTTGGCCGCTTGAAGCTTAACACATTAAGACATTTCTACATGTTGTTTCATGAAGAATTGCGATTTCATAGTCCCTTATTAAGATGTGATACAACATGAAATGCTAATTTGTCATTTTTACCAACAATAAATCACAATGACAATTTGTTGATTAAATTTGTGTAGTTAATACATTTCATTATTTGGCAAAGTCGTACAATACAATAATGACAAACAATTTACAAGCTTAAAATTCGACAAATGAGTCTAAAGACATTTGAAATAGTGATGATATAAATTTCTACATGCCAGAAATTCTGAGGAAAATGAAAACATCAAAATATCAGATACAATGCGTTAAATTAATAAACTCGTCCTTATCGAACCGTGCCATTTTATAAGAAAACAAGTACTTTTTAAGGTCGGGATTTACATATATATATTAGGATAATTAATATTATTGTACCTATTTAAATGTGTGAAAATTGACCTTTTAACCTATTACTGACTCGGTTCATTGCGCATGCTTCAGTAGACCTAATATAAGACACAATGACAATCCACGTGTGATTTGGAGCCCATGAAATTTAGGCAAAAGAGACCAGAATTCACACGAGTCAAAATGTTCTACGACACCGGGCTAAACCATTATACATTGACAGTAGCAGATCAAGCTTGGTGCCAGTGAAGGCCCTTTTCGCATTTTGTTGAGGTACGTCTTATCTTGACTTGTTCTTTCTGCTGTCAACTGGTTATTAAATCACTAATTTCAAGATAGAAATTTCCACCAACAAGAAATCATGAGCAAATAATGATATGCCCCACTTGTTTAGATTTCACCTCCACTGTTTCACCCCTCTCCACAAATGCTGGATCAACCACTGTTTGAAAATAAATATAACCGAATGAGAACGCACGCTAACAATTTCATTTTTTATAAGTAATAACAGCAAGTATGGCAGCGGTATTTGGGGGGAATAATTAACTCCCAACTGAAATGATTTCAACAAAAACACCTGTCCACGGATCAATTATACAACTTCATTTCTGATCAGAGACCCAATAATTGTTTGAGCTATTAAATACGGTAAACGAGAGAATTCATCACTATAATTTTGAAAACACCTACATTTACATGAAATAAATATAATTTACAAAAATCCATTTAATATTTACAAGTACTTTTTTTCGGTGGGTTTTTCATAATTTCATAACATTCTCATATAATTAAGTGGGTTGCAGCAAACACGTGTGAATGGAAATATAAATACAAAATGAATATTAATGATCTATACGTTGGCATTATACAAAACTGGGAATTTTGTAAGAATATGTGAGGATTTAAACCATTCTGCCGCGGTAATTTTGAGTTTTGTTTTAGATTCGACTTTTCAATCACGGCTTTACAAAAGTTAGCCACAAATTAACATATTTGACGCCAACATTTTCATGTAACGACAACTGAAGTCGCGGTAATTACGCCTATACCTTCGTCTGCATGCTTTGTAATGTCTCAAATGTAAGCTTAAAGGCTTAAAACTTTTGAATAAAGAAAGAACATAGCAACAAAAATGCATTTTTTGTGTGGACCAGCATTGTTCAGATTTCTCCTCCATAAATCCTCACGAGTCCTGTATCTTTGGTATAAAGTCTTCTCTTTCAAAACACGAGTTCACCATTGGCTGATGTCCACACGACGTCATTGCTGCGCATTTTCAGTTAGCCAATCAGCTCCTCCGATACATCACACTCCCACTGAAAGAACACCGGAGTCCGTATTCAATGAAAACACTCGTTTTAAGCAGACTCACAATCCGTTGGGAAGGCAGCTTAGCAACGCGCCTGCGTAGAGCCGCGACCGCATCGGCCATTTCTGTAAAACAAAACAAAAAGATAGATAAAGAAGAAATGTTAATAATGAATAAAAAAAAGTGAAGCACAAAATGGTCGACAAATTCCATTACATTGACAGGTTCACCTTAACAGTTCAAAGGTCTTTGATCAAGAAAATTCTGTGAAATTATCGCATTAGCGATTTGACCAATCAGCATCGCCGACACACATAGTTCGACAGCTGCTCAGAAGGTTTCCCGCCGAGTCCGACCGCTGGAAGACTCACCTACGGAGGCCACGACGGGACAGGTGTGACAACGATAATAATACTTCGCATTTACGTGTAAACCTTCGTCAAAATAATATTTTTAAAGATTTTCCAATCAAAATATTATCGTAAACAGCGACATTTGGAACACCAACGATGATAGTACATGCATGTTCCGTTCAGTCAAAGTAAAGTATCAAAATAAATGACAATTCGGAAAAAGAGCTTTACAATTATCAGTAAAATGATAAAGTAAATTTAATATTGCTTATTTCCCAAGAGAATGTTGTATGATTTCGTGAAATAACGATTGGCAAAACGACTGGGGCATAAAACAATAACATGAATCGCAGAAAACATATTCACGCGTAAGGAATCCATTTGACGAAGCGAAATAAGCAAGTTAAAAGAAATATTTAAAAATATGAACGTCGATAATTTTGTTTAATTTAAAAAAAACAGACATCAAGACGGTCTCAAATTTTCAGAAGAGAAAAATTATTGGTTCGTCGGTTAATGGTGCAACACCAATAAAAACAAACAAGTAAAATATTCCCACAAATTTGAATCGCGCGTATTGGCCAACTTGAGGGACGGGACAACGTTGGTACCGGTGTCTCTGTCATCAAGGATGTTTAAAACGAATTTGTTTGACTGTCAGACATCAATAAGTTATAAAACTTCTTCATCATTTATAATTTTTTCACCTTATTGTACCGCGAGAACTGTCGCAGTACATTATTAACTCTATGCGACACTCATTTTTTTTGCAAGCATTTACAAAGGGCACAATATTTCATTTTCCATACCGGTACTAATTGTCGCTAATTGTCATGTTTTTGTTTCAAGAATGTATATAGGCCTCCAAACTAGACTCGTGATCTGTCGAATTCGTCGTCTTTCAATCGCTAAGCCTCGTTAAAGAGGAAGACTACAGAAACAAAAGAGAATCAAGTTCTTAACGACGCGAGACTGGCGTCTTAGATTTGCTTGGACATTTCAACGAGGTCGTGATGAGTGTAGCGTGACTGGGTGGATGGATGGATGGGGGCCAAGAGGGTCTTTGGGAGGGGTCGTTGGCCGCTCTGACACCCATGGCGGGCTCGGGTGATAAGAGGTATGCTTTAGTTTCTAAACTCTATGGTTGCCATGAAAATGATGATAGCATTTATCTTTGACGTTAAGAGAGCCCTGCACAAGACGAGCTCACGTTTCAAAGGACAATCTCAAGAGTAATAAGCAATGACTACAGTGCCGAAAGCAAGATACCAATTGTCTTTAAATTTGAGGTATTTGTGTCTGCATATCACTCTTGACAGGTACATTTATGTTCACGGATAAAGTGTCTTAAACTCTTCCTCGTTCACATTTCATGTGGCGGACCGGAGAGCGATATCACCTGTCCACCGTGACTCGGTTGCCTGAAAGTTATCCATCAGCAGATGTATCCCTCCGCGTGAAGAAAATAAGTCGGTATCAAATCGCAGGCGAATCAAGCAACTCAAACCGTTGACAAAATATTGGTGACATGTTGGCAAAATGAAAAAGGGTGATGTTCCACAGGCCAGGAGGTGTAAATTGTTTAAATCTCATAGTTTCTAAACCTAAATTTTGTAATATTAATCATTTTATTATTGGCGTACAGAAAGAAAACTTATGTTAGTAATTTCATTTTTTCCCTGCCGGGCAGCTAAAAATAACTGTGCAAAATATGGTAGACAAAACTGAACACATTTCGCGCAGACAGCGAATTCAAAATTCGAAGTCATTAAAATCTTGCAGGTTATGCACCCGGTTCGACCCTTGCGCCATATCGATCATTAATATTCTCGGTGTTTTTTTATGTAACCGAATTTGACGAGTATCGTGTCGGTCGCGCGTAAATGAAGCGTGTAACGTCCTATAGTATCGATCATAAATCATCGTTTTATTGTATGTCGACTGACGACTGGACGTTAACCGGATTCTCAAGTGCATGACTGTTTCCATTGTCATTAATCACTCTACTTGGAGTCTCGAGTACAATAATTATTGATCACACGGTGTGAAATGTTGCAATGGTGAATTGAGAAGGCACTTCGAAAGAGCTTGGAGCAGTCGGTTAGAAATATTTCTCTTGAGCTTATAAAGGAAGATTCAGAGCTCTTTAAAACAGTGTTCTGAGCCGACTATTATAGCAGCCAAGCCTAAGCTGAAGCTAGGGAATATTGTTAGGCATGTCTGTCCAACGATTTACAGGAACTTGTCTCTCTTTTTTTTTTGGGGGGGGGGGGGGGTGTTCAATTTAAGTAAAAAGCTATTTTGAGAAACAATGAGCAAACAGCCAGAGTAACGATTGCCCACATTTGGTAATGGCGTTTAGGATATTGATGAACCGTTTACCTAAAGGTAAACTTTACCTTATTTATATTTCTTATTTTTACATATAATATTTCAGTGTTTTTGTAAATTGATTAATTATGTATTTATTTCTCTGCTGGGATGGAAATAAAGTCAAGTCAAGTTTAAAATGTCAATAAATTTACCATTTGGCCCATTTGGCGTCGAAGCCTCAACAGGAGTAGTTTCCATATACATGTACATGGAATTCTCTCTCTGCTTGAAACAAAATACTTTGTACAACATCGCCTTTGACGAACTAACGGTTAGGAACCTCCATACGGAGCGGGCTAAGCGGGAGGCGTGTTCCCGTTACCCCGTCGGCGGGTCAAGAACCGCCATTGCCCCCGGTCTCTCATGACGGGGTTCCCGGTGCTGGATCCGCCTGGACTAGTCCCGGGCGCCATGGGCCCGTAATGCCGCGGCTGTCCCGCACAATTAGGCCGAGCGGCTTGCTGAGAGACACACACATGACAATTCTTGGCTCAGATTGGGTGACTGTGCAACTGGTTTATTGACCCCGTAGGCTGAAGACATCCCAAGGCGATACCAGATAAAGTGATGGAATGTTATAAGACGTAAGAGAACGCCGACATTGGTGTAAAAATGAATTGATGTAGATTATCAACAACAACAAATAAGACATGCGCCGTTTGAGAAAACTCGGCACAATCTCCGGATCAGGCATCCTACCTCTGGTTGCAGAATCTCTTCGAAGCACTAAAATAAATGTTGCCAACAACGGGACAAATGTTTGCTTCGCCTGAAGACTTACTGAATTATCTTAATGTACCTGTACTGAACGAGTGTTTCTTAATTTGCGTTTGTACACCAACCACACGAACCGTGTAGCAATCTTGGCTACATTTTACATTTTAATTAACAAGAACATAATTGTTTGAACAAGTAAAATGCAGCTGAATATAAATGCAGCCAAGGATGAAGCCGCATCCGAAACAACGCCGAGATTTTTTTCAAATGGCCAAGTTCAAGTATGGCATCAACACGTCTCGATATCACCAACCAATGACCTCCTGTGATTTACGCGGGACATGTCAGGACCTCCCTCGTATCCAGTCGTAAATTCACGACGCCTCGTCCCTTCTGCTATCGCCAAGATATCAGGCCATAAAACTGTCTCCTCCGAGGTGATTACCACCATGCAACGACCGAAGCAGAGGCTAGTCGCTTCCTACGTACAGGTTCTATGCTCGTACTGGGAGAAAACAGTTCCTTGCTCTATGGAGAAAATGAGCGTGAGCGTTTCACGGACGGATGGAGAGGTGTCAAAGGTCAGCTAGTCTCCAGATAAATATTGTTAATTACTTCCAGGTGAAATAATGTCAGGAAGGGACGATGATCAACTTAACATTTAACTGCTCGTCACAAGTCTACACTACTATGCAAAAAAATTGTGATTCAGAGGTGCATTTACACAACTGCACAACGTTTAATGAAGATGTTGGCTGGAAACTTACACAAGAGGGCGCGTGTCATTAGTCGTGTAAAATGTACCGGTACTGCACACACAAAACAAATGCAGACTTGAGTCAAGTCTACTGCATTTTTTAATCTTGATTAAACGTTCGTGAGTTGTAAACAGTTGCGACAATTAGCATTTAAACAAAACGTCAGGTCACGTGACCTATTATTTTGGGACGACGTGTATTTCCGAGTACTGCGTCACAAAACTCGTAGATCATCTAATCTGAGTATCTGATCTGAGGTTTTTTCCAAGATTGAACATTGAGACATCACTCATCGTTTTGGAAGACTTCTTAACTAGATCTGCAACGACACGTGACTCACCTCAATATAAACCTTCAGATAGACACGGCGAGTATTTGAAGTCATTGTGGTGGCGCTGTTCCCCAGACACCACCGCCCACTTAATACGTGGGTGTGAATACCTTATGAAGCCTCAGGGAAAACTGGGTGCGGCTTAGATCATCTTAGATCATCATAATTACAATACTATGTGGAACTACTGGAATAACCGACCTACTATTTATAGTCCAGCTTTTTCCGACTACAAAAGTTACTTTTTCTATAAGTCACTAACGTAGTTTCTGCTGTTAACCCGCGTAAATGGAGCAACGACCATCTCCACAAATCACCACGAGTATAAAGAATATAATGCAATGAGCAAAATAGTATTTAAATAACAGTCATCACTAAAAACCAAACAATGAATATAGTTATCTCCGTAAATGACAGAGGGAATTGGCCTGCAACAACAGACTGTCACAAACAACGGTCAATTTTACGCAACACAGTTCGGAAATGTTGCTTCGGGCTTATTTAGCGTTTGTATATCGACAGAAAGGTTTATAGTCCTATAGTTATAGAGGGGATATATTTGATCTCGTTTCTTTTATTTTAATATTGAATAATATTATTTCAGCTAATTTGACTTGAGTTTGAGAAACAAACCGAATACGTTGTTAGAACAAAAGCTGGGAAAATCTCACCTAATGGACTGGTTATGTTCAACTATAATAAACATTTAACACCGAGGTTATTATATCGAGTTGGCGATATGCCATCAGCGCATCCCGAACCGTCGGCGCCCGGTGTTAACGGCCGCGCGCGGTGCCCAAGGCATGCATCTGATCTGTCTTCGATGCCGTCTCGCGAATCCCGAGAAGAAATTTCAACAGCTTCTAAAGTTTCCCAAGTTTTGATTTCTAATCCTCGATATGTCAGGACCCAGGTGAATACTGGTGGTGGGTTAATATAAACGAGGTTTTTACTTTAGGCAACGAGTTGTCGCCACGTTGCCATTTTGCTGGCAGGTTATAGTGAACTTAAAGATGAGGTGAAATTGCGTGTCGCTCGGAATTACTTCTTGTTGAAGATGACAAACACTCGAATTACAGTTTTTGATTTGAATGAGAGTTTGTTTATAATAATATTATAACCAAGTGCATGATGAAGTGCGTAGTATGCCAGTTAAATAACGTGTTTATTACAATTACTGCAATTGAACACACACACAAAAAGACTATCTTTAATTTAATTACACTTATAGATTAAACAAATTCCTTTGTGATATTTATTTCCAAATCCAAAAAGAAAGGAAAAAAAAGAACCAAATTATTTTGAGTAAGAGATGAAGTTTAAATAAACTTAAAATTATACGACATTTTAATGAAATTTATATATTTATAACATTTAAATTGTAAAAGCTGATTTTCAGATGAAAACCTTATAATTGTAATAAAATCGTACACAAAAGAGAGCATTTGTATGCAATGCAATGCATTAATATAATTGTGAACCAACACAAAAAAGCTATATAAAATCGTCATCGCATTAGCAGAAAACGTCAGAAAACGTATGCACAACAGCAATGCAGTTGTAACTTTTCTGCTGAGTGAGTTTGTCCCCCTCAGCTTGTCCCAAAAATCCATCATGGTTTCGTTCGTGACTCCTTGCAAATTGGTCTCATTAAAGAAAACCTAAATATTACGGGTAACACCGAATGCGGTTAACGAACCGAGCCCGGGTACCGTCACGTACGGGCATGGGACGGGGAGAGTTGAGACACGCGCCCGGTCAAGGACGGACCTCGTACCGGGAATCACAACAACTCGGAACTGGTTGTTGTTGGATTTAAAGTGGACTGGGAAATTACAGTTATTTTAGTTTCTTGAGGAGGCTACTTGGAGATGAAAATTGAATTAATTTTGACAATTCAACTTCAGTGAATGGCCGGGGGAGGAAGCAGGATGTTAAATTAATTAGTCAAGGATTACATTTTGGGGAAAATAATTAACGCTATCGTTAAAGCTTAATTCATCTTTAAAATACAGGATTTAAATAATAAGGTACCCAAAACAAACTATGCGCCATATCACGACAAAACTCTTTCAATTTTCCCCTCGAATTAACCTTCAAACCCAACTGATTACTTCAAGCACTGAAGATAACAAAACGCATTAAAATAGTAATTATATATCAATATTCCTCCCCTAATTATAAATAACGTGTCAACATTCTTATGAGCATCATTATATGAGTGTCTAAACCTAGCAGTTCAATACAACAGTTGCCCGTGCTACAGGTGCGTTTCCTATAATTAGGGACTGCCCCAGTCCAGCTTGACCGGGCATAGCGCGCCTAGATCAAGGGTTACCAGACGCCAGAGTGACCGCATGTCAGTGGCCCCAATCAGCGGTCATTAGGTGCGAAGACCAACCAGGACTGACCAGCTCAATTCGGCCAGGTGACCTGAGCTTGTGTGGTCCGGAGACGGTTATCGTCCGTTGTCTTTACTACCTGTATATACGTAAATCGATTTTAACATGAAGGTCATTTCTTAAGTGGTTTTACTTTTAACAAAGGAATAAATGTGCTTGGATGGTTTTAAACAAGTATGTTTAAAACAGGGGGGATCTGATAATGTCCGAGCCGAAGGCAAGAGTCATGTTTCAAACACACATTCATTGTGTCATCTCTAAACGGTCAACAAATAATACTACGTTCACCTGTACATCATTTCTGTTCTTTGTGGCTTGTAACATCGTATTACAAGAAACCAATGAGCTCATTAATCAACCAAATGAGACAATGTCGGTAAAAACAGACTCGTTAATGACAGCGTCTCACGCTTCACATCTGAACATTTTAACTAATCGAAAAAGAGCTTGCAATATCATAGATTTGTCACGAGTCTCTTGTGCGTTTCTAGTATACACCGAAAACTCATTAATCATCTTGCACCAGACTATATACGCTTAAGTTGTTTAATGTTTATCTAACATAACTGCTCTTTAGTGGCGAAATAATGATGCAAATGTCTAAACAACTTCGCCAATCATGTGCTCGTGGAAAAAATGTCTTGGTTTTGATAAATGCTTAACGGCAATTATTACCACCGCGTGTATTTGTTTGTGCTTGACCCAATTGCTGGACCGTTCTTCATGTATCTTTTAATTGTATTTATGTATTATTATTATTATTAATCTCTTCCTTTGGGGAAGGGGAGGGGGTTTTATGTTCGCGGGCCGCCATGTTGTTCCATTAACCGAATTTACCCGCTCGGACTCTGTCAACGCGGTCGAGCTTATGAACAGCGCGAAATTAAACAAACAGTGTACGGTCCACAGGCGAATGTAAACGGTAGGCGAAGAACGGGCGGCGATCGCTCGTTCCGGAATTAAGTTTCGATGACGATTTGTCTTCAAGTTGATACTTTAAAGTGTAAAAGTGCACCCCCCCCCCCCCGATAAAAAAAGCACCAAATAAGAAAGAGCAACACAAGCACAAAGAGAAAACACAATTTGGAAAGAGGCTCTTAAATCGAATAAAATACACGCAGATATTTTAAGCTTTCGACTTATTATTCTCATCCACAGCAAATTGTCCACTCACTTATTGCTAGTACTCGTACAGTGCACCGAGTTTTTACAACTTAACAAAATATATCTGAAATAAACTGAAGCTTTACTGACGAGTATAATAATTATACACTGCATAAAGGACCCTGTACGGCCAGGTGTCCGTATTGCTAGCGTCTCACCTGCCGTGTAATGGTGTCTTGGCCCCGGGCAGATATCAGCTCGTTACACGCCAACACAAAGCCACCACTCGATTCACCCCTAAAGTCTTTCCGCACGTGCGCCAAAAATAGACTCGGTAGAACTATTTATTCTCTTTACTAATCAAAAGGGGTACAAAAACAAAAGAACTGGTATCCCCGCCGGTAAATTGCCTTCCCAGCGTGTTGCTGTTCAAGTATGCCCCTGGCAGCTTTTTAATTAGACAAACCGAAGTGTTACCGAAGTGTAATCCTTAAAACAAATCACCGTGCACGAGCTCAGTTTTTGTTTTACGAGGGGTGAGTTTTGCCTATTCGTGGGCGCCGCTATACCGCACGTGTGCTTGGATCTAAGATGCACGTGCGCGCGCCCAGTGCAAGCTTATTGTACCTGTTTTGTTTCCGGACGTCTTTGTGTTGTTTTAGGACGATTGTTTTAAGAGAGGGGTTAACAAGGGCCAAGTTGCCCCAAGTCAGTCCCTGGACCCTGCTTTAGATCAATGAACTCTGTTTTTTCCCTTGTAAGGAAGATTACTTTGAACCTTTGTGATTGTATAGAAAGGGAGCGTAGGCCTATACCTATTCAAACCAGAAAATGTCCAAAGAATGTCCAACCCTTTGAGCAAAAATACGAGAAAGCTTTGTCCCATCTGGACCCTGTGTTGCGTATAACAAAACAATGGGGGGGGGGGGGGACATTCAGTTATTGAATGTACAGTTAATTAAGTGTACATTCTTTAAAAAGAATGACACATTTCTGAATAGAGTGACGTCTTAAGACAAATGTTAAGCCGGGAATCCCCCACGGCTCAATTTAAAATGGCGACCCTTTTAATCTAAAACAAGTTTGCTTCTTCGGTTCGTTATTAAAAGTAAACCAGAATGCATTACTAAAATAGGTATGAGAATTTTGGAACAGTATTTTAAAAAAGGAAATTGTAGCGCTCGTTTTCAGCTTGCTGTTAGGACTAAATTTGCTGAGCCCCGACGTCTGATGCACTTTTGAGTGGAGTTCAAGGCGGGTGCTGTGTGTACCCTGCCTGACACGTGAGTACCATACCCGGTCATTTATGAGTCGACCGCGGTGAATCGGTCATTGAAATTACTTCTCAAGGACGGACCGTGATTGTTGTTGTTTTTAGGATGAAACTACGGGACGTCTTTAAGATTCCCATTTGGAACAGTATTAACTATGTGGTTAGTACTTAATTAAAAGTTAGATGTAAGGAAAAGTGCTAATTTTGAAACTGTGCAGTTTTAAAAAGTTAGATTTGTAATGCAGTCCAAGCCGACTTTTCGCTCACTTTAAGCTTAATTGGCTCATACATTCATGTACCAAGTGCAACAACTTATGATGGTTGGTGATAATCAAGGTACAACACAAATAAAAAACATAAAATAAAACTTCAAGAGTTTTAGTCCCCTGGCCGAGACGAAATAAATAAAAGTTGTTTTGCACCTTATAGGCTGTTCATAATTCTGTAGCTATTAGGTAACATTTTTACTGCTTCTTTGGAAACTCGGAGTCATCGCAACCGAAAGTGGAATGACCTCTTGAAGAGAATCGGGGGTGTATCGAGAGAGTAAACTCCGGCTTGGGAAACTTAAGAAGCTGCCGACATATCAGGCGCGGTCCGCGTAGACCGTTAAGTTTACCGCGATGACAACTCGACTGGTTTCGAACCTGCGCCACATTGGCACTAAACATCAGCGCTATCGTCAGTACATATAAACATGGCTTAACAAGTCTATGTTCAAAATAGATTGCTAAGAGGTACACTATCTCACTACAATGTTTAATATAGAGGTATACTTTTATAATTCCATCGTTAAAAAAACTAGTTTCGTTCTAGCTCTTGAGGTGCGATCAAATTATTACTAAATGATTGTCCATTTTGTTTTGTAGTTTTATCTTTCTATAATAGTTAATGTCCAGGAAATGAAAGACAATAAAACTCACTGTAAAATTGCATTTTTTATTTTCGAGATGTTTAGGCTATATAACATTGCTAGTTGCAAAGTTGAAAGATATAAGTTACAGATAATGGTGTCAAGCCACTTATTTTATATCTGAACGGTTTTAAACTTTTATTGGAAGATAAATCGAGCCGAGTACGTGAAGTTTCAAAGAAGCGACTGTGGTTATAGAAGTTATGTCAAGACCGACTTACTCCGTCAACCCCAGCCGTTGAAAGACGCTGACAGCCCGCCGGGCAGGCCGGCCTATTTGCGGTCGGCTCTCACGATTCTCGTAAAACAAAAATCCACGGTCTGTGTTTGGATAGAGTTCACGTTGAACTTGATTCACTGCCGACGATGGCATAAAGACATCATTCACACTCGTTAAAGAGCCAGGGGCGTAAGCGCTCATAAACCGCCGACACTTCAAACACTTTGTCAAAATATTGGCCACAGATGGTTTGGGGACATTTAAGATTTTTTTATAGCTGAATTACGGTCGCCCCAATAGTAAGGTTTTTATCTAGTTTAATATTTCATTTTCTAAATTGCAGAAATGTTGCATTTCGTACAAGAACCTTGCTGTTATCCTAATGGTTTGATTTTCCTAAAGATTCTGAATTTTAATTTTAATTTAATATACTGAATTTGAAAGAAATCTTACCTTGACAGGGTGAAGATATCCATCGGCTTTCAGTCGGTGCTTGTGGTCCGAGTTGGCCCTCTTCTCTCCCCCGTTAGCTCTGCCCTCTCGCCCCGGTCTCGAAACCCCTCCAAGCTCGGGTCCATCGGCGTCTGCGTCCAGGGTTTTCATGAGATGGGCGATGTAGGTGGTTGCCAACACCAAGACGTCGAGTTTTGAGAGCTTGGTGTCTGGAGGAACAGAAGGGAGAGACCGCTGAAGATCTAGGAAGGCATCTCGGAGCGTCTTGACGCGAGAGCGCTCACGGGCGGCGTTGCAGACCTCACCGACGGACTCGGAGGAAGATGACGGGGAACAATTGGCCGCAGCCCGGGCGGCTGATGCAGCCGCGGCCGCTGCTGCCGTCGAGGCGTTACTGGGTCTACCGCGTCCGCGTTTAGCAGGTTTGTGCTCGGAGTCCGACGGGGAGTCGGCGGGATCTTTGCGCTTACGGCCTCGCTTCTTGGGCTTGGTTTGCTCGGTGTTGTCGCGGTTGCTGTCGTTCCGTTCACCTAGCAGAGTCAGCACAGTCTCTTCGATTTGGTCAGTGTCCAGCGATAATTCGGGCTGCTTCGTCATTTTGGCCGAACTCTTTCAAACTCTTACCTAAACCAATTCCACAGTTCTTAAAACCCGGTTCTGTAAATGGCTGGCAATCTATCAAATAAACCTATACCAATGTCATAAAACTCCGTACTAAATTCAAGAAAGTGTTTGAAAAGTTTATGAAAACTTGAAGAAAAACCGAGTCGATAATTTCTGGCGAACGTCGCAAATATCGCCACGTTTACTACTGATTCTCCATGACCGTTCACATTGTTTTAACTCCATGGGAAGATTCGGCTGGAGCAGCCCGGCGACCAATCAGCGTGCGCGTCAAAACAGGGTTGCTGCATTTATTATAAAGGGGAGTCCAGAACGCACCGTCACGTTGAGGGTGAACTTGAACAACGCAGCTGCAAGGGCGGTGCAATACGATACGTTAGAGAACGGCATGCTATAACCCCCCTCGGGCTTAAGTGAAGTACACGGTCAATGTTAGGTCATCCTATGGTTTTTGGTCCTTAGTATAGTAAGACCCTGCTCACTATAGGAACATCCATAGGGTCATCCAGTTCTATTTTGAGAATAAAATGGGTCGCTAAAAGCAATACCCAAATACTGGCCTAAAAATCTTATTATGCAGAAACACTGTTCAAATTATTGTTCAGAGTATAACCGCCATGGAACAGTAATTATTGTGTACAATAGACCTTACGTATATAGCGGTCATTTTAGAGGGCATTCTGTACAATGAATGCACATCAGGTCCAATGATATGCAAAGGCATCGACATCTAAGACTAAGATTATTGTTCCCTAAGACGTACCCTAGATATCCGAAATAATTCTTGAGATTCCGGGTGACAATGACCAACACAAAAGAGGAAGAGGGGCCCCTCTGCCAAAATGTCAGGCATCACGCGTCTTGCTTCATAAACTATACCATAATCCTACCCACACCTATACTAGAGAAATATATTACCACTTCTTCTTATTTCCTTCTCCAACATTCTCCGTCCCGGTTTCTTCTTCTTCAATAACAAAAGTCACAGCTGACTGGAGAAGATCAGAGACAAGACCCTGTCTCCTACATCAGTGATCAGCAAGAGTCCATCATCCATCATCTTAAGTAACTACCTCCACCATCTCCAAGTCGCAGGACCGATACAGCTAGGGCCAGCCTATACGAATCATGCCGGCTTATACCGATCATGTCACGATGAGTGAGGTGACGGAACCGACCAGGCTACCCCCAGCGGTACTGTACCGGGGCGGGAGTAGGCATCATACCACCCAGTGACTATCCTGTTGTCTCGGTGCAACGATCTAGTGACCGCTGCGTGGTTGCCTTGTGAACTATATTATTTGTTACTCTATTTTGTCTCCATACACAAGTGCTCAGCACACGCTTTTACCCTTCAAATGTTGTTCACCTCTGCCGCAAAAAGGCCAATGCCGCTCCACACTCGACTGGCTAACCTGTCAACTTTTATCCCGAATTCACTCCTACATTTTGTTCCCGCCAATATTGAAACAACGTCTTCATCCTCAAGACACTCTTTTTATAAAACGGAATTTCAAGGATTCTATTGGAATGGGGCTTTTTGTTTGTCTACATGCACCATTGAGTCTGTGGGCTTTACAGATGCGGGCCAAGACATATTCCTCATCGTCTTATTACTTTGATACCAAAACCACATAGAATAAAGAATAAATCATTGTTCCGTTTAAGATCTCCTTCAAACACCGACTGTAACAATAAAATGAAAACGGGCATAGTGCATATCTGCTAATGTCCCATTGATATTAATTTGTACCATTGTAATAATCGATATGCGCCATCTCGGCAATTACGCGCAGCTGGATTTGGAAACCAATGTAGTTAATTGGCTGGTGCGATCATTTATGCATAAAAAAGACTGGGGCGACTGATTTATGGGCCAGGAATAAGAATTCTTCGTCGGCGATGGGCAATATGAAATAAGATATACTGAATGTTTAAAGGGGAACTATATATTAAGTTTCATACATTTGAAAGGGTAAAATGTTAACTTCTGTAAAATTTGAAGGAAAGTGCTCTTTCTGTAGGTTTTATCAATATAAATTGATAACGACCAATTTCAAATGGTATAATTTCAGAACATTCCTTTCAAAAGTAAAATGGACCGCACAAAATAGTTAAGAAATTGGTTTTGATATTGTTTTACAATGTCGCGGGTTCTTAATGTGTATCACTAATTACTATGTAAATTCAAAATAAATATAAACGCGAGACAAGGCTGTGAGTAAGACAATAATTAATTTCCCAAAATGGAGTTGAAATTAACATTGAACAAATGATACTTTTAATACCAAGCAAATCGATCATGAAATACAAACTACTCGAGGTCAAGACTACTACTTCCCAACCATTAATCATGACAAACGTCTAAAATAAATCTCTTCAGGGACTTTTTGTGATCCACTTTTTTTCCTCTTTGCAATTTCGTTTCTGAGTGATCAGCGCGCATAGCTCGTCACGCCTTGCCCGTGTCTGCGCCGTTAGAGGCCCCACCAGATCACGGTTCCAATTTGCGCTGCCATATTTCACGGTGCGTCGTTCTCTTTGCGTTATTTTACGGCAGCGATGACTGAATGGACGGCAGCGCGTCACGGCTGGATTCTCGCCGGGACGTGTGAGCGATATTGTCCCACGAAGGCCTCAGCCTTTCCTCGCTGAACTCGTTATTTATCGGCTACAAAATGCCAAGAAAGTTTGATTTAAAAACTTAGTTTCATTGAGCAAACTATAAACATCTTGAAACATCAGTGATATAAAATAAAGTTATTGTAATTACAGCAGAAATTCCCTCAGTTATTAATTTATTTGCTGAATTTTAGTTAAAACATACACAGTCAATCGCAAGTAAACATCTCCTTCTAAATTCGAGTCAAATTAATAAAATCTATGACATCAACATGAGTTCAACTGCGCATTCCCGTACGCACATCAAGATTTCGTCGGATGTGGAGAAAAATACAACAAAATAATATGTGTGAAAGTTCTGGGGATCCGTCAGCATTTAAAAAGATTACTGAGGATTTTTGCATTTTGCACTCATTTTCGAAGATTGTTTTGTATCAAATTTATTGTCACGCCCGAAGTGAATAATCGTTGAATTAGGATGTGCGCAGGCGCAGTTGAAGAACCGAAGTGGCTTAATACCTCGATATGATTTACAATGTGCGACTTAAGCTTTATTGTGCACGTGTCAGAACATTTTTCCTAAAATCGTCATTTTTTTTTACCTCGACTAATAAGCATAACTAGCCGGTCCCCTGGGCGTCTACTCTTCCGGTGTTACATTTGATTGTGTCCCTCGAGGGAGAAGGAGCGGCACGGGTGGGCGTAAACCAAGCCCCATGCGGGGCCGGGGTCGTGTTTGCATAACCAGCGAGTCCACCTGGGGACGAGGTTGCCGCGGGCATCGACCGGGCGCTATGAAGCATTTACGAAACATCGGCTGTTTTTAGTATCTGCCTCAAGAGAAATGAGGCTAAACAATATATATTTACAGTACGATGCATATCTTAATTTTGGGGGGAAATAAATTACGTAAACATGATGATATAGTACACACATTGTGTTTTCAGCGTTATCATATCTATCAATTTCTGATTACTCAAACATGTTAGTATGTTCGTGACATGGAGGAACTTATTTCTCCATGGTTCGTGATTATCATGTTTAACTATTAAATATCTACCGTTAATTAACGTACTAAACGAGCAAAATGCAGCTTTTAAGTTTGATTTTTTTCGTCTGTTCCAGCAAATAAATGAATCCCTTATTTTACTTTTGGCGCCTGAGAAAAATGTAAGGCGCCCACCACAAACGCATTGCTTAGCAATAGGAATAAGCATGAAATAGGAATAAGCATGGAATATTAAGCATGGAATAATTATGCGATGCACTAAATCGAGAAAGAAAGCTTGTTCGGACATAATTAATAATTATTATAGTTTATGTTAATATAATAATAATGCTTCAAGTTTTTCAACTGCGATATACTTTTATGGAAAATCCCTATTTTTCTCCAACCTTTCATTCTTTTCTTCTTGCTCGGCATTACGTACTAATCTCATACTCATAGCTAATGGTTATACTCTAAGCGATTTCAATGTGCTTTGTATATACAACCGACACCAGTGTCCGATGCTACTCTGTATTATACATGAATTTGCTCTACAAAATAAGAAAAACAAATGCAGTGGTGTCACGTGCTCGCCGCACGCGCGCGTGCTAACAGACGACGCGCGCGCGCATCTTGGTAACCCTATTGGTGAAAGAAGCCGGCAGTGCGTGCGAGCGTGCGTACTAACTGAGCGCGTCACGCGCGAACCTGGTGCCACCACAGAAGATGGCTGCCGCCGAATTCGTGACTTTGGAATGCTGTGCTTGCAATTTACTTTTGAAAGTAGTTTGTCATCGCTCATCCCAGCAACATCATTTGAGGGCGCTAATTACTTAAATCTCTCGCTCTAACTTAATGGGGCCATTGGCTGCATTCTCCTATTATATTTGAGAAACATTTCATTCGGTATAAATTCAAAAGTTAGATACTTTCATTTGATTTGTTTCTACGCACGTTCTCAGTGATTCAAAAGTCGGAGGCGAAGCCAAACCGAAGACGATGTAACGGTTTCGAAACTCTTTAATCTAATAACGGAGACGTGCGGTCAACATCACCCGCCGATAGGCGGCTGGACGACTGGGACGAGCGAACTAGACCATTATTTAACTCTTGGTGGCGCTGTACTTCAAGCCTCTTCGTCTGGCCTCCAACCCCGCAGGAACGCGTACACCTTCTCTGCCTCGAAGTCGCTCAGCTGCAGCTCGTTGCGCACCGTCTGGCTGGTGAGCTGCACTAGCAGCGAGCCGTTGATCTGGTGGTCATGGAAACGGGTCACTATCTCTTCTCGGAGCCTGAGTAATCGAAGGCACTGCGCAAGCTCCGAGCTAGTGAGCGTGCTGATGTCTGATGGGATATGATGGACGCTGGTGATGCGCCGTGTGGGCTTGCAGGGCGTGATGAGACGGCCCTGCACCACAAGAGACGTACCCAGGACCTGCAATAATAGAATGGCGAGTGCAATGGTAAGAATAATTGTATGAGGCGACTTCGCCACGTGGAATGGAACATTACATCTACCACCTTGTAAAATTATGCTCACCAGCTCGGAGCTCGCGGAGTGCCTTTAAAAGTGCCATTGAAAAGTAAGTTTGTATGAACAGTTTTACTAAAGCATGTTCGGTTTGCCGGGATTCTTACCGTGCTTTCATCTCTGGATGATGGCGAGTCTGAGGAACCAACCTCCTCATGAAGCGTCTCAGTCGAGCGCGATCTGGAAGCAGCAGTCAGAATCGTACTCTCCTCTCTACCATGTGGATACCGAGGCTTGAGGTACTCGCTTGCGGAAAGGGAGAACGGTCGGTTGCACCAGGACTTCTCGTGCGTCAGGTCGCCGGTGCCTAGAGGCTCCAAGTGCCGCGGCGACAGGTGCCTATTCCGTGGGTTGTCAGGGGAAATATTACAAGGCTGTGGGGCTTGTGATGGGCGGCAAGACGAGGCCGGTGGGAAGGACTTGGGCGTGGTCGACTTGGGCTTGGTCGGTTCCGAAGATGTCGGATCCAGGGCGATGTTTCCGTACACACGGTCCGTAATTGATTCTTTCTTCCTGGGCGTGGTACGCGGGGGAGGGGGCGGGGGCTGGCGGGTAGGTGGGGCGTCTCGTGACTCGGGATTTGCAATCTCGGACTTGACTTCATCCATTTGGGCATAGTTAGAAGAGAACGTTGTAGGTGGGTCGGGGTGGGGAGGGACTGGGGGCGCCAATATAGCAATGGGGATTGCGCGCGGGGCTGTTGTATTGATTGGAAAATCTGATGACGTTGCCCCGTCTGGTCGCTTAGCAACATAACCTCTTGGGTCGGTAGGTTTAGAGTAAGGTCCGTAGTCAAGGGCGCCATCTTCGTCGTCTATGTTCTCCGTTGTCGAAGCGAGGCGGAATGGGATAGCCTGTATTCAAACCAAACGAATTGAGATCGAGTGTGGATGATGTGAAAATGGCGTCACTCGACATCCTTAACAAAAATGGTTTGGCAGCAACACTCATACGCAATGCGTTTAACTGCGCTTTGTATTTTGTTAAGTTGATTTATATTTAGTTCCGATTTATGCAAATACAGCATTACATCGAAATGTAGCAGCCGCAAATTAGAAAGCATCGGTATTTACCATATTGTCTTGGAATGTTAGTTTCCTGCCAGCTTCGCGGCCTTTAGATGGTAGACTGCCAAATCTGTGCCACTGACCTATTGTACAGACAGACAAACAAACCCAAACGAGTACATTAATTAACAAACAAACAAACAAACAAACAAACAAACAAATAAGTGACAGAGCTGAAAACAACTGGGTAAAAATGTAAAAACCTCGATTGCTTCGATTTCGGGAATTTTAAAAAGGCAAGCTGAATATAAAATGACAGAGTATTTTCTGGATCTTTGGAAGCCATGGAGAACAATTTAGCTATTATACATGTAGTAAATTTTCTGTCAAATATATTTCAATTTGAATAGAAATAACAACATTGTTTAACTCATATTTACAGACGCAGTGATCAATTTACCGCGTGGGATTTTCTTGTTGACCCATTTGTCAATGCTCGTTGGATTCGCTTCCGGTGGCAGAGGTGGGAGCTCCCGCTTGTTCATCCATTTTCCCACCTCTGAATTGGCGAGCAAACGGCAGAACCCATCGTCTTTACCCACATTGTCATCTGGATCTAAAACGGAACCAACACAAGAATGTCACCCCCAATGCTCATGTATTTAAATATCGTTAGATGTCGGTGCATGTGGACTTGACAAGAAATAGACAACTCGACGTTTCGAGCAGTGTGTGCTGTTCGTCGTTAAGAAGGTACACCACTGTGTTTTAAGATAATCACGTGTCAACCATTTTAACGCAGCTGGTTATTTGTATCGACTCTGATTGGCTGGCTCAATCCTATACCCGGCCTTTTTACTTGGGGTCATACAAAAACAAGCAACAACTTTGTAAACCGCGAAGTGATAAGAACAACTGCCCAGCATGCAATGCCACTCTACCGAGGGAAAGGTCGGGAGCGCTTCTACTGTGCGGAGCCATACATATCAGGTCATTCTTCGATCCAGCCACAGAGATCGGTGGCTCCTCTGTACGGGCAAACGCCACCAACGGTGCGGCATACTCGCAGATAAAAAGCTCCTGAAAGAAGACGAGAAAAATACCGCACTTTAATCAAAATGTATAAAAGAATGGGCAGACTACCTTCCTATGGGCTTCGTGCACAGGTATATCCTCAACGGCAGGCTAGTTGGGAATGACGCCAAACTTCAATTCAAAGTACTTGGTTCCAGAACATAGTCGGCGAAAAGAGACAAAACTATCTCACTTTATACGAAAATGAACAAGAAGCAGGTGCGTATTATATTACCAGCAATGTACTGCCCATAAAAGTACGGTTGCTATGTGATCGGCGCCCTCATAAGACCGCGCACAGAGCCTAAACACTTTGAGTAGATTTCAACCGGGATTTCAACCGGGAGGGGGAGGGGGCATGTTAAGGGGCATGAGACGCATAGGACAATGCTCTCGGCAAGTTATTTATCCCAGTGCGTATTCATGTATTTCTCAATTAAACAACACTGACCACTGGTACTTTATCCATGCAACAGTCGCCGAACATGTCCAGCAGGGACATGTATGTCGCCCTCTTGTGGACCATGTCCTGACAGATCTGGAACAGCACGTTGGCATTCTTAGTCAGCACCACCCACGGTACGGCGGCTGTTTGGTGTTGTGCCGACTTGGCCTTGGCCGAGAAGCCTGAACCCGAAACTCCACTTCCTACAAACACAAAACAAATTCAAAGTTTAAGGCAGTTTCTGTGGAAATCGGTCCACTCATCAAGCTGTCTTGGGCTGGGTTCAGGTAGTCTGTTTCTGACACGGCTCGAACGGCTGGAACGCGACCTAAGAACATTTGATTGCATTCGGAGCAGGGTCACACTATACCTAGTTATCCATCGAGGTTTTGCATGAACGTTTTTGCGTGTCAAGAACTGACCGCCCGAACCCAGCCTGGCCTTGAATCCAAGACGTGCTTAGCGCGTCTACGATGCTTCACCGCGCTCTGAAATATCGTACCGCTAAGAACGTCTTGGATCAAAGAGCACTCACCGAAAGGCTGGATGAGAGCTCCTACATCCACCGCGGTGCCGACAAGAAACTCGTGGGTGATCTCTCGCTCCAGGACCAAGGCACCTTCCAGCTGGGGGAGTAACTTCAACAGGTCTGAATCGGGGTGGAGGTGTGACTGGGGATTTCTAAAGGTCACCTGTAAGAATGGAGGGGTTAAACCAAAATCAACAAGGCCAAATAAAAGAATATAATTGTAGTTTCTTGTCTTCGTGTGCGTCTTTCTTCTTCATTTTTGCTGCCTCGTCAAACGAGGCAAATATTTGTTTATATTAAATGTATTAAAATACCAGAGCGGCAGAGATTAAGCCGAAGCTGGAACGAAGCCAAAGCTGGGAAAAACCCGAGATTTTGTTATTGTTTAGCGGAGGAGGTTGTACCTTGCACGGTAAGTTAAACCGCTTGAGCATGTCTTGCAATGTGTAACCCTCCGGGTCGGGAATAGCCTCGTAGATTCCCGCCCACTTTAGACTCAGCATCACCTCGTCTCCGTCTTGATTGCGACATCTGAGATAATTAAAATAGTCTCCTCAGAATCAAAATGATCATCTGAATGAGTCAATTTAATGCAGTGGCATTTTTAACCCTGAGGCCGTTTTTAAAACCCCAGCTTACAAGGATCCATCTCCTGATCTAACACCATTGCCAAACTGCATGGACGAAGCCAATGACAGAGACGAAGCTGGGGTTTGGAAAACGGCCCTAGTGTGGTCTGCCTTTACACAAGTCGATCCGGGTGAGCTACTCGAACGCATCGTATGTTATGCAGTATACGTGAACATTGTTTTGCTTATAGTTAATTATAAAAATATGTTTTCAAAGAGTTTTCCAAGTTTGTATGAATTCAAAATTCATAAAACGACATTGCTAATAATTGATTATTTTACTATAGACATCGGGATGCTATCTTGAGAAGAATGAAGGGCAGGCTTTGTTGAGAGTTGTTACCTGAGGAATCCGCGTTCATCCGACCACGCCTCGCACATTTCCAGCCCTAATATCTCTAAGATGTCATCCTTGTCTGGTCCTTCACCCTTCTTACACGGCCGCTTCTTGACCCGTACAAAGTGCGGACACATCTCGGCCAGCTTGCGGACGTTCTTGAAGCATTTGGATTGCTTGTCGCCCGTCTGGTGGATCGGATCGAAGCGACCGACGAAGTGTTTGGGAAAGCAGAAGCGAGTGTGCTCTGGGGCATCCGGGTACTTGATTCCAGTCCCTTCCTACACAGTAGCAATATTCAAAAGTTCGTCCAATGAAAGACTCGCAATAGGCTCATTATTATGTAGGAGGTGAAATAAACGCCGTAACACGTGCCCGCCGCGTGCATGCCTTTTCAAGTTGGTATGTTGCTCTTAGCTTTAGTCGAGGGCCATTTCATGTTAGCGCGCGATCGGCCAGCGAAGAAGCGTCTTTTCTCTTCGGGCACTGGTTCGTGATCATGTAAGAATTTTCGTACAGAAATTACTTCAAGTTTGTGAAGCTTATAATTTATGGCAATAACTTTCAGTCTGAATTCAGAAATTGTAACTTTCTAACACAAGTTCTTTGAAATCAAATAAGTTAAGAGGGCCTAATATTTCGATCTTAACAAGATCTTCTTCAGAGACTAAATGACTGTGTACAAGAAACAAACATAGGGCAACATACAGCATGATGCACATCATGGATGGCAAAAGAAACACAAAAGAAAAAGCACAAGTCCAAATGAACAATCAACAAAAGGAGGATTAGGCTGAGGGATTAAAGGGTGAGGTCAGTGTGGGTTGGATCAAAGACAGGGTAGGAACAGAAACAGAAGTTCTTTGACAACATTAGGCCGTGTCTGAATTACTTGGCGGTGGCTTGGTATTACGTACGAGGTTATGGCAGGGGCAACTGCAACCTCTCCTAGACTCGTACGATGTCAAGCCGCAGCCAAGTAGTTCGGACACAGTCTTACTTTCGAACAGCGCCCTAGCTAGGGGCGCATGACAGAAATCGTTTAGAGACAAAGCAGAGAGATTCGATCTTATACTAACCACAACTGTAGTCAGTATCATGTCCACGCGCTGGATTTCGTGCATTTTGATGACGTCCATGGCGGAGAAGCAGGAATTGCTCGTGTTGCCATAGTAACCCTCGCAGATGCGGACCAATGTGGGGAGCTTGTATCTGTTGGTAGAATGTCAATAGAAACGAGATTTAACCTTGGGCAGAGGAACGTTAAGAGCGTGTGTTTTCTGTTCCACAGAGCGTGAGTTCGAATCCCGGCCGTCGACACGTGTGTCCTTAAGCAAGGCAATTAAACCACTATTGCTTCGTCCTTCGGATGGGACGTAAAGCCGTTGGTCCCGTGTGTACTGTGTATTGTGTATATATTGAACCAGGACACGCACGTAAAAGAACACAGTCACGCTTATCGCTAAGAGCAGGGGTTCGCCCCGGTGTTTCTGGCATTTCGTTCATCCTCCTGCAGGTTTTCTCAGGCTTACGAGCTTACAGTGCCTTGGGCGCTTTTTTCGGAATCCTCGGTTTCATTGCCGAAAGAAATAATAATAATAATAATAATAATAGAACAATGCACACCAAATAATTATGCAGATGACGCAAAGCTTGAGCAGCAACAAAAACAGCAGCAAAATCAGCAACAGCACACACGGCAGCATTGTGCGTAGCAGCAGAACAAAGAGAAGCTTCACATGTAGCTGATGGATCGGACTTACTTTTCAATAAGCTGGAGCGGGCTGTAGGACGTATCAAGCCAATCCAAACTCCCCATGGCTGAAGCGTAACACCCCTGACCCTCCTGAGCCGTCGTCGTCATCACCCTCTTCTCGAGTTATCTCGCGCCTTTCTCGCCGAATAAAGTAGCGCCGTGAAAACAACCACCGAACTCTTTCCAAGTATCCTCTTGAGCGAAGCGTGTCTTACAGTAACAACTCGGTGGCAGAGGCTTTCTCTATAAATGGAAGCACAACTTCATCGATTTTCGTCGCGCCCGCAACGAAGGCCCCAAACTTTGGTCAGTAAATTTGAGCAGCGTTTTCTGTTTAACGAGTTTCATTAGTCTAGATTCCTCTGATAAAATAAACACAAAAATGAAGTTTTGCCAAACGGTTAAAACTATCATGTGGCGCAGCAACTGTTAACCAATTCTTTCCATAAACAAAACAAAAAAACATCATCCAAATTCCTTAAAGAATCGAGATTGAAAGCTCCATTTGTATTTGTATTCGATTCCAAGAGCATCTGGTAAAATGAGCCAAATATCATCAAAATATAATCGTTTCTTCTTCCACAGCGACAAAACAGGAGTTTTCTTTGATCATTAATTCATATCACATGAAAAGCTAGGTACACACTAATCACATTATGACAAACTTGCTAGTCGATTACTGCATGCACAGCGTTTTGATGAAATCCAATCGTTTAATTGTAGGCCTAAAAGTAGTACGACAACGTGACCACACTTCCGTTATTCCTATCATTTCAAGGCAAACCTTCCTCCTGATTTTCATCTCTTGCGTTTGGGAATTCCCATACGGATATACTGCAAGGCGACATAATGCCCCAAACTGTCAGCATAAACAAAGCAAGGTTGAATTCATTTCGATGCTTCAAGTATTATCACTTTCGGTAAAACAAGCATTACCTTATACAATTCCCAGATACATCGAAATGTGCAATCATGTGATTTGTCCCGTAGGTGAGAAAGGCAAATGATAAATTTCAAATAGGTTGACTTAACTGATAGCGAGAATAATCGACAGTGATTATTGATATCGAGGTGAGATATCGATATAAAGATCCCTGGTTTCTCCCCCCCCCCCCCGTGGTTTTTGCTCCAAATTTACCGTTGGAATATGAAAACGAAAACCAAAGTACCTTGTAATAATTCCTGTAGAACCACTGAATAATTAATGGATTTAATTCAACCACCTACGGGACAAATATACCTCCAAGACCAACACAAAAACAGACAAATCAAAAACCAAACCAAACAACCGCGCCCCCAAAGAGACATCCCACCAAATCACCCTCAAACTTCGAAAAGAAAACACACAAGTTTCGTTTTAAATCAGATGGGCGCAGTAGCTCTTTGTTTAATTCCAGGATAAAGCAAAAGCCTACAGTTTACTGCTTTTAATGCGACATGTATTATATCAATGTACATACATGTAGTACTAAAACTTGAATGTACACATATTATGTTGCCTCTAAACATCCATATAACAACCATAATAACGGTATAACAAATAATTAAAAAAATATCTTTTTTTAAAAGTAATAATAATGCTGAGGCTTGTATTATGTTCTTGTTTACACAATGGTGTGTACTTTTTCTCATTGGGAAAGTACATTATTAAAACAAGATTGAAAAGCACTATTTCAAAAACGAAACATTACATTCTACATTTTGGAATACAAAACTAAGAGCCGGTTCATATTATTCGCGAATGCGGATTCATTAAAATTAACAGGCGTTTTGTGCAGTGGATGCCTTGTGACGTCAAATTTGAATCGCATTCGCATGAAGAATGGCAAAGTTGGTCTTTACACTTCTGTCTTGGTACAAAAACTATAAAATAAATGTTAAAAATATCGTCTTCATACATCGTGTGTTCAATTCATTCATTCATTCCACTGTCGTCTCAAAATAAAAAAGCCACCCTCTTAAAATAAGACAGCAAATAAATAATTAAAACTAAATCAAATCCACATATTCTGAATTTAGACGTTTTCCGCTCGTTAACGCATAAGGCTAGAAACAGCAAAACTAGAGAAATATACCAGATTAGCAAAACCAAAACTGAAAGTGAATTTCCGTTTGCAAAACACGAATTAATATACAGGCTACAAAAAATACACATATTACACGTCGATTACAATGTATGTATATTTAATAGCATGCATATACATTTTATTTGCTTGTAAAAAGGCAAGTTAAACGAAAGGAAAAGTACAGCGAGGACAATCTAAAAATGTGATATTTATTTCCACAAGTAAAAAAACAGACCCACCCAAAAGAACATTTTAATAAGCATCCGTTTAAAACGCCTGAGATGATTTATGTAACGTAATACAAATGTATTTATACATTATGAAAAGATTAGTTGGTTAAAAATGTAAAGTTTGTAAACTGACATAACATGATTTTCAGGAAAGAAAGATTTAGCATTATAATTTATTTAAAAAAAAACACCGTACGCATTCGTAATCACGAGGAAATAAAAATTATATTTATTGTTAAAGTTTGATTGATACAACGCGCGCTATATATAGGCAAAAAAAAGACACTGCAAAAGCTTTAGGCTACTTTCCAGTCGTGATCATGGTACATGCAACCACGGTTTCCTGGAACTTGTAAGTTAGGCAACGTCAACGATACTGTTTTAGGAAGGGAGATGTTCTCCCAACTGATAGTAGATCACCTAAAGTGCTGTCAATCATGAGTCTATCAAATGTTAAAGTCAATCGCAGATAAGGTTCCAGATAACACGGATTACACACTCAAAGGTCTATTAAATTGGTACAGTGTATCACTTGACACGAAACTTAACAACTTGTGATTTATTTATTTATTTATTTCTCATATTTATCCAGGGTATAACCTATTCACCATAATGTGGTCTTCCATAGGGCCCTGACTTAAAAACAATGGTCTGTGATTGACTTGTGATTGGTCTGTGGTTGACTTGCGATTGGTCTGTGGTTGACTTGTGATTGGTCTGTGGTTGACTTGTGATTGGTCTGTGGTTGTCTTGTGATTGGTCTGTGATTGACTTGTGATTGACCAATTGACTAGATGATTTGTGTTTGAATTTAAATAACAACTGACATCGTTATTGACTTACGATTGACTTGTTAAGATCGAAACTTGTTACGACTTGCGGGTGAAACTTGTAATGACTGGTGATGGTTTAACATTTATTTCTGATTGACTTGATCATTATAAGGACTCTGCAGAGTGAGGCTGAAACCTCATCTGCATCAATTTTGTGGCGTCAAGGGCCAATTATTTTAGTTGTTAAACAGGGCTACATTGGCAGCCACAAGGTTGTTTGGGATTCGGCCCAGGGATTTCCTTGGCTTCTTGTGAGACGAGGAGGGGTTAGGGGAAGGCGACAGGAGGGCCAGTCTAGCACTCAAGGGGGTCAGAGGCTTATTCTCCTTGCCCGGCCCAGAGCCCAAGTCTCTGCCCTGCCCCAGCTTGGTCTTGGGGTTTGCGAGTCTGGGACTGAGTGGAGAATTTGGGATACGTTGAGAAGCAGGCTGGTGGTTCTTGTTTGCCGACTCAACGAGTATGTTGATTTGGGCTCTCTCAAAAGGTCTATCATCTCCTTCCCTCAATTTTGCAACTTTCAAAACTTGAATAGGTTTGACAGGATAGACTGCCTGACATGTTGTGGTTTGATCAGAGGGACTGGGATTGGATTCAACACAGCCATCTATGATGAGGTCATGGCGAGCAACATCTTGTGCTCCTTGGACATTCCGAGAGAGCTTGCCGAAGACGGGAATTTCGGCCCCTGTCTCTTTCCCAGCAGCCTCAGAGGATGGTTCTGTCGTGTCAGGTGATAATTTGGAAGACGACCCGCCTTCAACATCTTTGCCCCTTTCAGTCTTGGGCAGAACAGATCTAATACTTGTTGATTTACCAGGTACGCTGCTAACACCTGCCTGCTTCAAGGGGCTTAGTTTCCACATTTCCCTACACACAGGGTTTGTCTCCGTACCAGAAATGGTTGATCCTTGGCAGGGTCCGCAATCTTCGCTTTCGGAATTGAAATTACGGATGGTTTCCTTACTTTCTGGAATTCCCACTTTTTCATTTTTAGACAGTTTAGCTTCAACACTTGTGGCAAGTTTCACATTGGATACGTCACGTTGTGATTCACTTTCACTATCATCAGGCTTGCGGGAAGGGCTGGGCAGTTTAACTTCCGAGAGTTTTAGCTGATGTTTATTTCCCCCAGGCGAAGCTTTGGTTTTCAGAATGAGTAATTGTTGACGTTTTGTTATTTTTACGCCAGAGTCTTTCCAAGATTTACTTTTTAGTTTTTTTGCATTATGAGTCGCTCCGCCAGCACTGGAAACAGAACTGCTTCCAACTTTCACTCTACCATTATCAAGATCTTTATCAAGATCTTTATCAAGATCTTTATCAAGATCTTTATCAAGATCTTTATCAAGATCTTTATCAAGATCTTTATCAAGATCTTTATCAAGATCTTTATCAAGATCTTTATCAAGATCATTATCAAGATCTTTATCAAACCTCAACTGTCTTTTAGAGATCCGCTGAGCGTGCTGCCTGCCTAGTATCTGGTCGTATATTTTCTGGACTTGGTACGCGCTCATCTTGCCGGCAGTTTCGGGAGAATCGATGTAATTCGGCATTTGAGGTAGATCAACCGACACTTGGCTAATTTCCATGGTATTTACGGTTTCAGGGATCTCAATATTTTGACTTGTTGGTGTTTGGGGGGTGTTGACGCTACTGTCAAAATGCAAAGTGACTCGAGGATTAGGGTTAATTTCATAGCGAGCTGGCTTCGGCTCCCGTGAAACTGACGGTGTGTTTGGCTGCGAAAAGGATCGGATTCGATTCTCCGATGATTTTATATGATTGGACCGACCGCTTTCAAAATTCAAACACGCTCGACACGGGGTCCTGTACTTAAAGGCACTGGATTGAGCAGAAGACAAACTCAGTTTGGACTCATTGGTGAGTAATGAGTGACCGAGTGTTCTGGACTCATTGGTGAGTACCGACTGAGTGAGTGCCGTTTCTTTACTTTTGTCGAACCTATCAACCAAGTCAGTAGCAAACCCGGAAAGCTGGTACATTTGAAAACTACAAGTACAAGGTTCAGGGGAATTATGGCAAGGCGAAGCTCTAGGTTTGGACGGATTGTTTATTTCCTCTAGGTGGTCTAACGGTTTGGAATTTCCTGATAACTGCGTAATACCTTGGCATTCACTTTCATTTGTAAGCAAACAGCCTAAGCTCTTGCTCCTGAGTGGGGGCGCTGTTCGCCAATCCATAGATTCCAGTTGGATCTTGAGAGGTGAATACTTACAGAGGGTTCCCGCCTTATCAGAGCACAGGTCCTCTGCGTTGTGTCCTGGTTGTCCATCTAAGGGGTTCTTCTGCGGAGAAGGGGTCCTGGAGCGGTGGAAAATTTCCGCGTTCATGTCGCCATGGCGTCTGAGGGTTGAGAGTCGGTTGGACTTGCCGTGCTGACAGACGTCATTTTTGTGGTCTTGAGCTTTTCCACAGAATGATATCACCCCTCTGGGATGAAAGAATCGGTAATACATAACCATAGTGGTGACACCTGCGGGCAAATGACAAATGTTGGGAGGAAATATAATTCATAAGACATTTGAAGCTTGAAACTTTGAACTAACAAAAAGAAAAAACAAGGTAATTCCAATCTTTACAAGACTTTTTACAGTATTTTTGTATTTGGAATGGTGAAAGTGTGAAGTGATTCAAGTAAAAAACGAGGATATCAGCTGCATATCAGAAGACAAGTTGCATGTCTGTTGCAACCGTTGGTCCAAATCTCAATAAGTTTTATCTCAACAAGTTTTCAACTCGTGAAAGCTTGTCATAAATGTCTTCTTTCCAGCTATAGGACCTTGTTTACCAGATTGCGCCCATTACTTAACCCCCCCCTTCCTAATAAAACCCAAATGAATTGTTAACGTACCTACGATGAATCCACCGAACACCACAATGAATCCAAGAAAGGTGTACCAATCCTCCAGCATGCCGAAGCGATGCCACAACAGCAGTAAGACGACGTTCTCTACGGCTACGATCAGGTAGAAGATACCGATACGGTACCTGGTGTTGCCCTCCTTGAGATTAAAGAAGCAGAAGACGTAGACAGTGCCGATGACGCAGTTGAAGAGCCTCTCCTCTGGCCAAGAGTCGCAGAAGTCTGTGTGCTGGTAGTAGACCCAGGCTACCATAGCGAGCCAGTGCAGACCTAGGGGCAAGATGAGAAAGTCAAAGACAGTTAGGGGTAGCCGTTGAGGAAACCCTAACCACAAAATGCCATCACATTGATGAGTCAATAGAGGGGCAAGATGAGAAAGTGAAAGACAGTTAGGGGTAGCCGTTGAGGAAACCCTAACCCCAAAATGACATCGCATCGATGAGTCAATAGAGCAAGCTGTAAAGTGTGAACCGCAACTTCCGTGAGCGTCATCAACGTGAAATAGATATTGTTTTCCCATGTAGCCTGGTTTCATTTTGAACAAAAAATCTTTCATCTTTCTCTTTCATCGTCTGAGAAGTTATTATGTAATTTGTAAAGTTGGCTACGGGTACTCGATTCAACAATCTGGAACCGGTTCCTGACTTCAACTATCTGGTTCTCGGGTACCCGGTTCCGTAATTAACTTACCAACTACCAGAAACGTGTAGGCTTTGAAGGCGGAAGCAAACAGCACCAGTGCAACCACACGAGATGAGATCATTCCAATACGCCATATTGTCTGCAAGATAGCACCAGGCCACGATACGCCATTCTTGTCTCTACGCACACGGCGATGGGCACGACTGTAAGCAACGACCGCCCAACAAAGTGAAAAGAGCGACACTGTACCAGCAATACCTGTTTAAAATAAAAGGTAGACAAGAAAATACTAACATTGGTTTTGTTGCTTGAATATTTTTGCACTAACATTTCCACAATTAATTTCTATAATTTGAAGCTGTAGCCGAGTTATTCGGACACGGGAATAGTCTGTTTACTTTTAAGGTTAGGAAAAAAGGAAGGGACATTATTTCTCACCAGTGAAGAGATTTTCGTCATTGGTAGCCACCATAATATAGAGCTGCAAGACAACCTGTGGAGCTGATTCCAGAAAGGACTCAAAGAGACGCAGCATGCAGACATCACTCTGCTGGTGATGTAAGCGCTCAAAGTCTAACGGATCTCTGCTCCGTCTCGCCTCCATGCCCGTCTCAAAGACGGTCACATACCTTAGAGGTAACAGGAAACGAAAAAGGCTCTAAGGTTCAAATCCGCTGTAAATTAAATACTCAATAATAAAATATCTTTGTACATTTACACAACTACCAACTGGGCAAATTGTATATTATTCATGTGGGTTTTTGTCCTATGGGAAAAATTGTCAGTTTGCCAGAAGTCCTCTTTCATTCCTCCCATAGAAGCTACCGTAAAAATAATGTTTACTAAAATGAATTAATGAATAGTGCAGAAAGCAGTTATACTTATCGGAAAGAATTCCATATATGAAAATTGAGTTCCTGTGTTTAACCAGTTTGCGCCGGGATTATTTTCACATCACCGGGCCGAGGCGCAGGATTGTTTTCAACAAAACTTGATCCGCGGCGGGTTCAAGCCGATGGTACCGGGGAGCACACCCACACATTTCCGGCCTTGCTCGCTGCTGACAGACATTTCCAGCCTTGCTCATGGCGTATTTATGCGTCATCCGTTTTGAATCTGGAGAAAACTTTGAGTGTATACGTATACGTCCTCCGGCGCGAACTGGTTAAAACTATGGGCCCCGACAACAAAAGTATTAATTATAATGTTAGCTTTCTCATTCCTAAACTGTTTTCCAACTTCCAAAATTAAAGCATTCTTAGTGGTAAAAACTGGAACTCATCAGCATATTACATGTGATGTGTGGACAATTCCTAATTATCTACAAACAAATACAATACTATTAGTGGTACCTCTCTACGGGTCCGAGGAGGAAACAATGAAAGATCCATCTCCATCCTGTCATGTCTTCATCTGACAAGTACCAACGCACACTAAACACTTGAATGATGATAGAGGGCAGAAGTATGAAGCCTAACGTGAGGCAGCCCCAACCTGGCTCACCGTGCACAAAATATTGACTTGCTGCCAGGCCATCTGTTGAATATCATAGTCAATGTTAGCTTGACTTGAGTAAGTAACTCGAGCTCTAAATAAGCTCATGACATTGGAAGATTCACATTTAGAGCTGAAGCCACAATATATAATAACTTAGTTATTATTCGGCTGGAGTGGAGTCCCCAAAAAACTGTCCCCTGCAAAATGGTCAGTTGAAAATCAAATAAATGAGAATTCAAAAAATCTGCTGCTAGAGTCAAGCGCCTGATGCAACAGGCTTTTAAATTCTCAATATTTTGAAAAATCAAAAATCGAACTTTCAAAAATTAATTCATAAAATTATATTATTTTTTGTTGGCGAAATTTAGAAATCTACAAATCTGCTAGTTTCATGCACTTGACTCCAGCACTGCAGCAGGTTTTCAGCAGATCATGTCCAATTCCAAATGTTAAAAAAAAAAAAAGCGATAACTAGGGCCCAGTAATATAACTCGGACTCGGACCAATGCTGTACCACTTGAAATTCCAGGTTGCATTTTGTCGTTTGGTTATCATTTCCAAAACCTAAATCTCCCCGACTGCCTTAACAATTTAAATTTCATGAATATAAATGCATCTCTCCCTCCTCACAGACATGACAAAATTTAGCCCCATTCTGTGGCCGTATACACTTATTCCTCCATGGCATACACGGACTGATGAGATACACGGCGGCCACAGAATGAGGCCCAGCTAAAACGCGGCCTTACCTGTTGCAATATCGGCAGCGAACGTGACCATCGAGATCAGAACAATAGCGGCGTCAAACACGTTAAAAGTGCTGGTCTGGGCAAAGAAATGTCTCTCACACTCTCTACAGGGTGGTAATGTCTCGTCCAAATCATTATTTTCGATGCGGATTGGCAATTCACTGCCAGTTTCCTTTACAGTTTTATCACTTTCCTTGGCCATTTTTTCCCGGCAAAGTTTTGAAATTTTTATTGACAGCTTTTCGTTAGTCTGGTCTGGCTCCCAAACCAAAAGGTCCGAGTAGAGCGTCAGAGAATCAGGCAACCAGACTTAGCTGTTGTATAGCCTCTTTTCGAGTCTCGACAAAATAATATTGAACATTTACGACTCGTCCCCAACAGCCCAACATAATTGTCTTATTATCAAATTAAAATCCTGATAACCTGTAATAAGTTAACAAGAATGTTGAAGTATGGGCATTTATCACTGGTGTTTCAATATGGAAATTGTTATACATGTACATGTACTAACCTATAGACGGACAGCAGGGGGCGCCAGAGTGAAATTTCATGAAAGCCACAAATCGTGGGCAAATTGTTTAATTTCTGTAAGAACTCATTTTTTTTGACAATTTTTATTTTTTTTTTAGAACTATGCAGCATTTATATAGTTAACAGCTGAAAGTATTTTTTGTCGACATCAGCTGCGTTTTCAACCGAAATTAACGATTTGTATCCGTCCTCCCGAAGTTTGTCCATAGAGTCGTGCACATTTGTCAATCACTTCCGCCCACGATTTCATACTTAGTCAGGCGCCGTCGAAATTACGGTACCTGGAGCACTGACCTCTATACATGGACAGATCATCTATTGTTTCATTTTGAAGTCGGCATGCAGAGAAGTGCAACATGGCGGACCCACGAAGTCACTCTGTGAGCCAATGAAATGTCCAGGTGTAGAGTTCAGTTGGTTGGTAAATCCACTGACCTCTACAACTGGACATTTCATTGGCTCACAGCAGTGACGCCATGTTGCACTTCCAGTTCGCGCCGACTTCAAGTGTTAGCACAGCAGAATATGGACAATGATCCGTCCAGGTGTTGAGGTCAGTGACCTGGAGGTTGATTTTCATAGGCGCTGTCCGTCTATAGGTTATTTATGTCTGTGCGCGCAACACAACACTCCATACACAACAAATATTAGGTCCATTTTATCCACATTGACTTCCAATCAATTTTCATTTTAATGGCAAATGGCAAATCATGAAATATCGAGTCAGAATGTGTTCTGGGGATCTGTAGGCATTTTCTCTCAAAGAAAAAAGCAATTTCATTTTTTAGACATAATTGAGAAAAACAAATCCAGGGGTTGGGTTTGTCTTCGTGTTTGTGACAAGTTTCTTCCAAGGGTTTTCAAAACCTTAACTTCGTTCCTGAAAACTAACTCCATGGTTCAACTCGACAATCAATTAATGGACGGGGCAATGCAATAAATATTTGTTGGGTTTATTGTCCTGACAACGAACGTGTTTTTGTATCCAGTTGTTTAATAATAAGGCTAGTTTCAGACTCAAATTGTTTGTGGCAATTTTAAAGGCAAATCTTCCGAAATGTCGAATCGGAATGCGTTTGTTCTGGGTATCCCAGAGTGTAGGCATTAACCGAAATTTTCTAGGAAATAATTTTCATGCTAAACAAATTTGTGTGCTTATCAATTCCATAAAATTGATGCCTCAGTACAGAATATCTACAATGTTTACAACTACAAACAAAAGACAGGACTTTAGTTTAGATTGGTGTGCTGTCGGACTAAGCATTCATTTCCCGTAGGCTTCTACGGCGACCATTCAGAAACAAGACTGAGAACCATACGGCTAAGGCGGTCCACAGCACAAACGACACCCAGGCTGCACTCTGTGGTGTGTGAAAGTGAAAATGGGAAAATACGCACATAAACATAATTGTACACGTCATAAAATAGCCAAAGCTGAAGCTAGATCGATGCCAAAGTTTGAAAAGTGATCTTCTGGGACCATACTGTACAACAGTTCGCTGTTAACATTAACAAATATTAATGCAGTATGCATGCAAGTGCAAGCAATGTCCTATACTATGACGACACTAACATGTACACAGGCACGTATTTCTGCTTTTAAATGTACAATTTCTTAAAGAAAAAAAACCCCACTTACCTCGGCAACTTTCGTCATATCGTAGAATGATGATCCGTCAAAACCGGATTCCCATTGCAGTTTCTGAAAGTCGACGCAACTGAAATTTAAACAGTATATAAACAACGCCAGTTGTCAATATAGAAAACAAAAACAATCCTTCTAGTAATCTTCGACCTTTTAAAAAATTGGTATGAACAATTAATTTCATTTGATGTCGAAAAAACACCTTTCTTTGCTTACATGCATCGTGCGATGATAATTACCACTGGCGACTGACAGTTTGAAGAAATTCAAATTGACCAGACAACAATCTTTCCTTGAATTACAAATAATTCGCATAGCAAACCGTAACGTTTTAACTGTCTCTTTATGATTTAAGCCGTGTTCGCACTGGATAAACATTTTGGGTAACTTTACCATGACGCCGGGTAACATTCCGATGGGTTAATCTTCCCACCGTCCGCACTTGGATTTAATTGACGCGGGTAGAATTGCCGAGACCATGGGTAAACTAACCGAGCTGGCTTTTCTGGCTCGGTTAAACTGACCTGGTCAATCTTCCTGGGCACCTTTGGCTCGGTTAAACTACCCACGCGGCGTGGGTAAGTTACCTGTGAGGAAAGTTGCCCAGGCTGTTCGCACTGGACTTGAAATGGGTAAGTTACCCATTGGCTCGGTTAGTTTGCCCAAATAAGTCCAGTGCGAACAGGGCTTTAGACCTCTACCGCCCATATTTTGCTAGGACGTTACTGTGGTATACTTCGATGAAATAATAATTCTTAAACTAATACATTTTACATGATGGCAATTAATTTCCACATACTTTCTTTTACTTTGTTGGGGGCAAGTGTCATTCAGTTTGTTGCACAGAGACGTGAGTCCAGCAGATATAATAGCAGCTACCACCAGCACGAGAATTGTAAACAGCACAACACCCACAGCTGCAGTGATGCGTGGCACATTATTATTTCTGCAAATGACATAACAAACAACTCATAATTAGAAACAGCCTTTTTTAGTGTTTCTAAATTAGGTACTCTGCGGAAACCGACAAACATGTGTTCACACGGAGCACACGCTTTAATAGACTAAGGGTGTCACGCATTATCGTGGTCGGAGGCTGTTCCTTCATTGCACACGCCGACGGGCAAATGGGAAGGCCTCTATTCAATTTGTACAGGGAATTACGTGTTTTCTGTATTTTTTTTACAGCAATAACAAATGAATACTTTTTTCCCCGGTGTAACGTGGGAGATTTTGTTACTTTATAAAACAAGGAAATTTGGAAATATTTCGGTGTAGTGTTTGACAATAATTAATTATTTAGATTTGTTCACATAGACCACAACACTATTTATGGCTACTCATTCCCCTTTGAGTCCAGAGGGGGCAATAACTAACAGCCGTGACCACTGACTAATCAGAGATAAGAAACAAGGCACGGTGACGTCATGCCGACCGCGAGAATACTGTCCGAAACGTCGACTTCCCTCCGGTTCTTGAACCACACATCTCACTCAAAGAGAATTACCACATGGTGTTACCATGTTACTTTGCGGTTGCAAACTACATTGAAGTTTTGCCACGCAAACCTTCAAATCTCAGATGCCGAAGCTTTGTTTACGTGTGCGCTTTCCTATGTGATAGTATCATACTATCACATAGGAAAGCGCACACGTAAACAATATCCCTACTAGTTCGTCTGGCGTCCCGACTTCGGTTTCATAGGAAAGCTTATTATCAACAAAACCATTACGATCAGGTCCATTGATCTCTATTTATATAGACTGGATAGGACACCGCGTCTAAATAGTTTCAGAAATAAATAGTTACTCATTCACATTTTTTTGATTTTCTATTTGTGCATTTCATTGAAATATTTCTAATAAATTTATCGCAATTGACTGGATAACATGAAGTATCTATAAAATATAATGACGTCAACGTGCAGGCATTTCAGAACGACATGTGAGTAAAAACGACGTTCTCTCCAGACAAACATTTTTACAAATATATTTGAGGCAAAATATACACATAGGCCCTAGGTAGAGAAATAAATAGATAGACAATGTTTTGGGCTTTGTTTATGTTTTTAAATGTACTCCTTTGGTTCCAATGTTACATCGTTGTGACCTATACTTGTTGGTGCAGCTGTCCATAGTTTATATTCAATCTAAAGTAATTGGGATTTTCAAATTGTGTATTTTGTTTCCCATGTGGACCAACGATTAGATGCACTTTCGTGTTTCTTGCCAAAATAGTTTCAAAAATAAATAGTTACTTATTCACATTTCTTAGATTTTCTATTTGTGCATTTTCTTGAAATATTTTTATCGACATGAAAGTTGGTATGATGAAGAGAGCAACAAGAATACTTGTTTGTGTCCTTTTGTAATACATTTGTTTTGCATTAAACATCTGAATATAATTTTTCTTGTGCGGTTTAACTTCGTTATAGGCCCTCCGAGTGTTTGATATAAACATTTTAGACATTTAATACGACCATATAAATTAACTCTGTGTCTGTCTCCCTCTGCTCTGTTAAATGATTTACAGGGGTGATAAAATGAAAGAGCAATATACTGGAAACCAATTTCGGGGGAAGACTAAAGGGAAATTATGTTCATTCAACAATGTAGGCTCATTACTTAGGAAACTATTAGTAGGCCTACATATCAAGAACGTGTGAAAAAGCTGGTTGTGTTATGACTGCATGACAGCATGAGAAAACTCCCTGTCGTTATTCGTTAGTTCATTTAATGTTTTTTAATGATTTGTTTTTGGCAGAGAGCTTAAATTTCCTATACGAATAAAAACCCGATAATCTCAATAACTACTCGAGTTTCGAGAGTGAATACATATGCCGCGTTTACCCTCCTGCAGCAAGCGCGCCGCCATTGTGCGGATCGCGCGTTCGTGCACAAACACATACGCGATGTCCTATCCAGTCTGTCTATGAAATCCATAGAGCTATATTAATTTAGCTCTATGATAAAATCATATAAATGGTCAGGTCTCGGGTCTCCGACTGGCTTATCCAGTTCGTAAGTGATTTCGTCATACCCGCGAACGCACCAATGACTAGCGCTCATTGGATGGCGCAGCATGCTAGCGTGTTAACTTCCGGTTCCCTCCGTGAATAGTTCAACCAAAGCTGTACGTTAACGAACTGGATTGGTGTCAACGGACGTGTTCGAATTACTTGGCTGCGTCTAGAAATTACGCACGATGTCAAAAACCACATCTCATAGACTCATGTGTAATATCAAGCCGCAGCCAAGTAATTCGGACACCGCGGCTTGATGACTCACACAACGCTGTCTGGTTTCAGACTGACTACGATCCTGTAGACGCCAATCGCTAGTGCGATCAGTACAGCCAGGATTTGGATGGCTAGGCAGAAGTCACACGCCGACGGTAGGGCGTCCGCGAACTGGTAGAAGTCCTGTTGGTCTTTGGGAGTTTACACAGAACAAAGAATATTATTTATGTAAAGGATAAACAAGCTGCATCGAATTATACACTTACATATAATAGCGCAATGCGACAAACGGCACCTTTGAGTGTATAATATTTAAAGTTGGTGGGTCCGTGCTTTTACGGGGTTGCACCCTAACAAAATATATTAAGTTCAAATTGAATTGATCATTTTCTAGCACTGTATTTGTTATGAGCTTTCGAATAAGACACTCCACAAAAAAGAAATCGGTCAACGGCAAGTAAGTAATTAATTAATTTCAAATTTTGAATCAGGAGGGCCCCATTTCTAATTTGTGGGGGGGGGGGGGGGGGGGGGGTCCAGTATGCAGGTCCAGTATGCACAACTGAACTGCTGCGCGCAATTGGCGCAATGATAAAAACCACCTTTTAACAGCGTGTAAAGGCCTTCCAATGCACAACATAAATAAATTAATGCGTATACAGTATACATGGTCTTCCAACCAAACTCGAGATAATCGGGATGCGCTTGTAAGAATGCATAATTATGTCGCTCACCTTTCTTAATACATTCTACTTGGGCTGAAAGATAGCATAACGATTTCATCCGTGCCTGGGAGAAAAAAAACCCAATAATTGGACAGAGTTAGAGACTTGATTGTGGATACCCCGGCGATGGAATACTGTGGGTGTGGCATAATACGCGTCGGTGCTCGGATTTAATGTTGTCACCTACCCGTGTGACGCCAATCATGGAGGCTACAGTTATCCCCGTACCCATCGCAGCCAGTAAAATGAGCACCTGTACCCCAACCCCCACCAGAACCAGCATGGACGTTCGATCCGGCATCGTGAATTGTAGACAATACGCTGGCGACAATAACGGCACAAAATCCAGCCAAATTAGGCTGCTTTACGATAACATTGTGCAAAATCGTACATTAGCTAGTCTTCTTGTGCATCCTTCGCTTCGATCGTATGTGCAAGAGCTGAATGTAAATGAGTAATGCCTCGGCGCACTCATTATCCACCCGTTCATATTATTAACCCCTTGCGTACTATGAGCCCTTGCGTATTATTAGCATGTAGCTGTATCCACCATTGTTTTGTATATACGCGTTTTTTACGCATTTTTTTTTCTTTCCCCAAACGGCATTTCAATGAGGTGTATACGCTATAAGATTTAGGACTTTACTTTCTTTATACAAAAATCATTTATAACCCGCAATTAAAACGGTTTTGAGCCCACAATTTTCGATCTCTACGCCAATTGCGCTGTAGGACTGGGCTATCTGAATGCTTGGATGTCGCTCGGGAAAAAATAATTCGTGACCCGCCCTCGTTTGGTTCGTCGCAAGCTGAATTTCTGCAATGCTTATTGAACCTATGATTGAACTAACAATAAGCCAATTCAAAAGCTACTTGATCTTCGAACTTTACGACCCGAAAGTCCACCCTGGAATCGTAAAGGGGGCGCAATACATCAAGTTAAATGTGCAAGATTATACACTATACATGTACATCCAAACTGCGTGCACGACGAACACGTGCGTTGGGTTATGCGCCTATAATAAACATCGACGCGCGTTTCTTCTATGCCGAGAACGCGCAATTTTCCATAATGCGCACACGCGCAAAAAAATTGCGCTCTGTGTGTGATTCAAAAATAAATTAAACTGTTTCTACTACTCACTAGTACTATTCCGGCTGTAAATAAAAGAGGGGTAAAGAAAAGCTTTAAACCTAAATTCTTATCTCGTCATTTCCCTCGGAAGCCATGGTGCTGGTCCGTCCACACTCCGACTTGCCCGACGGGTGCAAATATTAACAGGTAAACGTTAACGTTATTCTTGAATTGATGGATATTTTTATATTATTGAGCAAATAATATTGCCAGCAACTTGTTGCACGATACAAAACTATAACGCAGGTCATATTAAAATGGTCATTGTGCACTTATTAATTTAATTCATTAAATATCAATTGTGTTGTGAATTTTTACCATAAACTTTCAATAATGTCAGAGAATATCCCTCTACGGATTTGAGTCGTCTTACCATAATGTGCAGAAGGTATACGCTGCAATGACAGTCGCATAAACATAGCTGGATTCGAACCAAGGACATTTATTTATTTTTTTAAATTGTTTTTGCAGCCGTACGGTCGGTGGGTTAATACTAGCTTGGGTTACTCCTGGCACGACCCATGTCACGATTTTCATCCAGCACCCTCGGCCTCCCCATAAAATTGAACCGAGAATCATTACATCAAGCACTCGGTCACCACGACAATGACAATGACACGGGACGTCGGTCGTCTTACCTACGGAGTTCCGGAGACGACACCGCCGGCGAGTTCCATGTCGACCTGCTGATGTGGGAGCTGGAAGGTCAAATGGAGAAATACCGAGAGGTCAAACGTCAAAAGCTGGTACACAGCCAGTGGCAGGACGAAACTAACGGTCCACAGGCGGGCACCAGCGTCAGCTACGATTGGCTACGACGAGATGCTGCCCCCAAGAGTCGGGATTTTGAAATGTCGAGGAACGCGAGGCGGGAAATTCAAGAGCTTTGTAGGAAAACGAGGCCCGTTGACCTAGACCGGTTGAGAGCCACATTTGCGGGAATCTTGGCGTCAAGGGAACCCCCACCTGAAGACGTCCCTGGGATATTTCTAGAAGTCCTGAACTCATTCTTGAGCGATAGTCAGGAACCAAAGAGAAAGGTGGGCAAATTGAGGGCGGCACTTAATCTTCTGGGATCTCTGAGGCACTTGATGAGGATAAACAGGGTGGAGCCTAACGTCGAGATGGAGAAACCATTGCCTACAGGAGTACTTAGATGCGTCTCACCGTGCAGACAGCAGTTGTTTCTTGCGCGCCGAGTGGAACACTCGCATTGCATTATCAACGTGGAAAATGAAGTCCAACCGTTCGACTTTGCCTTGCCACCCGGTGGCCGCCAAACGGGGCCCGATTTGGAGAAAGAAACTGGAAATAGCGATCTAGAAACCCGGCTTCAGGTTGGAAGGACGGCTTGGCTGAGTTCCAAGGAAGATGTGTGTGACACAGTGCGTAAACCAAACTACGGAGACAAGCCAGTACAGGACATGGATGTTATCGATCTGGTGTCGGACTCGTCATCGGAGGAAGCTCTTATCGCCACACGTGCTCCGGCCTCACCCATTCTAGTTTGAACAAAATTTCAGTAAAGGGCAATACTAGGTATTTTTCCGAGTTTTACTTCCCCAGAATAGAAAGTGAACTGGCCTATATACGTTAAGAATAACTTCAAAATCTGAGAAAAAACATTTACTGAGACAAGTTATTAAACGTGTTTAATTGAATTTAATCTTCTGAAAGAGTTTTTGGCCGTTCTTGTTAAAAAATAAAAAAAAATTAACAAATAAATAATTCGATATACTTAGATATTATAAACCGATTACGAATACAATGTTTTTTCTACAATTTTGTTTAAAATTTATAAACTGGATCGCCATAGAATGGTTAAAATAATGCACACCTTTTATATATTACAAGGCAAGCGAGAAAAGTTTGGCAAGTCTTTGAAACTTTAAATGAAATTACTGTTTTCCAGTTTTATATCTCGTTGCGTCATTAAAGCACTTTTTTTTATAAACATGGTTATTGAAACGCGGAGATTATCGATTCACCGTTTTGGAAACGACTTTAACATTTTAGATTTGGCTGAAATTGGGCTGTTTTTACGACTCGGGTTTAGTCGTCTCAAATTCTGTCGGCGGCCGTTTGGACAGCTGTTCGCTTTATTTGTTTTCTCTTGTCTTTGATGTCCTGCGCCTTCTTTGCATTGTCGACGAAGTTCTGAAAAAGGAAAAAAAGATACAACTTACATGTACATACAATTGTATGCGGTCATCCGTAGTGGTGAAATTCCGATATATATTTCACATACAGTTTAGGAAAAGCAGCGATAATATGAAAGAAACCAACAAATGTGAAGATGGTTTTTTATCCTTACCATGAGGTCCTTGCTCATGAAATACGGCTTAGAGACTCCATCGTTTCTCTCGCAGTCTTCACAAAAACACAGGAAAAGGGTATCAATCGCCATCTAAAGTCAAGATTTAAAATATAAATATCTGTCAGCTTATTTCATTTTCCCAAAACAAATGCTCGTATAGGAATTATAAAGAGCAAAACAGTAGGCATGTTTTATTGTTGCAAAGTATTTCAAATAGTTAAGGGCTAATTAGATGGGTGTGGGGAATGTGTGTCAAACGAATGAGGGTATTTTAATTAACAAACAAGCCCAAAACAGACTGCATGGTTTGGTAATGTGTGCGAGACTGTACCTCATACACCGATAAAAAGATATGACTGAGTAGAAAGGCAAAGATGGCGGCCAATGTGATCGGAACAAAGTCGTAGTGTACATCAGGCTTGTCCTAAAAATACAAACAAATAACAAGTTAGTTTGGTTTTACATAATCTAGAAAAAGAGATTTTTAAGTTTTAGGAGAGAGTCATTTTGATGCACCTAAAGCTATCACAAACAGTATAAACCCCACGGTATGTTGAAATGTGTTTTTGCCGAGCAGCTTTGTAGCTCGTTAGTAGCTTTACAAATGTGCTTCTTAATTTCCGAGAGTTCATTACTTTACCGACCTTCAATAGGTGCATTCCGACTACCACCACCGCAGCCACTACCACTGCCTTGCCGAGCAACAGCACGAAATCACCCACGGAGTTGATGGCAGCGACCCGCAAGGCGTTGGAAACGATCAGGGAAAAGGCTTTCTGGGCCGCCTTGCAGAAACTGTAGCCGTAAATAGCTGAAGAGTTAAGAGTTACGAGTTAAGAGTTAAGAGAAAAAGTCACTTAAATATGGCGAACTGAAGAATTGAAAATAGTGGAAGGATAACCAGGTCAACTGGTCACATTAGGATGACTGAATATTCGTGTGCAGTAAAGTCATCGCAAGACATTTATTCAAGTCAATTCTGGGCTTTTTCAGTATAAAGAGAAATGTACAACTGTGACCCCCTCCCCTTCCAGGTATTTTGACCGTACCGATTTCAATGTAGGCGTTACGATTGATAAAACGAAGAACCTTCTCAAAGAACCAGAGACAACACTGAAGACACTTCAAGATGTACGACACGATATCGCTCTGAGAATGCTTCAGCCTGCGTACCAAGAAAACAAAACAAATGGGAATTATGGAATAAAGTTTAGGGTTAAAAATGCCGATTCAATTCCAAGCTGCCACTATACTTTTGATCAAAGATCTGTCGACTGCTAAACAATACCACTATACGAACCGTGATTGGACATAGCCGAGTATGATGCGCGCCAACATGACGAGTGCAATGATGAAGGAACCAAAGGCTAGAGAACCGAGGTGGTATCTGCAAGAAATTAAAAGAAATCTTGTCAGCTTTGACTGAGCAAGTTATACTAATGCATCTCACACCACTGCTCAAGCTTCTATAGATATATGTATACCTGATAATGCGCTGGATTGATTTTAGGATCGGCCATTTGAGTTGACTCTTGTCGCGTGCGAAGAACCAGGCTGCAACAGCGCCCGCTATGGCGCACTGCTGGCAGGCAACAAGAAACTGCGAGCCCCACAACAGACCGAAGAGGTGATACCACCACATATACTGAGAAAGAAAACAATCGCTATGGTAACATGACATGGCTATGGTGGCCCATAAGGGCCCATAAAGAAAACAGTCGCTACGGTAACATGACCTGGCTATGGTGGCCCATAAGGGACAAAACAGTATTGACATAAGGCGAGTAACAACTCGGATTGCAAATCTACTATGTCCTATACGAATTGTGACGCCATCAGAGCAAAGTGTGGCTTAAAATGATGTATAGAAGAGAAATCACAGCTGTTCAAACTCATCCACCGGACTATACGCCATACAATATAAATAATCTAAATAATCAAACAATTTACTCGCAGGAACCTGTTTAACAGGTAGACTTACTGGACCCAATGCGTCAGATTTGTAGGTGACGAAACCAATCTCATTGTCAACTTCAGGCGTGCCAGCGGTCACCAGGTACAGATATATGAAGCCCCAGTAGGCACACAGAACCACCATTGCAAGAATCGTCTAAAAGCCAAACATGAGAGACGACAGTAGTTTACCAGCTAGGGGGGATGTGCCTTGTTCGATCAACAACCTCATTTGGTACGTTGTTACGAGTTCAACATTTTAAGATTTTGTTTTGTCAGTGTGCTGGTTGTGTATTAATTATGTAGGTGCTGGGTCTTTATTCGACAATCTTTATAATGAATACCTTTGAAGAAATTGACGCAAAACAGCATTTTACAAAATGTACAAGGAGTTCTTACCCAGACAGGTTGAAGAAGTAGGAACGGAATCGCTGCTATGGCCTTGCCAGCTTCCTTGAACAGCGCCACCACGAGGGCGATGCGTTTGCGCATAACGAGTAGCACCAAATGCAGAATAACCTGTGACACAAATAATCAGTGAACATAATTTTAATAAAATAATTAGATTACGAATTGATGTTTCATTTCAACAGTCTATATGTGAAGTACGCTGCATGTTCTACATCATCTTATAATTAAATGTTACGGTTTTAAATATTTACGGTTCGGAAAAAAAAGAACTTAAAAATGTTTACGATACCGGCCAAATTTTGACGATGGAAAACAGCCAAGAAATGAGGAATACAATGCAACTCACCGTAAAACCACTAGCGATTCCAGCGTAGATTAGCATTGTCTTAACCGTGTGTTCTTGACCATCTTTCGCAGCTGAAAATAAAGTTGACACTTGACTTTCTAATCCAGAGTTCCACACGAACATTAGAAAGTTAGAACTCGTACGCCACTCGATACTACAATACACTACTTTGGTAACTGAATGCAGTACTCTTACTACACTGGCCTATGAGAATGAGTATTATGTTAATGTGCTGTACACTAAATAAATGTCCAGGACGATAGGGTTAGTTTCAATATAATCGTGACCATCGTTGCCCTTGTTTAATACTAAAAACCACATCTACTACATCCAAAGGAATTCACCGTCCGCTGGTAAAGCCTCCAGGATCGTATTTTCTTGCCACCAAAGGTACCACAGGTACCCGGTTCCTCCCACGCTCCCAATCATAAAGACAAACACCGTGGTCCAGATCAGGACACCAGCGAAGAACCGGAGCAAAACCAGCACGAGTATAGCCAGACCTGAATTATAGAGACAAACAAGTTCGCGTCACAATTTGTTTCTTCTTGGGAAACATGACCAATCTCTGCCTAAAATCTCTACTTGATATGATACAAAGAAACAATTTACAACTTGAAAACAACTTTGGTTTTAATATACCCGAAAGGAAAACAAGTATAAAAGAAAAACGCAGATATCCTACCGAATGAAATTAAACAAAGGTAGAGAATCTCACGCCAGGAATTTTCCACATCCGCCACGGCTCTCTGTAAGTACAAACACCAGGAAAGTGCATTTCAGGAACAACTTAAATGGTTGTAATTTCTGTATCTGTAGAAAAAATGGTCGGTGTATTTATCAGGACAAGCCACTTATTTGGCACCATTACCCCAGGTGTAAATATTTACGATTTTGAATGTTTTTGCTCACCAAAAAGACGCGGGATGTTATTATGAAGTCGTGCTTCGAAATCTCCATAAAGTTAGCTACCTTGGTTATACTAGTTACAAAACTAAGTTACCATTGATTACTACATCAATAACCATTAGGAGAAAAGTTTACCTTTAACCAGTCGGTGTCAATCAAGGAACTCGCGATGCCAATAGCGGAGGATGGAATACAACGGTTGAAGATAGGGGTGCTGCATGTACCACGAAAATACGACAAAGGGAACAATTAATTAGCTATAATTAATACAATTAATATAACAATTTAATTATAACACGATTCCAAACCCACGCCACCTCGCTTGCCACAAAGACCAACCTTGCATCAACGGGTGTACCAGGACAAGCGGCCAGGGCGCCTTGCTGGGCCGTGGCGTAGTCAGTGGGATCGATGTTGTAGTCGCACAGGAAAATCGAGCGATTCTCAGCCAGCTCCCTGATGCCATACGTAGTCAGGATAACAACATCCGGGCACTCTGAGACACACAGCGTCTTGGTCGGTACCGATGGGTTTGCAATGGACTCCGGGTTAAAAGTGAATACGTACCTAAATTAAGTGAAGAAATACGTGACATTTAAGCAATCGCATCTTTTGACAGGAGATAATAACACGTTCTAGCGACAGCAGGGTTCGAATCCCGCCTGGTACAATGTGGACTGGGTTTTCCTCCCGCCTTTAATAAACTATATCCTTCTCATCGTCTTCTCTCTACAGGTTTTTTCAGGCGGTTTTGAGGGATCCTTATAGTTTCAGACAAATTAGTTACCAGAACAAATACCAGAAATACTAATTACTAATAAATAAATCAGAAAGAAGGAATGTGCGCATTACGGTCTATCGATCAGGTTCTCTCCCGACAGATTGACCCCCGGGATGGGAACGTTGTCCCTGCCGCAGACGTTACCGTAGCTATCGGCACCAAAGATGATTCGCTCTGGTCGACCCGTCATTAACGACACTACAGCTATGTAACCCTGCAATAAGAAGAACAAGAAATAATTACTGATTTAAATAGTTACTGCTTTCTTCCAAAAATATTTGGAAAATTCAGACGCAAAAGTGGCTAAACGCCACTTCCATGAAAACAAATATTATAACATCGGTCATTAAAGAATAAAGGCAGGTGTAGTACAGGCGTTTGCTCAGACATTTGTTTTTCGTATTAAGATGTTTGAACAATTAATACATGTCCCATGAGACTCACCATTCCAACCCAAAAGGCCAGAAAGAGAATCAGGCAGATGACGTCACGGCAGCTGCGGTCGTCAAGGGGACCGTCAAAACCATCATCAACTTGGTCGACTCCTTCATTCTGTAATTCACGAGGCGGCCATGTTAGATCTTGCTCTCATAATCCATGTTCTTTGTTTAAACTCTAGAATTGGAGGGCGCCTGGCTATGATTTTTGTACTAGGAGGTTGAGGTATTGTTTGCCTATTTTGCACCGTTCTCGTTCTCATTCCCACTGATCTTAGGTTTAGAAAAATACGTCTTGCCTCGCTTTCAAACCGAGATGGCCAATGAGGTAATTGCGTCAATATCAACTTTGAAAGTTTTAAAAGAAGATTTGAAGTCCAAATTGAAAAAAAAAAAGACTGCACACAACACGCCAAAATATTCTTCTCACAAACATCTCTGGAACTTTTGATTTGCTAGAGCTAGGTAATTCTAGCGACGAAGGCTGAATATACGGTTAATAACTTTAAGTACAATTCGTAGGTAACTGACCATTTTGATACGAGCATTCTTTGCCTTTTGTTATGTTAACTTATGTAGCTACATAAAAATAAACAGAAAACCAAAACGTATAAAACTGAATATTTCTATACCCCAGGACTGGCTTCGTTAATCGCACTCGTTCCCACCTCGCTTGCTACCACCTCTTCACCAATCGGAGGTGTCACAGTTAGTTTCAAACTCATCCCTGTTCCCTGGCCGGCCTTAAAATATCACATTGAGTTACTTCATGGTGCCGATCGCCCCAGCAAGCAGCCTACGCTAGCTAGCTGCACATCGCCCGATGGCGAGTCAACGGGTTTTGTATGGACGTGTATTTGCGTTTGGTTTCCGTTTCCATGCGCGTTTTATTAACACGCGTATGTTTAAAACGCGCGCGTATACTGACGACATAATGGTTGGGAAACACAAATGCCAATATTTCTGTTACGTCAGGCACTGGAACTCGTTAATAAAAACTGGTATAATGAACATTATGCCTTTCGCGATCGCAATAGAGCTGACGGCGTAGTTCAGATTAGGCCTATACATTGTTGAATGAAAAAACTACCTTAGTTTCCAAAAAGCCTTTTCTTTTTATTTGTAAGCCAAGAGTTCTTCTACACCGACCGCTGTGGAATTAAAAATCTGGTCTTTTTGAGAAAAGTTTAGGTGAACTATGGACTTTAATAATTTCAAATAGAACTAACATTTTTATTGACAAGTGTTTACAAAAATATTATGATGTTTTTAAAGTCACCTCCACTATAGGTGATAATTATGTTATAGATAGCTAAAACAAAGCTTTCTAATGAGCTTTTGAAGCTTCCTCATTAGCTGTCCAAGGAGCATTCTAATGAGCTTTCTAAACATCGTGCTACGATTGTGTACCTACCTTAAACGGTTTAACGCGATTGTCGCCGCTCCAGCACCCCATACTGGTTGCTTAGGTCGAATAATCTGGCAACGTCATTCTACACATCGACTGCAATCTGAAACACCAATATAGTCATCGTGGTAATAGTATATGGAGGTTAGTTCGTTCTTATTCCCCCATAGTAATACTATGCTTACAACCGTTTTGTTTTAATGCTCGGCCATCAACGTTTAGTGGTTGGATAGCGCTATTTTTTGAGTTTGCATAATCATCGTTTTGCATGTAAGGTAAATCAATAAATCATTTTAATAATTTCTTGACCAAACCACAGTCCCCAAAACACCTGCTCATAATTTACCAAGCAGCTAGGAATTAATTATGCTTTCGCTTTATAACACATCATTTTTTTAAATTAAATGACATGTTAATGGAAAAGAAAATCGATCATTGAGACGCATCACCGGTAATTCCATTGTTATCTGCCGCACGACAGGTGATGCGCTGAGGCTATGGAACAGAATTAACATAATGTGGACGTCTAAAGCTTATTATGCTAACATTAATTTCTGTGGACTTTACACTTTCGTTCGTTTGCCCAGACATTAATAAACCAGTAACGGTGTTCTTAGCCGTTTTTCTTACCTTAATGTGAAGCCGAGTCCGATTCTTTCGGCAAAGTTCTGCGGATACGGTGTGTGTTATTTTAGTGCATGTTTTACTGTATAATATCTGCAAGCCAGCGCGCGTTTAAGTCGGTTTGGTTGTCAAGGGCGCGCGCGTATGGTGCGCGTATCACGCAAAGCGATTCTCCTCGATTGTGACGAAACGTCAGTCGCAGTGTCTGATCTGCCACGGCATCATGCCCGATAAGACGCGATAGTCGTGCTTGTCAAGGCGTTGCAAGTGTAAAAAGTGTAAAAACGGCACTGTCTTTATGCTTTACCGTCTTTCCTCGAAAATGATACAGTCACAGGCCTACCTTCATCGGTGAAGAAAATATCCACAAGTCAGTCCCAACAACAGAAGTACACGTCATTAGCCGACCACACGCGCTTATGATAATTCGTCAGTTTTAGTCTAGAATCCTAGACTACACATCGTATCATACACGTACAGTAACAACCACACACAACGAATAGCAGCACTAGAGATCAACAGGTCCTTTCGCAACAACACAGGAGGTAGATATTCCATAGAGAAAGGAACAGATTATTCCCAGTCTACTGCGTCAACCGTTTCCATGGATACGCACTACAGATGGCGCACTTGCTATGCAAGTAGTAGAAGCATAGACATCTAAATAATAGCTACAAAATAATTAAAGAAAAATACTCGCAACTCTTCAAGGTGTTCGAGACTATACATGAAATTAAAATTTACTTTATTATCTTTGAGATTTTGCAATTTTGTGGGCGCTAACCGGCGACGTTTGGGAGAAATTTCCTCTAAAACTAGTCTTGTGGCCCATCGCCATCTTGAAAACATTACGTCTCCACTCCATTTTAAAATAGAGCACTTTTGACTGGCTCAATTTCAGACATTTACAGAAAGTGCGGTGGGAGAAGAGCCACCAACGACCAGTGGGTACGAACATGTCGCTCACTGGAAGACTTTGCTCGCAAGTTGGCTTTGCATTACGATTCAAACTACAAGTGGGTTGTTTTTATTTACTCTAGTTCGTTTACTTAACAGATTATAGGTTGGATCCTTTATCTACAGCGTTTGAAATTAATATATATTATTATTATTATTATTACATGTATAACTAAACCAACGAGTGTGCAAAGACCATATTTTTTTGCACTTGGTAATAATTAGCTGCTTGGTTATGCTTGGTTATGCTTGGTTATATTTTCAGCTTTGTTAAAGATAATGTAGATTACGTTCCTCCTTTTTGAAACCGATAGCAAAAATACAAAAACAAACGTGTGATTTCGACTACTTTTAAGTTTCCATTCAATAAGATGAATTTTATGAGAGTCAGGGAACTTGTTGTCCGTTCCGATGTGGACGTACACAGGGAATGTCCAGTGTCCGTTGTCTTTAGACCAAGTCAACTTTATTTGCTGAAGAAAACAAAAAACGAGAATAATTTTACCATTTAGTTCGTCATATTCCATTTTGAAAAGCGGATTATAGCCGTTCCCATCAGTCTGTTGGGGCTGTGGGCACGGGCAGGAGCAGAATATTGGGAGACTTTCGAGACACTTGGTGGCAGCAGACACTTTTCAAATGTTGGCATAATATGTATTTTGTGCGCATGTTCAAATCATAGACCTCTAATAAAACCATAGGCTGGTGTGTGTCTAAGCTATTTCGTGCGCATGTTCAAATACAAACATGTACGTGGTCCATCACCAAGCGACCACACCCGCGTATTGAATAGAATCCTCATACTGATAAAAAGGCCGTGTTCGAATAAGCCTACTTGGCTGTGGCTCGAAATTACACATAAGTCAATGGGAAGTGGCTGCAGTTGCTACCATAGACTCGTATGTACTCTCAAGCCGTAAGCCAAGCGATTCAGACACGTCCTGAGTATTGGCTAACATACCGTTAACTGTCAGTGTGGGCGGAGCCGTACCTGCAGCCGCAGCAGCGGCCGTAGCCGTAGCCGTAGCTGCAGCCGTAGTCATTTGGCTGTTGGAGGTGCCATAGTTGTTATAAGCAGGAGGATGGTTCATAGCGTTTCCTGGTATGAATGTTGGAACGTACTGGATCTGTAGTATGTCGATATAGAATGTAATTGTTATCAAAAATGACAAACAAGTGGCGTTGGCGTTAAAAAGTGAGCAAATTGCAATGTCCGATCCAGGCTCCGTTCGATCATTCATAATTGCTGGGGAAAATCCGAGATAGAAAACACACGCCGATTCGTCAACATTTATATGCGAGTAAAATTAAAAGCGTTGAATTTACTTAAAGTGGCTCCCAAAACGCATTAATGTTTGTGTTGTATAAAAACTGTTCGTGACAAAGCGTGGCCCACTATGGAGGCCTCTACTGGACCTTACGTTGGTGTTGTTTGTAGAGTGCAGTTCTCCCAAGATCAAGCAGCAGAATGACGCAGCTATGATGGCGATTACCAGCTCAAACACGCCGATAAATATGGAGATACCATCACAGACAATAGAGCCTGTATACTCCTGGAAACAACACATTGACATGATATTCGCTTTATCAAACAATTCTGATCAAATAATTAGGTGATTGTGACGCGAATTTATTTGCGACTTCAGAGCAGAGCCGTTTTCCAAACCCCAGCTCGGCGTCTTCGTTTTGGCTTCGTGATGCAGCTTGTGACAGATCCTAATAACTGGGGTTTGGAAAACGGCCTGGGTTTCGCGCTGTTAATTTAGGTAAGTTAGAACACGAATTTCGAAGCGAGTGCTTCGTGACGTTAAATTCGGGTCTCATTCGCGCGTAAAGTCTAAACGGCCTATAAACAAAACATTTCAGAACCACATTATATACTTACATCAAAATTAATGTCACCACTAATCGCAACAGCACCCAACGCGATGTTGGCAAAGGACCCGCACGCAGCCAGTATAGACATCACCATGCACGAAATAGCCTGACGAAAGATGGTTAAACGATTCAATTAAGGTTTGGGGGATGGAGTGTTTTTTTGCTGTGGTCAGTTATAAAGTCGGTAACATATTTTTAAAGAACAAACAAAATTAAAACGTACATCACAATCAATACATAAATTACTAACATTTGTTTCTTAATTTTCTAGATCTTCAATTAATTATTGCAATGATAGATTCACACCAGGAAAGCTTCACCCTATACCTCATTGTTGTCCCACCTTCTACACTTGTATTTGTAAAAACCTTATAACTGTGTTTATTGATAATGTTTAATTTAATGTCAATTTATATTAATTTATATTAGTTGTTCATTATGGGTCCACATTGAAATAAATGTAATGAATCTCTTTTCATTCGACCAATTACTAATTATCTTAGAACTAAGGATGGTATATCTTACCAAGCCGCTGCGTCCATGTTCAGAAATGGTTGCTTTCACAGACATTACACCCAGTATTCCAGCGGGCAGGTAGAACTGCAGAAAGATGACGTTATTGTGATCAAAGAATTTGCATGGGAGAAAGTATAACTATAGACGTTTGCAGTGGTAAATTGGCATATTCTTTAAACAAAAAATCATTACGTCATATATGTACACACGCATTCAGTACACTCTAGACGGCACGCTACATGCAAGGTGAACTCGTAAGTTGTAAAAACAAAAATCGCTCGGGTACAACAAAAATAATTATGATTAACTTGATAGGCAATAATTATTATTATTCATTTATTATAAGTCAGTTTATGCAATACACGTAATGTATGACTACTTTATTATAGCTATTTTATGTATAGAATGTATTTTATTTTTTTCAAATACATGTACATTATTATTAACATGATTTGTTTTCTTGGCGCATCTCAGATAGCGTTTCTTTCGAGACACCCAGCAATTTGCAGTGAATATTTCCCGTTGTGGGTTAGTTTTAGAATTAATGAAATTATAACTCATTTGGTAATATAACGCGTGCTAATAGTGGAGAAAATAAGAGTGACTGGTCACATGAGAGGGTTTAACTAATAGTAGAGAAAATGAGTCTGTGCCCAGTCCGCTCTTCTAAGATTCAAACCCCCTCCCCAGTTAATTTAATAATAAAACAATAATATTACCCACCAATAGCCCGGACCAGATAGGAGCACCTGTATTTGCATACGAGCTGTACAAAATAATGGCAACGACTCCGACTAGAGTCGACAGAGCCGCCAGTACAAGCTGGAAGACCGCGAGAGTCTTGACCGCACAGGCGTGCCTGCTGGACCGGCCGTACGTCGGCGGTGATGGAAGGAGAGCCTGGCGTGGTCCTTGGTAAGGCGGATGATGAGACTGCGGTCCCAGCACTGCGTATTGGCCGTACTGCTGCTCCATGGGCTGAGGCCGTCTAGGTTGATACTGCTGCTGTTGTTCCATGTTTAGCTTAGTAAGACGGTCTTTGTAAGAAGATCTAAGATTGAAAACCGAGGAAGATTTCACGGAACAAATTTAACTCCTCTCGAGTCTACATTAGAGCCCGATTTCACACTCTAAAAAGTTTAAATTGCATGGTTCTGCTTACAAGTACATGTACCACAAAACTCTGCGCTTAATACGTGTCCAACCAATGATATTGGTCAATTTTAATCAAAATATTGGTCGAAATGACCACAAATATTGATCAAAATAACTTGACCAATATATTAATTGGACACAAATCTACCAAACAATTGGTTATTTTGTCCCATCAATGTCACCCAAAGACATTATGTTAATGGTCACTGTGTTCAGGTAAATTTGCATTGTGGCGGACATGGTAGTAATGCAATCGATCGACTACAACTCCTTTCTTGGAAAGTTTAAAACAAATTAATTCACGCAAGACAGTACCACGATGATAATTAACCGAACATCGGATCTACAAAACTTACTTATATCAGGCTTCTGCAAGGTGCCCCAAGAGCCAAGACGATCGTGTACGCGAGACAGATCTTATTTGAAAGCAAGACAATAGTTGGTTCATCGGCCCCGTATTTTATTTGTACATGTATGTTCAAAGTCCAAGTTGGTCATGAGATGTACTTGCGTCAGTTTAGCGCGTGATGGCCGAATGACGTCATAAAAACTAAAAACAGTCTTATAGGCCTATATCTACGTTGTCACTAGCCAAACAATCATGAATGCATTGTTATTTTGCACGTGGTGCAAAGTTCGTAAGTTTCCTACATGTAGGTTTTTCAAAATGCTACCTATACCTTGTTGACCTTAGTCCAGCTACCAAACAAACACATATAGCCGTGCACAATGTATACTTTAGATAAATAAAGTACTCACCTGTATTATTATTGGCGGGGACCGAATTATCGAACTTGGCGTTCTTCAGGGCTCGTGTTGCTGTGAGGAAACGCGATTAATTCGATGTCGATGCCGTGCAGAAAGAGCGTTCCGAGATGAAATATCTCTATTTTTCACCATTAGATTTGATACGCGTACAAAATGCGGTTGGTAAAAAGTCGCCTTTAAACCACCATTTTAAGTACCCGATACGCGTATGTAGTTGTATCAGACATATCAACAATTATAAAGTAATAATATCATAAACAAATTTAAATGGTTCTCTTCTACGGGTGACAGCGTGATGGAAAAAAATTATCACCGTCATGAAACGTGAATCTATAGAGGGCTTCCTTCGGACAGGGGGTTTATAATTATGGGCGGGACGAATAGGCCCATTCATCTGTACTGTTTCGAAGAACTGGGATAGCTACGTAGCTCCGTTTAAATATATATCCCATTGTTATTATTCCCTACCCACCCCTCCCATCGTAATTTAAACATCACGTCTCTTCCCCACACCCTTATAAATTTATATTATAGCTGAATATTAAATAGACAATTTCTTGGAATTTTACAATTTGTCCATAGGATACCAAACTTGGTACGACAATTACTGTTATAAAAACGACAACCGTAGGGTCCATGTATAGAAAAATATAACAGATCAAATCTTTCAGGCGATCTCACAATTTTGAAGTATTTTCAATTGTACATTTACACAGATTGGATGTATTGACCAAAAGATCAATACAATCAAGTTAGTCTGTTGAGAATACAATTCATGAACATTCAAGACAGCTAATTTACCAGTACAACATAGTTAATGTTTACAATATCTAAACATTCATCGTTTAAAGGTGTGCAAATATGAAAATCTTGAAATTAACAGCAAATATCTTCTATCGCTTCCAAAAATGGGTTAAAGGTAATAGGCTACACCAGTGGATGTAATTAACGAAATAGGAAATATCCCAGCTACGTTCCTAAGATATAATACAATAGAGATGTTAAAATACAAATGCAGTGTACCGTCTCCAAACATTCCTAGATTACTGGCTTTACATTTACCAAGCAATGCAAGGATGGAGGTTTCTAACTTCAAATAGAAAGTGATAATAATCGTAGGATATTTTATCCAGAGTACACAACCTGGTGCATCAACGTGAAATATACTCAAGGATAAAGTTGTCCCGCGCGAGTAGACAACTTTGTGCATACATTCAAAATAATTTAATAAAGAAATTTCCCATAAACAAATACAAGTTATAACACATACCGACCAAAGCGGCCCCACACCTCACATGCCGCCAAGAAGACGTCAAAGTTTGTCTCAAGATTATCATAATATTGTTATGACCAGCCATGTTTTTCTTCCTCAAGGGCCAACTAACGTTAGCAAAAATGTGTTGGAAGAGACATGTGTTCAGCTGTTGGCTCAGCTAGAGAGTGACTCGCTGTAGGACCACGCGTCCAACAAGAAAACTATTCTGGAATGCAAGGAATTTAACGAAAATTAGCCTAAATATTTATATTGTTAAATCAGCTGAGTTTGCGCGCGGTTTATTATGCAAATCGATGGTTCGACTATAGGGCGCCGCCAGCAGGTCGGTTATGCAAGAAAAGTTTAATTGGTGGCGCTATTTAAAGTGAAAACAAGTACAAATCCGACAAATTAACCAGCGTAAACCGCTGGCTGGTAATTACATGCACAACATAACCATTCATGATTCAACCATAAAACCAAAGGGCACTCGGAGCAGACCTTTTCCCAAACTAATCGGCGCGCCTTGCGGCGATCTAAGATCTTTGGCCCCAAAACCACAACAATTCGCCAAGCGTGAATTATTTAGCGGTTGTCTAGTACAGCGCCCTCAATTTGTCGCCCTGACTCAACTAAAGTTTCGTTAAAATCTATCGTGGTTTTCTCGCATTCGCATATATTTTGATTGATTGTTAATGTTAATGTTCCCACAACGAAAGGATTATACGTTCCTGAAAACATCGCCGTTATTTTCACAGGACCGACATGTAGACAATACACGAGTAAGTTGAACGTTCCTTGCTTTTGTAATTGATTTGTATGCACTTTTTTAATTAACGCAAGAATTGTGTGCAGATGCATAAACTAATGGGGGACTGCAGCTAGTCAAGCATGTGGATGGAGGCTAGGAAGGAATATTCAAGTAGCCATCTCAACCTAAGCAAGGCTAGTACTAGTAGTAGTAATGTAATGAAATTACCATTTTGTGGTTGACTTTTAACAGTTTCTTGCACTTGTGAGTAGAATTGTCGTGATTTCCCTGTGCATTTATTAGGTGCTGTTGATTTATGATAATCAGCACTGTTTTGCATTCATGATGTGTGTATGGGGGATGTGATGAGGGGGGGGGAGGGATGAGGGAGGGGGGTCAGGTGGAGGGGGGGGGGGGGGGGGGGGGTGGAAGGGGTGGAAGGGGTGGAAGGGGGGGGGGGGGGGTGGTGGAGCAATTAACAGGCGAATTATGCCACTTTTTGTCAGCATCAGGGTACAATATAGTATGATATCATAACGCTACTTCAGCTGTTGTGTATAAAGTCTATGGACAGTTGGGTGTTTTCTAACATCAAAGATTGGAAATGTTTCTCAGTCCCAGATTCCTGTCTTTTCAACATTTTTGCACTCTTAATTGAGATGATATATGAAGAAAAAAAACAGCATCAAGTTGCAACATTCTTTCCAAAACACATTTGTTTTACAACTTCATTTCTCCTTGTTTACTTGTAAAAACACATGAATCTTTGTTGGGCAATCTATTATATGTCATCTCGCTTACGTGTAATTTCCAGCGGATATTTTGAACATTTTGATCATCACAAAAGTTTTGCTGACTGAGTAATGACTAACTTGGATGGTTTTATGTCAATCAATGAAAACATAGATCTATTTATTAACGTGTTTTCTCATTGGTTGTTATGTGTCACTATTCAGCACTCACACTCGAGAACCATTGAGTTTTTATAAAATAGGGCTGGGAATAATCTTAAAGAGATTGCAGGTTCCTATGGTAGTGTGGATGTCTGTATTAACCAACGTGTTTTAATTTGCAAAAGACTTGATGCAAATTTAAATGATTTTCAGAAAGAACAAAAAATTAATGTCACATTACAAAGGCTTTAAGTTCCAATATGATCGTTGATTTAGAAGGGTTCAGGACAAAATACAACCCCTAACAAATAAAAAATTAATTATAAATAAAAAATAAAAAATAAAATACAAATACAAATCCTGATAATTCAGTGTTGCTGTTTGCAGTGCAGGAGGTTTTGATTGAATGAAATGGTTGTCATAGCAGCTCGGGTTCAATGCTATTTGAACAGCGCATTGTTTACGCGATGCATACATATGGTGCCATTAAGGTCGGCTCTGTGTGTATTTTTAACAGCCTTGTTCCATCTGGTACGCTTCATTGACTACTGTGCACAGTGGGGCTTGACAAATACTTCATATTTAATATTACCGGTACATATTCTGTATATATATTGTCTGTTCAACCATAACAGGTTTTTACGGGCATTGCATTTATAAATTGAAAAATATATTAAACTCTATAACAATTAATATAATATAAATAAATAATATAAACTGCATATTTTTTAATTAACTAAAATATTGCTTTAACATAATTGGTGATAGAAAATTACGATAACACCTATTTAGTTTTTAATAGTTTTTTTCCCAGTGCCAAATAGGCACTTAGGGAGACAATCCTATAGAGATGTACACAACTTAAAACAGTCCTAACTTGTTTACCCTAACCCTTTTCTCTAAGATATTCAAGATTCATGCTACTTAGACCAAAATCTGTCGTTCTAGGAAAAACATAACTTGTAAGGTAGCTAGACACTTAGGGAGACACTGAAATGTCTCCCTAAGTGCCACTGTCTCCTTATTACTTAAAAACTCACGCTAATTTTTCTCCCCAAGTGCCTATTTAGAAGAATTTATGTGTGCAAATAGCCACACTACAAATGTTGGATATAATGACTGTATACGCATGTAAGCCTGTAAATTTTCTGCGATTATCCTAATTCTTTTGCTTAAAATATGCTGCACTCATTCAACTGTTACTGATGATCGTTGTGGCTGTTTAATAATTAACACTGATGTAAACCCCATTAGTGCCTTAATTGAACATTTTGTGCATAATTTTCTCAAAAAAGAAAACCATAGTTGTGCTTTGTCTTATTTTTAGCTATTTCAACTACAGTACATAGGTAAACAAATTCGTTAAGTATTTAGCCTCTTTTTGTCGATAGCTGCGCGTTTCACTTCAGAATTGAGCAAAAATCAAAACCATTTTTCATAAAACGACATAGTCGAACCATCCAGCGGAAACCTAAAACATAGAGGGCGCTGCCCAAAGTGTGCACACAAAATCTTTCAATTTTGTTAACCAACAGCTTACGAGATCTAACCGAGCTTGTTGAATGTACTTTTATGAAATCAGTGCAGATTTTCCTGGCATTTTCTTGGCATTTGTTTGCAGTCGACAATAGTTTGACAGATTCAATCTTTGAAGACGAGTGTTCTTTGCTAATTAAAACAACTACTCCCGTTTATCTTTTTTTCAGACCGTGACAGGGTACTGCATCACATTAGTGAACATACGAAGGACATCTCAAGTTACATTTAGATTAAACGCAAGGATCCAGAAGCTAGTTTCCATAGCAATAATCTCCAAGGCACCGAGGTGCGGTGCATATATAACTGTTGATTTTGACGCAGGAAGACTATAGATTACTAATAAACATGATGCCTTGCAGGTACATGTACACACAACGTACTGATGAACAGGCATAAGAAATACAAGTTAGAAAAACAAATTGTGCAGTCGCAGAAAATGTAGTCGCCATGGAGACGGCCAGAAACACAAGATGTTATTGCAACGAGCAGAATTATTGACACAGAAAGCAACAGGGTTTGATTTGTCTTCCACAGTGCTCGGTTGGTATGGGAACAATCAAAGAAATTAGGGGCCACTGTTCTGATTGGTTGACTGGAACATGAATATTCAGTGACTCTTATTTCTTGCATCCAACAGCCATTTTTATGGGTGTGTTACCGACTGATATTTTACCCACTGAGATTTGTTGAGACATGCCAAAGAAGATGGAGCCACCACCAATGCGACACCAGCGACGACTGGCCGATCGGACGACCGGCCGGGCCAAAGTCGTCACTTTCTTCAAGAGCGGCGACAAAAACTTCAAAGGCGTCCAGATTCCGATTCGGAAGAAGTACAGCTTTACCACACTTCTCTCTGATCTGGACAGGGTAAGCGACTTTCCATTTGGCGTCCGTCGCATCGTGACGCCCTTGGCCACGCACGACGTGACTGACTTGGAGGATTTTGAAGATGGCAAGATGTACATTATGGCCCCAACGAAGAAAAAACCTAAACCCTTAGACTTGGGCGTCATTAAGGCCAAACCTCTTTGGGCACACCCCAAGTCGCTACCTAGTAGCGGCACAAACAGTGCTGAGTTAGAACCCCTGTCACCGCGGAAACTGTACGGTAACCAGAGAAATGCGGAGTCTAGGAACCAAAATGTAAAAAAAATAATGGTGATGCGAAACGGAGACCCTCACAGTAAACACATGATGCTGTTGAGTAGGAACAGGATCCCATCGTTCGAGGTCTTCTTAACAGACATCGGAGAAAGTTTCCAGTTACCGGCACAAAAACTCTTTACTTCAGACGGTATAAAGGTATGGAAAAAACTTGTGAACAATTTCAGTCTAATTCTCTCTTTTGCTTTCTGGTCCTATTTTGTAACATTGTATTGATTGTGAGTGTGGGTTGTAAAATCCAATTTTGAAAAAAATGGGTGGAAATATTTTGCCTCCTGCTTGTGAACTAGCCCCCCCCCCCCCCCCCCCCCACCTACCCCCAATAGGTCCCAATGAAAAATCATAAGATGAAAACAGACTTTGAGCTTATTATACAAAGAAAAGATATTATTAATGGATTCAGAATGCTTGCAATAAGCAGTTGTGGAAAAGTCTCACAGTTTTGAGAGTGGGAAGAAAACTTTGTGCACAAAAAATGTATGATTTTTGTGTGATCACAGTATGAGCCCAATGTAAATGGTTACTATTTTTCTGCTATAGTTTGGGGAGGTTTATTTTAATCAAACAATGAATTTGAGTCCCTTTGTTAGCCACATGTTTCTACATGTCTTACACTATTGCCATTAATGTTGCTACGTGTTTGTTGCATGGTTAAATTGAGACATTAATTTAAGTATGAGTTGAACTTAAAGTGCATTACTACCAGAGTACTGTGTGCCAGTTATTGTCATCAATTTATTGATTCAAACTGAAGTCACTAGGTTTGGTGAAGGGGTTCAAATCATCGATGGTACTTACCAGCTTACCCAGCTGCTGCCCTATTGTAAGTGAGGGGGGAGGGGATCATAGCCCCCCTGCTTACTAATTAACCAGTTCGCGCCGGGATTATTTAAACATCACCGAGCCGACGCGCAGGATTATTTTTAACGGAAGTCGATCCGAGGCGGGTTCAGGCTGATAGTACCGGGAAGCACACCCACGCATTTCCGGGCTTGCTTGCTACTGACAGACATTTCCGACCTTGCTCGTGACGTATTTATGCGTCGTCCAATTTGAGGGAAAACTTTACGTATATACGTCATCCGGTGCGAACTGGTTAATTAACAACCCTCTTACATGTACACGTGTACTAGTATTTAAAGTAATACAAAACGTAATACAGTATATGTCTGCTTTTATGACTTAAAATTATTAGTACATTGTATTCTACAAGCACAGACACAGAGATACAATGTATCAATCGACTAAAGTGCTAGGAGTCAATGCACACGCTGCATGCAATAATTGCGTTATCATAAAATAGTGATGTAATTGTGTATTCATCACCATGGGAACAACATGGCTGAATTAAAATTGCTGATACCAGACAGTGCTCGTTGTGTCTTGGATCTATAGATCACACACATTTATAATGCTGAGCTGAGGAGGGTTTTTCCACGTGTGTATGGATCTCGTAGAACATTCCATTGAAATACAGAGGCATGTTCAGAACAGAACCTATTGCTTGGACTCTTGTTTGGTGAATTTAAGAAGAAATATGTAATCGATTGCAACAGAACTACCTGCAGTTACTACAACAAATAATTGAGGGGATACGAATAAAGATAGTGAAAGATACATGTACATGCAGGCACTGATCGTAATAAGCCAGTCCGATTCGGCAGGAGCAAAGTAGAAAGAATGAAGAAACACAATGGTCAAGATGAAAAGCGTGGCCGTGGAATTGAAACAACAAAGAGGAACGGAGTAGTGAAAGATGGAAAAGGTAGCAAGGGAACAACCAAAGATGACAAAGATGCCAAGACTTCACAGAAGGGAGAAGTAACAAAACCAGACGCAAATCTAGCAGACGGTTCGGGTTTAGAACCAGCGACGGTGACACCATCATCAAGGCTGTCTAAGGATCGAGTTGACGTTAAGCTTATTGTCATGAGAAATGGAGATCCATTCACTAAAAGAATCATGTTGGTCAATAAAACCAAGATCGCATCATTTGAGACTTTGTTGGGTAACATTGGAGAATGTTTGCAACTACACGCTAAGAAGCTGTTTACTGTGTCTGGTAGTAAGGTGGGTGTTTGTATAACGCATGTCAAGAGATAGATATTTACAAATGATTTTTGAGTAGAGCACGGACAAACCAATTTAAAGTACTGTATCTTTGTTTTCCGTAGGTTGAGAGTCTGTCGGCCATCTTCAATGGCAGTGAGGAGCTCTTCGTTGTCGGGACTGCCGTGGAGAAATTCCGACCCAGCAGTTACAAGGAGAACGCCCCGTTCAAGATTTCATCGAGAATGCAGGAGTCGATACAAAGAGCATCAATGGACGATAGCGACCAACCGCCGCAGAAGATGGTCAAGAAATCAAGTGAGTTGATACATTGTCTCTCATGATGTCTGTCATGGTCAATGTCATTGTTCACAGGACGCCGCTAAATTAGAAAATATTCTCAAGGTTGATTCTTCCTCGGCGCAAATACGAATGCGAATGTGAGCTTGTGACGTCACGTCAGGTTGCGAATTCACAAAAGTTATACATTTTAACTCCGACGAATTTTCGCTTGAATGCTTTCTGACGTGAAATTGGTATCAATTTGCTTTGAGTATGAAGAATGACCCAGACTTAGGTATTGAGGCCTTGGTTCGAATCCATCTTCTGTCATTTTTGTTGTTTTACCATTCAGTACATGTATTTTCTTGTGCTATTTATATAATTTAGGAGGACAGTTTCGCGTCTGGGTCTCTACCAGTGAGAGCCCAGCTGCAAGTACAGATGCTGTGGTGTCTATCACGGTGTATGGTGACAAAGGGAAATCAGATGATATCGTCCTGGGATGTGGGGACGGCCGATTTGAATCTGGCAACCAGGATGAATTCAATGTAAGTAGAAGCAGATTGGATCAAGGGGCCAGTAGATGGTAAAGCTACAATGTCTTTGTTTCCTCTTTTCTTTAGCAGTGGAAACTTGGAGGCGATTATGTCATGCTGCATCATTAATGAGACTATGCAGTTGATGAGAAATGGAGGAGGAAAAACTAGTACAAAGTTTGATTTGTTCTGTTTTATTTTCTGATTCTAGATTAACTTGGGCAGTATTGGTGAGATCTATAAGGTCAGGATTGGTCATGATGACAGCAGTGATTTGGCTGGTTGGCTCTGTGAAGAGGTATTGACAGCAACAAATAAATTAACCAGTTCGCGCCGGATGACGTATATAAACGCAAACATTTCCCCAAATTCAAAACGGATGACGCATAAACACACCAAGTTCAAGTTCTGAAATGTCTGTCAGCAGCGAGCAAGGCCGGAAATGCGTGGGTGTGCTTCCCAGCACTATCAGCCTGAACCCGCTTCGGATCGAGTTTCGTTAAAAATAATCCCGCCCGTCGGCTCGGGGATGTTAAAATAATCTTGGCACGAACTGGTTAAGAAACTTGCAAAATACAATGTTCCCATTCATATCGTGCATCTGTGTTTTTATACGGTTTGACAATTCTGAGGGACTTCATTTGAGTCAACTAATTAATAAACTCACATTTCAGAACCATTAATTATTATTAAATAAGAATTATTAAAAAATATCTTATTTATTTAAAAGTAAATAATAATTGTAGGCATCCAGCAAAATGATTGCGCTAGATATCCTGTAATTGTTTCGAAAAATTCAATTAAATAACAAAAATGAAAGATCGCCGGATGGCGATTGCGAAAAAACAAGAACAACATAAGAACAACTGCCCGACAACGGTTGAAAACGAACGTCGTTTTTTTGCTTTTCTCAGCATCCATGATTGTAAAACTTCGGACTGGTCAGTTAAACGATATTTACTATAAAATACAACCCCCCAAATCCACCCATTCATGATAAGCAATCCTACCTCTAAAGATATTTGTGTAGTTTCCCTAAAACTTACAGGTCTATTCAAACCCCGAGAGTTTTCTTGCCCGAGTGATGAAGCACATTATTGGCGTTGTTTATAATATCTAGCTATATTGATGGCAGATATAGGGCCATGGAGCTGGCTTGCTTAATGAGCGTTAACAAAGGGTAAAAATAGCAGCACAGCTGATCAATAAACATGGCAGAGACTAGTAAGAAACAAAGGGGGAAGGGGGTGGGGGGAGGGGGGAATTGTCATTGATTAGGTTCTCAAGGTGGAGTGTGGCAGTTATACAGGCAAGTTATGAAGTGTTGCTAGTTACCTCCAAGGAAACCATGGTAACGCTCAAAACAAACTGACACAATCGATATGGTGATTGTCGTAGCGCTAAAGATAGCTACAACTTGTTGGAGGGGGGGGGGGGGGGGGGGGGATGGTATCACTGATGAAGGCCACATTATTTCTGCTTGGCTTTGAGATAGAGAAAGTGGGTGTCCAGGAAATAAAGATTTGTATGCAATAGTGGCGATAGTTTTGTCACTACTTTATGTTGGTGATCCCTGCAGTTTGCGATCAGGGATCATGACTTCATGAATTACACAAGTTTCACAATTTCTGACTATTACTGGGCCTCTGAAAATAGAAACGCAGACGAATTGAAAAACGGCCAACTTATGGATTGTATTTTTGGAAAAATATTTGTAATGATTTTTGTTTTAGCACTTAAATAAATAATTGTCCAATCAGTAAATTAAAACCCTAACAGATGAAAGTTATTTTAAAAAAATGAAGATTTGTTTTTTTAAGTTTTGGGTTTATGGCATTTGACTAGTGCCCCAAGAACAACGACATTGACAAACTCTGGAACCGCCAACACAGGGTTAGCTAGCTCAGTTGGTAGAGCACCGGAACAACAATCCGGAGGTTGCTGGTTCAAACCTCGCTCCAGTCAATTTCTTTGTTCATTGTTTAAATTAGAATTAACTTGTTTGCTTATGCTCAATGTTATAATCTTAGGTGCGATTACAAGACATGCAGACAGGTGGTGAGATTGTGTTTCCTTGTGGTCGATGGATGGCACGTCTTGAAGATGACGGCCAGACGTGTCGAGAACTCCCTGTTATCATAGATGGAAGCCCTGTGTTCCCAAGTAAGAACTTCTTAGTACAAACATAGAATAGTTGAAATGTAGCCACGTACATCTTAGACTTTGCAGATTCATTTGCACCATCTTCAAAAGCAGTGGTGAGAGAAATTTGAGATTTTCAAATTCGATTATCCTAGTGTTTTTAAACTGAATAACGATTATTGGATTTCATCACTGGAAGTTCCAATCCAGCTCACAATTATGTCAACAAAAATGATGAGTGAGGTGCTAAATAAAATGCCCTTTCAATGACTGGGTCGATATAATTTGTAGGATTGATAGAAAACAATGGATGTCAACCCTATGATAAATTGAATCGGAAGGTTAAATAAACCACTAGTACGTGAATGTTTGAAGTTACAATTAGAGACCATGGAGCAAATTGGAGGATGTTGCAGTTGTTTTCTATAAGTCGTGTCACAAAAATGGGAGTCTTAATTTTGTTTAGGTTGGTTTTGAATATTCGGTTTCCCAAATCGAAACCAAGTAGTAGAATTCAAACTGAATATTTAAAAATGTTGTTTTACATCGCAGCAGTGTTTTCAAGTCAACTCTTTGAATGCCTCGTTTGTTTCCCTATTTTTGTAGTTGTCAATTACTACGTTGCCGTCGTGACTGGCAACTATTGGAACGCTGGTACCTCTGCAAATGTCTACATGACAGTATGTGGTGAGAGAGGGGACACCGGTCAACGCTTACTACATAAGACTAAGAGAACCAAGAAATTTGATCAAGGAAAGGTAAGTCGATGTCTGCAAACATATAACTGCCTTATCTCCAAGTGAACAATTCAAGTATTATGGCTGGCTCTTGTGAGGTAAGGTAAGTCGATGTCTGCAAACAAATAACTGTCTCATCTCCAAGTTATAATGGCTGGTTTTTGTGTGGGAGCTATGCTTCCGCCTACTTGTCATGTAAGCTAAAATTACAAGGCCCAGTATTAATGGTGTCCACCAACTTGTCTGGAATAATTGGTGCATTATTTTCAAAATGACGAGAATTGTCGGGTTCGTTACGATATCTTGGTGATTGTTCACCTAAGTTCTCCTTTTTTTCTCTCTTTAATTTAGACGGATGTTTTTAACATCGAGGCAGTGTCACTAGGCATGTTAAGGAAGATTGTCATCGACTACGATTCCACTGAACCTGGTACACATTGGTCAACACTTACATTTGTTAACCAGTTCGCGCCGGGATTATTTTAACATCACCGAGCCGAGGCGCGGGATTATTTTTAGCGAAACTTGATCCAAGGCGGGTTTAGGCTGATGGTACCAGGAAGCACGCCCACGCATTTCCGGCCTTGCTCTCTGCTGACAGACATTTACGGCATTGCTTGTGGCGTGTTTATGCGTCATCCGGTTTGAATCTGGGAAAAAATTGCGCGAATCCGCCGCGAACTGGTTAATAACCTGTAACTTCAGATGGTATTGTTCCTAGAATCTGCAAAAACGTACTTTTATGCAAACCTAAACAAATAAACACAGATTTCTTTGGTAACAGTGCTGTAATAAAGACAATAAATCTTTGAGAACATCTCTAGAGTTGTAATGTAGTAACAGTCTTAGTCTGATTGGTTTCTTATTTTGGTTTTGCCTACAGAGGATGGTTGGTACCTTGATAAGGTGATCATTAAGGACCACAAGGGATCTAGTTTAGAGTCAGTCTTTCCTTATCATGGTTGGTTGGACGCCACACTTGATGAGGAAGACGGGAAAATCAGCAGAGAAATCTTCGTCAACAACAAACCTAGCAACTGTAAGTTTGCTCAGGCTAACTCAAAGGTGTTGCTAGTTTTATTGTTAATGTTTGACCCCTTTATTGCATGATGAGGAGGTGGTTGGGAATAGACTAACATCTTTTGAGACAAATATTAACTCATTAAAATTAACTCATCTGAATCAACTCAAGTAATGACAGCGAGCTAATCAATCGTTGGCATGCTGGCCAGCATAATCCTCGTGTGATGTTCATAGCTGCAGCAGTAGCCATTAACAAAATGTTCTTTGGGATTGAGGCTTACTTTAAAATTGACTGCCTTTCCGCAAACCGCTAAAAATTTACAGTGTCGAGATGGAATTGAGGCTTCTAAAGTCCAGAGGAGCTCAGTAAATAAGATTATTTAGACTTCAATTAAATGCGATTCTGGGTTCACTTGAGCTTATCAAGACAGTTTGAAATGATAGATTCAGAGTTGTATTCAAGTCCCTGTGAGTCCCTGCAAGTCCCCACAAGTCCATTACAAGTCCTTCAGTCTCAAGTCAAGTCACTAGCTATTCAGATGAACTGTTGTCATTGTTTAACCAGTTACTTGCGACTGGCTTTATGAAAGGACTTGTGACTGGACTTGGGACTGGTCTTGGGACTGGTCTTGGGACTGGACTTGCGACTGGACTTGTGAAAGGACTTGGGACTGGACTATTGTGACTGGACTATTGTGACTGGACTTGGGACTGGACTATTGTAACTGGACTTGTGAAAGGACTTGTGAAAGGACTTGCAGGGACTCGAATACAACACTAGATAGATTACTTTCTAACTTTGTAATTGAGCCTGTACTAACCATCGTCTGTCATTTTATTCTTTCTAACGTGTACTATGCCTGCATGCATCTGATCATTGGGATTGCAGTGGAAAAAGAAATGGTGAGAATAAAGTAGAGACATTGTCTGCAGTGTGGCCATCAATTAGTCGCTTTGTTTTGGGAACAGGTGGATTTTGGGGGTTAAGACACGAAGAGGTGAGAGATACTTCAAGAGATTTTCACAAAAACCGACAATGTGTCTGCATGTTATGCCTAATGCTGTGATTGTAGCCAGAATGAAGGCCACAGTCACGGGGGTGTTGGGGTGGGGGGGGGGGGGGGGGGGGTGGGGTGGTGTGACCTTTCTGAAATCGACTGCAGGGCCACATTTTCCACGCGATTTCCTTGCGTAATCAACTGTTTATTAGACATGATAAGGTCTACTACATGGCTAAAAAACGACCATCCCTTTCACACACAAAAAGTCTAAAGGTCTTGAATAATGACATTATGTACAACAATATCGTAGTTGACATTCATTTCTCATGTAATCGTCATTTTTCATAACCAATGATGATTTCTGTGAAGCTTTTATTACACGTCTTTCATACCAATCTCTGCTACAGAAGCAGTTTATAGGTTGTCATACTTTGATTTCTATTTACCAGAAATAATGATTTGTGTTTTGAATGATTGCTTTGATTATTAGTGGGAGCAGGAGAAATGGAAGTTTAAGTCCAGCAATCAACTCATCTTCATCAGTAAAGGCTCAGGGAAGGCCTTACAGATCAAGACAGATGGTTCAATTGAGGCAACGGTCGACCCCTATGCAATCCAGAAAACAGGTGAATGTCAACTGAGAATTACAGTCTGCTTATATTCAGTTAATATGAAGAGTTTGGTCGCTGAAGCCGCTGAGTGCCAGGGACAAGTATTTGATGATCGTATATAAGTACTGAGAGCTTTAGGGTGGGAGATGACAATTACCTTCACGCGGTCCACCCTGTTTCCACTAATGTTATCAAACCGATGTATGCAGCAACAAGTTAAAGGATCACAGAAATAGAAAAATAAAAAGTACTTATATGATATAAAACATAGGTTACAGTATCAATACACCCAATAAAAAATTGTGTGTGATTTTAGGGTTATTTGAGCCATTACAAATTTCAAATTTCTCTTTGATCGCCCCGCCCAGAAAAATTCCTCTTTTGACAGAATGCCTGGATGTCGAAGTCGTGACGTCACGTAAAGAATAGCTTTCTTCGCGATTGATTGCGATCGCGTGGTTACGTATGTACGCACGCGATCGCGATCAATCGCGAAGAAAGCTATTCTTTACGTGACGTCACGACTTCAACAGGAGGAATTTTTCGGGGCGGGGCGATCAAAGAGAAATTTGAAATTTGTAATGGCTCAAATAACCCTAAAATCACACACAATTTTTTGTATTGGGTGTATTGATACTGTAACCTATGTTTTATATCATATAAGTACTTTTTATTTTTCTATTTCTGTAATCCTTTAAGCTGCTCATCATACGAAGGAAGAAAACTGAAAACTTTCACCAGTTATCGTTAAAACTCTTCTTCACGGAGGTGGGGTTTAGCGGCTGTTGTGCGTAAACTCTTTATTATTTATATTTATTTGTTTGTATGTTTTGATTGGTCGATAACGTTAATTTGTTTTTCTCATTAGCCATATTTGAAGTTCAGAAGGTAAAAGCCAACGTTTATATTGTCACCAATGTCGCTAATCCTGCTTATTGCATCGCTATGGATGCCAACAAGATATCCGGAAAGGTACAAAATTGTGTCATTATTATACTTTTGTGATTAATATTGAAGAGTTTTTTGTCAATTTTGCTAGAACCCATTCTTAGGATTTTACATTGCACAAACAAATTTTTATTGATCAATTTGTTTAGTGTAAAAATGTTTTGGAACTGTAAATTGGTCGTTTTACTAATTGTTATAAATTTAAAATAGATATTCTGATTTTACACAAAAAGGACATTTTCTAATCAAAATTTCAGCGGATTTTACATTGCACAAACTTATTGTCTATAGGGCAAAGGGAATGAATTGAAGCTGAGAGTTCAACCAGATCGGAGCATCGTCATGGAAACAGCCAAGAATTCCTCTCAGGTCCTGACCTTTGGCCAGAAAAGGAAATCAGGTGATGTCCGTGGGTCGTCGCTAGGGGCAACCAGGCAGTTCTTCTGCTACGTCAAGGTGAGTTGAACCTGTAATCACTGGTACTCTACCAACTCAGCTATTCCCTAAAATATAACGGAATCCAAAACAAAAAGCCAGGGTCGATTTTATAGAGCTGCTCATCAGCACAAAACTTTGCTTAGCACAACAAAGTTATGCTGAGTAAAAACAGGCACAAATCCCTTTGATTTTCGTGCTTAGCAAAAGCCAGCTAGATCAGTCACAAACAATATACCCCGCCTGAAAATGAGGTTGTAAACCTGGTTTAGCTAAGTAAGAATGTTCATGCTAAGCAAATTTCTTTGTCCTTAGCAGTTCCATGAAATTGACCCCTGAGTATTTGGTGCTGGTCTAGTATTCCAAAGGTTGCAGGTTCTTACCCCACGTGTACACTTTGTTTTCTCTCCTAATACTGATTAAAATCAAACAAGTTTATTTCATTTATGGGTTATTTTGATGCAGAACTTCGACAAATATTCAAGAAAAACCAAATTAAATTATACACCATGCTCAATATACTGAAATGAGGAAGTGTGTTTCTGTAGGGTATGTTCCGAGACGAAGGCATTGTGATGTTCTACACCTCACGTATCCAGACTCTGACAGTCACGTCAGCTGGTGTGTTGCTAGCTACAGGTCAGAGGTCAGACGATGCCTATTGGAGAGTTCATAAGGTCGGTGAGAGTGGTTCAGTCAGGATGTTTGAGAGTCTAGCGCAACCTGAGAGTTTCCTGAGGATCAAACACGGACATTGTGATGTGCAGGTGAGGAGTTGACGTAATAAGCAATTATACCCCACTTTATATCCTTGTATTTGAGATCATCAAATCTGTCCAAGACCTCTGTTTGTAAAGTTAGTCGGTTTGTGTTTATAGATAGTCCCTATAACTCATGTTTACAAACTACTGCCAAGTTATATGCTTAATCAGGCAACGCCTTAAAATGCACAAGTGTTTGCCGTTTAATAAATTTACCAAACCTGAAAACTCCATCAATTTTATCTTACAGGGTTCTGGAGACAAGTATTGCCACTTGAGAGTTCTGCGAGTGAAAGATAAGGGGTACGTGAGTCTGCAGTCAGTGGCTAGTGGAGACGTTTGCGTTGGCTTTCTGCCTGATGGGAACGTCAAACCAATGGTAGATACTGGGGAAGATAATGTGAGACTCTATCCACATGTCGTACAATGTGAGTATGATAGTCACTAACGTCACTAATCCTGATTTAGCCAAGTTAGCTAAGAATTGATAGTCACCAATGTTGCTAATCCAATTTAGCCGAGTTAGCTAAGGATTGATAGTCACCAACGTTGCCAATCCGATTTATTCGAGTTAGCTAAGGATTGATTGTAACCATCGTCGCCAATCCGATTTATTCGAGTTAGCTGAGGATTGATTGTAACCATCGTCGCTAATCCGATTTAGCCGAGTTAGCTGAGGATTGATAGTCACCAACGTTGCTAATTCGATTTAGCCGAGTTAGCTAAGGATTGATAGTCACCAACAACGCTAATCCTATTTAGCCGAGGTAGCTAATAAGGATTGATATTCACCAACGTCGCCAATTCGATTTAGCCGAGTTAGCTAAGGATTGATAGTCACCAACGTTGCTAATTCGATTTAGCCGAGTTAGCTAAGGATTGATAGTCACCAATGTTGCTAATCCGATTTAGCCGAGTTAGCTAAGGATTGATAGTCACCAACAACGCTAATCTGCTTTTCGTTAATTGTTTTTTTTTAGTTGGGACCAAGAAGCATGTGACTACACCTACGCCACCGACATCGGCAAAACCTGTCGTTAATAGGAAGAAACGTGAGTCTCAGTGACCCGCCTTTTCATTGTTTAGTTTTTGTCCTGCGTAAACTATTAAGAGTCATAAAGGCAGTCACAAGTAACTGGATGAACAATGACACAGTAATGCTTTTGTCACAGCTCGATTGAATAGCTTGTGATTTGAATTGGGACTGAAGGGACTTCTGATGGACTCGACTCTATCTCTGCTTAAAAGTTCCGTGAAATGTTTAGGCTAAAAAAAGAGTAATGTTTGACTGTTATTTTCAGTGACATTGTTTTTGTTAATTGTAGGTGTACTGAACAAACAGCCAAGTAATTACAACCCTAAGAAGGTAGCAGCACTGTCCCTCACACCGACCCCTACCCCATCACCACCGCTCCGAGAAAGATCCATCCATGATGGTGAGTTGTAACAATTAATGGTTAGTATGCAACAATTACCAATGATGATAACATCCTTTAAATCTAAAATCTTTGAAAATTCACATCGTTATGTATCACAATTCTCTTAATGAACAAACAGCGCAATTAATTTGTTATTAAAGAAAATCACGTATCTGTTTTACTTGTTCAAAATAAAACAACATTCAATAACAACAAATTCATTCATCATTTCACTTTCCTTTTCTTTTCTATTAATTTTGTTATATATTTTTCCTTTTTTCCTCGTATACCACTCTCTCCAAAAATGTTTGGGTTAAAACATTTTTAAACTCACTTACCACAAAAAAGACACTAAGGTCCATGAGTACCCAAATACCCCGACCCCGACACCTTCCCCAACACCTTGCTGGGATGATGATGGGCGATATAAGGAGTTAGAGTACCCCTGTACCCCTATCCTTACCCCCGCCCTGACCCCTATCCTTACCCCGTCCCCCGATGAAGGGCTCTGGGATGAGTTTGATACAGGTAAGTCTTAAACACAGGACGGTGAATAAAGAAAAACAACTTAAAATGAATCCTTGTTTGAACAAGAACGAATCCAACACAATTACTGGGGAAGGGGGGGGGGGGGGGGGGGGAGAGAACAGACAATTTGCTTAATTCCATGTTCTGGATGATCTTGCGGTAGCGTTTGTTTGATTTGATAACCAACAGTTTATGTAGATGTTGAATTGGTTTTGTATGTTCGTTTATTCAGTCAAGACAGTACAGCCCCATTACTGTGGAATATTATTATATTATCAGAAGAACATTCACACTTGTGCATAGGATCTTGATCTGCAGTTGCAAGAAATACTCAGTTTTGAATGGAAAATATTTTCCTTAAAATCTCAAACATTATTTTTTGGGGTAGCAAGTTTTTCTGCACACATCTGCCAAAACAGGGTTGCTTCAAAGTTTACGTAACAGTTTGAAACTTTGTAAGCCTTCAAACATGTCATGTGAGAAGAGTAATTAATAACCACATTTCAGACAAGCCACACAAGAAATTATTATGCATGGGCATTAGGTTTGCACCAATGATAAAATGCGTGTGTAGTTTTTTTTGTTTAAGTCTAGAGTAATGGGTGTGCTGTGCTGGGCAAGATCGTTACGTTGAAACAATGATTCATTTAAAGGTTGCTTTTTGTGTTTATTCACCTTCTACAATGTCTCAGTTAATACACAGCGTTGCTTAGTTAGATTTCTTTGCACAAAATCTGCATGTGCAATAAGGACAAGAACAAATAAATCACTGTTTAGCTGCGTTGCAGACAGCAGCTCTCTAAGCGCTTAGCGTTCTTCTTCTTCTTCTTCTTCGTCGTTGTCGTCATCGTCGTTGTTGTCGTTGTCGGTGTCGTCGTTGTTGTCGTCGTTGTTGTCGTCGTTGTTGTCGTCGTTGTTGACGTCGTTGTTGACGTCGTTGTTGTCGTTGGCGTTGACGTCGTTGTTGACGTTGTTGTCGTTGTTGTTGTTGTCGTTGTTGTTGTTGTTGTCGTTGTCGTCGTGGTTGTCGTCGTGGTTGTCGTTGCCATCGTCGTCGTTGTCACCGTCGTCATTGTTGTTGTCATCGTCCTTGTTGTTGTCGTCATCGTCATTGCCGTTGTTGTCATCGTCGTTGTCGTCGTTGCCTTTTTGGTTGTCGTCGTCGACGTCGTCGGTTTGTCGTTTTTGTCTTTTTTGTCATTTTTGTCGTTGTCGTTTTTGTCGTTGTCGTTGTCGATATCGTTGTTGTTGTTGTCGTCGTCGTTGCGACGTCGTTGTCATTGTCGTTTTAGTTGCATTCAAACAGTACCTTCCGAATGCTATAAAATATGAGAATTTTCTGCGGGATTGTTGAGCATTTAAACTATACCAATACACATCGACGCGGCTTTCTGCACAAATTCTTGCTTGTTACCTAGTAGATTACCAGTTAGGTAAATTAGATTGAGATTATGCACAACATATTGGATGGTTCTCATCAGGTAGTGATGACAATCGATCGGGGCTTTGGTTGCATGACTTTATGCATGCATTTGCTTTTAATTTATCCAATTAGTACTTCTTTATTCTAATTCTTGTTGTGTTTGTCATGTTTCATGTTTTCGAGGCGTCTCCTGCTCAAATTCGTGCTTGTTGAATTTATTTGACAACATTTCAACAGGCCTCGAAATAGTACTAGCCCGGCGTACAAAGTCTAGCGAAAACTGCTCCGGGCTACCCAGACCCACTTCCTTGGTTGCCCGGTGGGCTAGTGAAAAATTCAGTAACCTACCTGTAAATGTTTAGATCAAAATACATGTTAAAATTGTATTGTTTTTTTGTGTATTAAATAAATATCGGATCAAAATAAACCGAGTATAAACTGTCTTTTGTTTGTGTTTTTCGGCATGATTATCGATAGCCTGGGAGCGCTCGATCCACGCGTGCATGCAGTGCATTGCGATCTCACGAATAGAGTAGACTGGTGGGCTTCAGTGAGATTAGTATAGTATAAACTACGGCGCAGGGTACCGCACATATGTGCACTATTCTCTTTCACATCGTTCAGCCTTTCTTACCATAACGGCCCACTGCGTAGCTGTATAGTACATGAACGTGCTGCCGTGTCACTAGTAGTAGCGCCTGATAAAGAGTCTGTTCAGAACAGCGCCCTCTGTGTACATTACTACGGATGTACATGTACATTATTGTATGTACCGTGCCGGTACGTGCACGTGCCCGCGCCGAACGAATAGTTTTGTGCATTGTACATACGGGCTAGCGAAAATGTAAACGGGCTAGTAAAATCTGCAGTTTGCTAGCCCGGTGGGCTATCCAGGAAAAAAAGTTAGCGCAAGGCCTGTTTCAATTTGTTTTTTTATTCAGATGGTGACTGGAAGGTGTGGGTTAAGACAGGCCGAGTAGCCACTAAGGCCACCGTGGTCCTAGTAGTATATGGGGAGGATGGAGTCTCTCAGCCATTCACTCTAGGGAGAGGCGGCAAGGATCTCTTTAAGATGGGTGAAGAAAATGAATTCAAGGTGATATGCTAGAACACACATTATTTTGGTACATAACGTTATGGGGACAACCCATAGGGTTTGTGTGTAAACTGAAATCTCTCTAATCTCAAACTCAGAACACTCAACAATTCAAAAATTTTCAGCATCCCCCTAATTTGTCCTTTTCTACATTTTCTTTCATTATACCCTAACCCGATTTTACCTTGTCCTACCTTTACTGAACCCAACGCACTATGGGGACTCAAATATGTCCCCACTACTCGGTATGTCTTTTCCAAACAAAAGAGCCTGTCCCCCTAACGCGGTGAGTGCCTACCCATCATGCCAGTAATCTTGCCAAAGAGAAAACCTGATTAGAAGCTTCATATTTAAGTCTTTACATGAGTTGGGAAATACAGAGGGATTGCTCAAAGTTAATATTATTGTTATGTGAGGTGTTTTTATAGTTGTGTTGACGTGTTTTAGTCATTTAGCTTGGTTTTGTGGTTTTATATTAAACATAACATTCATGGTTCAAGCTTTCTTTTATCGCAAGGTTTTAATTTCAGAGAAAGATTTTAGTATTAGATGAATTCCAACCAACAGAAATCCTTTTTAGAACTTATCTTTGATATCTGAGAGATTTTGTGATGAATATCTTATACTTTAGGTGAATGTACTCAGTGTCGGCGACATCTATAAGATTCGTATTGGTCTAGACACGACTAGCAAGAAAGCTGCTTGGAGACTTGACCAGGTACACGTCAAAGCTCATCATGGTTTTAACTCCGGTTTCATTACCATGCATTACTGGGAATATTTCTATTCCCCCGGGATGCTAGTCCATCGCAGGTTACTGCTAATGCCAGCACCCATTTATTTATACTGCTAGGTGGAGAGAAGCAATTAGGGTGAAGTGGCTTGCCCATGGACACAACATATGGCTAGCAGATGGATTCGAACCTCTCACCCTCTGATCATGAGTCACAAAATCAGGAGTCAACTTTACTCCTTTATTACTGAAGTTAATGTACGCGAGATCTAAACACATTGTAATGTACAAATCTTACAAAGTTTTCAAAAAACTTACGAGGGGTTAAACTGCTAAAATCTCTCAAGACTAAACCCAACGTCTCTGCTAAAATGCATCGGACTAAACCGAATGTGTCTGCTAAAAGCGTTAAACTTGTTCTACTAACGTTATCATTCGTTCATTGTTTAATGACTGCTGCATTGACTTGATGTCGCAGGTGAAAATGAAGGACATGATTACAGAGGAACAGCTGGTGTTTAAGTTCAAGAATCGCTGGCTGTCTCTTCATGAAGACGATGGTGATGTGTGGAGGGAGGCAGCAGCAATAAGACCAGGATGTAAACCACTGCCAGGTAGGTCAAAATCGTTGATGATAACGTTTCTGATGCCATATGTAAGGCGTTCTGACAAAATGAGACGGAACTGGGCACAGGGCATAGTGGAGAAAACAGCAATTTTTTTTAACAGAATGTCTAATGGAAGTGCAACAAACAGCATTGTAAGGAGAATGTTATCCTCTTTTCTAATACTCGAACACCCTCATTTCAACCTCTGCCCAGTTCCGTCTCATTTTGCCAGGACCCCATTTTGCATATGAACATTGTACCTCTAAGATCTTTCCGAATATTCGGAGCCTTTTTACATCATTTGTGTAATTTTTGTTGGCAGTACATAAATACAGCATACAAGTGACGACAGGTTATGAAGTAAGCTCGTCAACTGATGCCAACGTTTACTTGTGTCTGTACGGTGAGAAAGGGGACACAGGGCGGAGACATCTCAATAAATCAAACCATCTAGAGAAATTCCAGGACTCACAGGTCAGTGGCATGGCTTCGTGTTTTAACTATTTCGGTTTCAAGGTCGTACATCGAACAATCTATTTCATGTACTCCAAAAGTGCCATTATCATACATGTAATTTTTATCTGCAGAACATACTCTCTGCTCTTTTTAACCAGTTCACGCCGGGATTATTTCAACATTGACCGGGCCGCATGGGGTAGGATTGGTTTTTACAAACCTTGGCTCAGGCCAGCATCTGTGGGTAGCACACCCTAATATTTCCGACCTTACTGTGAGCAAGATGCTGACAGCTATTAACGGCCTTGCTCGTAGCGTGTTTATCTGTCATCCCAACCACTAACATCGGTGCATATATTAACAGCTAATCATGCTGACTTTCTCTCACAGACCGACATGTTCGAGTTAGAGGCGGTGACAGTCATGACCCCTACAAAGGTCATCATAGGGCATGATGGGAAGGGATCTGGTGCAGGTTGGTTTGTAGGCGAGGTCATTATCAAGGAGAGTAAGACATCTAAGATGGAGTACGTGTTTCCCTGCAATAGGTGAGTCTGCGAGGGTCAATCAAGAGGAATACTACTGCTGGATAAACTGCTTCAGAATTTCCACGGATACTCATGAATATTCTCAAAATTGGTTATGATTATGATGCACCTGTATTTTTTAAATATTTTTTTGTAGATGGTTGGATGAGGGACAAGATGACAAACTAATTGAAAGAGAATTGGATCTTGGAGAAGTGCGTGAGATTCAGGGTAAGTTGAAGAAGTCTGGAAGCATTACCAGATTATAATATAGTTGTCAACACTGCTTGTTAAACTGGGTCACGACTAGTTCTGGTTAGTGAGAGGGATGACGAGTACTTTCTCAATCTTGTACTAATTTTCTGATGAATTTCAGTAAGCTGTCAAGAATAATGCTTTGATGATCTTTGTTTGTTTGTTTGTTTTGTATTTTGTAGCTCATGAATGGCAGGTGTTTGTGACCACCGGCAGTGACAGCTCAGCAGGGACCACGGCTATGGTGACACTAGTGGCCTATGGTGACAAGGACAAGACAGAAGTGACACTCATACCCAAGGGAGAGAAAGGCTTTCAGGCTGGAACCACGCAGGATTTCAGAGTAATCTTACTACTGTCTGTCGTTAAGATGTTATAAAAGTACATTTTGAATAGGTGATGATTTTTTATTCAACGCTGTTCATTTTGGAAACGTAGCCTACACATTCAACCTGTCCCTATCTAGGTGTATCTCGGAGACATAGGCCAACTCTACAAGATCCGCATCGGTCATGACAACGCGGCCCAAGATGCTAGCTGGTACCTGAAGACCGTTCGTCTGCTGGACCTCAATGACTTCACGGAGATGGAGTTTGCGTTTGACCGCTGGCTGTCTGAGAAACATGATGACTTAGACGTCTGGCGAGAACTTCCTGCTGTCATCGCTGGCAGGAAACCATTGCCGGGTTGGTATCTAGAATGTGGATCAGAGTTTGTATTAAAATTGGCTGTCAAAAAATGATTACAAAATATGTAGAATGGCTATTAAATCACTGTCAATGGGTTCTTTTGACTGACATTAAAAATATAAATTAAAAATGTTTGTAATGGGCAAACACCTAGACAACAGCAACAGATAAGAGATTGGAATGGGCCTTTATACAAATTTAAATAATTTTAATGATCACAAAACAAGTAACGTTAAATAGAAATGATTTATTTGTTTCACTATAGCCTGATTTATTGATAGTCCTTACTCAGATGTACAGAAGTTTAGAAGAATTGAACTGTTAATTAAAAAAAAAAAAATACATGAATATTTATAGGCAAAAACATGAATGTTTGTATCCGTAGTTACCAGATACTACATCCAGGTTTACATCGGAAGTAAAGAGAGCTACAACACAAAAGCCTCCCACACGAATGCCAGCGTCTACCTCCAACTCTGGGGGAAGAACGGTGACTCTGGCAAACGCCATCTTCTCTGCTCCAAGAACAACAAAGACAAGATATTCCTGGCCGGTCAGATGGACGTCTTTGAGATCGAGGCTGTGTACCTGGGTCGGCTACAGAAGGTCACCGTGGGGCATGATGGGAAGGATCCGGGTCAAGGATGGTTCCTGGAGAAGGTCGTTGTCAAGGAGTCCAAGAACGCCAAGAACGAAACTCTCTTCATTTGTAAAAGGTAAATGTGGGGTTTAGATGATTTTTGGGTCGAGTCCTGCAAATATTCACAACAGGTTTTTTTATGTTGGCTAAGAGAGCTTAGAGACATTAAATGAGCTAGTAGGTGATAGGAGTCGTTAACACTATTGCCTTGTTCTGACTTCATTTCTCACAGATGGTTGGATTTTGGACGGGGCGATCAGAAGATAGAGAGAGACCTAACACTGTCTAAACCAACAACAGGTGAACATCAATCACTTCTTGTTTCGTTTTGTCATTCTCATTTTCTGATGTGCAGGTAACAAGCCAGCAATTTAGATAATCAAGTGCTGAAGACGTCTGATAGTCGGATGGCTTGATGTCTTGGGTTCGAGTCACACCCGAACATGAAAACACAGAGTAAACGTACTTTGACAAATCAATTGCTGAATTCATTCCACGTTTTGTTCTTGCAGCGCCCAATCCCGTAACATCGGAGTCAGCAGCCAGTAGAACCAACAACATCATCGTCTCCTGGAAGCAGCCGACCTCGGGAAAGGTCACAGGTTACCGGGTGACCTGTGACCCGCCAGACGCACCGGCCTCGGAGGTTATCATAGCGGATGCAAAGATGACAAGAGCAGAGTTTGGCGGATTGACGGCGGGCAAGGCTTATCAGTTTGAGGTAGTGACCACAAACGGCGAAATGGAGAGTGACAAAGTCACACTGAAAACTAACGCCAGTAAGTATGTCAACAATTACAATAGGGAACTCACTGATTACAAGTAGCTGGAACATAGAGATGTTGTGGATTTCCTTGGTGAGTTTGTTCTAATCCTTATGATTGTAAACAATTTGTTGACGTCAAGTGAATGTATTTCTCTGTTCCCTGACAGAACCCAACCCTGTTCTAGATGCGATCATTGAAACCACCGCTGACACCCTCATCATGTCTTGGACCCATCCTCGGGGAGACCTCTCCGGCTACAAGCTTCGACTGTCCCCTTCAGATGCTAAGAGGTCTTCGCTGAGGATCAAAGACCCCAGCAAGACCAGGGTTGAGTTTGTTGGCCTGACGCCGAACAAAAAATACAAGGTGGACATCACGACGACCAGTGGGGAAGTGGATAGCGAGAAAGTCACGGTGCAAGAAATGACAAGTAAGGAATGTTTGTGGCATCCATCTTCATCTAAGTATCAGAATAACAAAACACAGCCTTAACGTTATGACTTATTTGACAATTTTGTGTGTGTCAATTTCCTTTTGACTTGCGGTTGCAGAGATGCCTGAAATCCACGTGCTTAAAGTTCCTAGCGCCAAGACAACCAAATCCACCAGCGACTCGCTGAGTATCTCCTGGATGAAACCAGAAGGCGACGTCACCGGCTACCGACTCGCCATCCTACCACCAGACGGAGCCTCTCCAGAAATCCAGATCAACGGTGCGGACAAGACGACAGCAGAGTTCAAAGGGTTGTCATCTGGTCAGGAATACACAGTGGACGTGTACACCATCTACAAGGATCAACAGGGCGAGAAAACGACACTCACGGCCAGAACTGGTAGGTCTGATTTATTCTTCGGCACACTCTCACTTTCTGCATTCCTACTTGAAAATATCACTTCCGGTGTCTGGCAAAATTTGTAGTAAAATATTTTGATAAGGACAGTTATAGGTTCCAAGCATTGGCAGAGATGATGTTAGAGTTGGGACTTGGAGGGTGATCCCCGACCACATGTTACGCAGCTGACTGGCTCTCTTTCTGCAAGACGTCTTCACTTTTGTGTTTTGTACACTTTAGAGTATACGTATAATTTGTAAATATATTTATCTGAAAATGCATTGGAAAGCCAGCTTTAGTTTTCATTCAGTGTTTCAATAGATCTGCACATCACTTGATCGAGCCTCTTTAAGACTTAATTTTTTTTATCCGATTTAATCTCTCTCCTTAGACTCCAAAAGCAACCAACCCAAAGATGTTACAGCGACTAGCACCCTGACTACCATCAGTGTATCCTGGACCAAACCGGATGGTCAGGTGACAGGCTACCGGGTTCTCTGCTTGGCCTCGGATGATGAAACCAATCTCGACGACGGTGATACAACCACGACTGAGTTTGCTGGTTTGACACCTGGCTTGAAGTATGACCTTGAGATCTATGCCCACAATGGGAAGATAGAGAGTGACAAAGTGACCATCTCACAAACAACAAGTGAGTATTTGGGTTTCAAGGAAATAAATAGCATTTTGATAACTAATTGAAGTAAAAACTTTAATGAGCTTTAAACACACAAAAATAGCAGCAACTTGGAGACCAGTTAGTTGAGCTGCTTATCACAGAACATAAGTTCAGCAATATCTGCTAAGCAAAAATGACTTACCAGCCAAATAACTTTTACCTGGTACTGGATTCAGATCAATTATCTTAGCTGCTTTACAGGATCTTGAGATGGGTCTGCTGATATGACGAGGTCCTCTCGGGCTTCTTTATTATCTTAGTCATATGTTCTTTATTATTAATAATTTTGTATCAAACTTTTCTTTGACACAGTTTTTCAGTTAACTGATATTAGTATTAACTAAAAATCCTCAAAACATTCCTTAATAATTTGATCTTAATGGTTTGAGTCATATTTGATTACAGAACCTAATGAAGTTGTGGATGTCCGCGTTGAGTCTCGCAGTACAGACACTGTCAACCTATCATGGACTAGGCCGGAGGGTAACCTAACTGGTTACCGCATCTACTATCAACCTGTTAGTAGTCAGGAAGCTGGAAACCAACCTGATAACCAACCAATTGATAATCCTGATGAAGAACTGGATAAACTAGTTGATGAACATAATAAACCGGTTGATGACCAGGTTAAACCAGTTGGCCAAGATAACTTGGTTAATGGTCGAGTTAAACCAGTTGATGAACAGTATAAAACGGTTAATGAAGATGGTAAACCGGTTGATGGCCAGGATAAACCAGCTAATGACCAAGATGCAGAGGTTAAGACTCAAACTATCGATAGTTGTGATATAACCAAAGTAGAGGTAACTAGTTTAACACCAGGTCAGTCCTATCACTTCAACATCATTAGCGTCAGCAATCGAGAGGAAAGTCAGCCAGTTACTGTGAGCTGCACAACAAGTAAGTACAATAAAACACGAACAAATAAGGAGGAAATTCTGATATTATTAACATTTCATTTGAAACGCTGTCATCTTTGATTCCCTTTCCCTCTAGCGCCAGGCAAGATTCTTGATCCCCAAATTTTGACTTTGGACGAAACTTTCACTTGCATCTGGTCTCCGCCATTTGGCGTTGTGACAGGCTACAAAGTGTCGTGCACACCCCTATCTGGGGAAATGGAAGAGGCAGGGTGCCCTAATGACATTGTTTACATGAAGACCTTGGATTTGAGCTGTAGGGAGATTTTTGTGGAGGGGCTGGATCCCGAGAGTGAATACCAGGTGACAATTTGGGCCGTGAGTGGTGAATCGGAAGGACACAGTGTTGTCTTGACAACCAAAACGCTGTCTTGGGAGAGTGAGTTATGTCTTGCTGCAATAGATAATATGACGACACTCAGTAAAAAAGGGTCACAGCAGCAGGTTTTCCAAAATGGCCACCAAATGTGAACGCTCTTAAACTTGTTCTGCATATGAACCAGCTATAAACATGAGTTAAACAGGCTATAAGTGATGCCAAAGGGTGTTTGTGTCTTGGAATTAACAATTCTTCAGTCAAAATGAGAGACAGACTTATCTTTCTGATCACTTCTCCTTTACGGTTTCACTCTAGCTCGCAATGCAGATTCAGGTTTTGAAATGATTTAGGGTTTTTAAGTAACGGCAAAATTATAAAACCGTTTAGGAAATGCTGCATATCCGGCCCCTTTTTATCGCGTTTTTGTCATCTCCAAGCACTTCACCAAGGCGTGCACTATTGTAGCAGTCTGTGTCTCACAGCTTTCACCCGCTGAGGATTTCAATCGATATGCTGAATGTCTTGATCCGCCTCCGTGATCTTAGCAGCACATTTCTGGTGTTGCACTGAACATGTGACAACGGTCGTCTGTCTAATAGCAGACATTTAATGATGTGTTATTTTTTGCAGAGGCCAAGTTGTTATGCTGATGAGCGAGACATCAGTTTAAAGCTGGTTTCCATTCGCTGATGATGTATTTTGCAAATAAACTTTCTGTGTCGTAGATTTGTTCACCTATATGTAGCTGTGAAGCTAATGTATATTAGAGATGCACCTCAGTTATTTGATTGTTATAGAAAACAAATCTATCCGTACACACTTAAGTTCAGCTCTGTATCACTGCTGTCCCGTTGAGTTAGACTAGCCTTAACCAGTTCGCACCGGTATTATTTTGACATTGACCGGGCCCAGACACAGGATTCTTTTTCACGAACTGTGATCCGAGACGGGTTCGGCCGGCATCTGTGGGTAACACACCCTGATATTTCTGGCCTCGCTCCCTGCGAGCCGGTTGCTGACAGATATTTCCGGCCTTGCGCATGACGTGTTTATCCGTAATCCGTTTTGAATCCCGTAAAAACCTTGTGTATTCACGGCCTCCGACGCGAACTGGTTATTAAGTCTACACAGATGCATACACTGATTCGCATTTTTGTATCACTGTGGAGACATGGCTTTGTTCTCGTGTACAAAATGGTTAGAAAGTCGAGCACGTTTTTCAAAATGTTCCCATTTTAACCATATTTTTTTTCATGGGTTGAAATTTCGACCCAATATACCCTATATTATACCCTAACCCAAACACTAACCCTAATCCACATCCTAATCCTAGTTTTTGAGTAATTTAAGTAAAATCCAAAAATCTAATTCGTGAAATTCCCAGTGGAGACCTATTCATCTATAGAAATTTACCCTCCGGAGACGTTTTGTCTCCATTGTACACATTGTGTTCATGTCTCCAGAGGGTACCGTATTTCGCACCACACGTTTACACAGCAAAATTGAACAGTTGCACTACAAAGTCAAAATCTTTTGCGTTCACATCACTTTTTATTTTGGCTCTATAGTTCAATTATTTGATTTGCATCCATTGTAACAACATTTATGCCAATGGAATTTACAGAGCCACTGCCTGTATTGGACCCCCAAACAAATGCCACGACAGACAGCGTGACGATACGGTGGTCACCTCCCGACTGCCAGCACAGTGGATACCGCGTGGTGTGTGGACTCAAATCCCCTGACTCCCAGATTGCAACGGAAACTGACGAAACCAAGATAGATGCCCATGCGTCAAGTAACCCTGGCAACAAGTCCTCTCCTGGAGAAGAAACAGCTCCCTCTAGTGATGAGAAATCGGCCAATAAGAAACCAGGGGATACTGACCAATCCAAGTTGGACAAACAGATGCCCAGTAACCCTAGCAACGAGGCACCACCCGGCGATGAAACAGCTCCCTCTAGTAAAGACAAAATACCAACTGATTCTAGTCCATCAACAGAGGGTGACAAAGGCATCGTTGAGGAGCAGACGGTCGAGGCAGATGTCACTGAAGTGGAATTCATCGGATTAACGCAAATGACGGAGTACTCGTTTGATATCTACACTGTCTACAATGATGTAGAAAGTGAGGCAGTCACGGTAAATAAACAAACAGGTGAGTCATTTCAAAAATGTTTCAAAAAAGTTCATCATATCTGCCTATTTTAATTCCCAGCAACATTGCTATCCGCAAAGACAAACATGTACTATGATTCAGAAGTAATGAAACATAGGTTGGTTATGTGATAAAGAATTCCCAAACCAAAAACACCTACATGCATTTAATAAATACCTAGGAGAGTTGAAGGCTTCTGATTGGCCGAGACTCGATCACGTGCCGGTCATTATATGTAGTAACATCATGGGTTTTCCAAGGGCCGTTTTCTAAACCCCGGCTTTGGGCTGCACTCTGGCCACATTACAGACGTTTTCCTAGTTCCGGATCGCAAAAAATATTCAGGCTGTTTGCGGCAAGTCTAATCCTCGAAATTTAAATGAAATAGGTTTAGTAGTTTACCTTGAGTGATGGAGAAACTACAGTTTTTGTTTCGATATTTATGCTCTTCTTTATTTGAAAATACATACTGTACGACGTCAAATATACCGACATCCCTTTTTCTAGTTGTGGATCAGTTTAACCAATTCCGGATCGAGTAAAAAAACTGCTTCGTACATGTACATGTACATACATGAACAATTATCGCGCTAGAACCAACCCGAATCAAGCCTATATTTCTGATAAAGTATTCATTAATTTATATAAATACAGTTTAAAATAAATGTCAAATACTTTAACTTCCAATAAAGTTTAAAAAAAAGGACTTGCAAAGAAATGCTTTGAAATGTTTTGTCCGTGTACGTGTGTTGCGCGCGGCAACGATCCGATAAACTTTGTCCCACCATGGAGACATTTCTCCATGGTCCATTAGAACACGTCATATGAAATCGCTTGCGCGCGTGCTGTTGATGCATGTATTTTACGGGCGATCCGGAACTAGACAAAAAAAATGAACGTTCAGTCTTTGGCAGATTTGAGACTTTTACTTCGACTTATTTTTACTTATGTATCAAGAAGCTTGTATGTTTCTTTTCAAAATGCACTTCATCTAAACAAATAGTATTGAAGACCAAGCCATAACAAGGTAGGTTTTTATTTGAAGCGATCTGGAAGTACTAGAAAAAATCCGGAACTAGGAAAACAACTGTCTGTACTGCTAAACTACATGAACAAAGCCAAAATACGAAAACGAAGCTGCGTTTGTAAAACGGCGTAAAAGAAGCCGCGAAGTCGCGAAATTCGGAGTATTTTCACCATTTTTCTCGTTAAAAAGGTATTTATAAAGGTAATAACAGTGCGAGAACCCGGTTGTTACTGCGTGGTAATGACCGGGTTGGGGGATGACCGCTGGTAATGGACCTCGCCTTCGGCTCGATCCATTACCACCGGTCATCCCCCAACCCGGTCATTACCACGCAGTAACAACCGGGTTCTCGCACTGTTATTACCTATGTAAGACTAGTTTGAGAACTAAATTACTGTGTACTAACTTCTTATATATTAATCACACCTTACACTTGTCTTTTTTATTGTCAGAGAAAGTCAAGCTGCCTACAAGTGAGTACATTTTTTAATTAAACTTATGCATTTTTTTTAACCAGTTCGCACCGGAGGACGTATATACACGCAAAGTTTTTCCCTATTCAAAACGGATGACGTATAAACACGCCACGAGCAAGGCTGGAAATGTCTGTCGGCAGCGAGCAAAGTGAGAAATTTCTGTCAGCAGCGAGCAAAGCCGGAAATGAATGGGTGTGTTTTCCAGTACCATCAGCCTGAACCCGCCTCGGATCAAGTTACGTTAAAAATAATCCCGCGCCTCTGCTCGGTGATGTTAAAATAATCCCGGCGCAAACTGGTTAACTACACCGTTGGTTAAGAGGAAGTAATTGTAGGATAGTGTAGTCTCGTTACTGTCTCAAATATCTCTGTTTTTTACTCCCTGTATGTACTGCCCTCAAAGCACCCAGCACTTTAAGACTTTAGAGACTCGGCAGTGAAGAGTTTCTTGAAAAAGAAATTCATACCAAATAGCATACATAAATTAGGGTTGTAGTCGAGTCCCTGCAAGTCGTTTCACAAGTCCCTTCGTGAAGCCAGTCACAAGTCCCTTCATAAAGGCAGTCACAAGTAACTGGATGAACAATGACAAAGGAATGCTTTTGTCAAAGCTGATTTGAATAGCTTGTGTCTTGAATTGGAACTGAAGGACTTGTGATAGACTTGCAGGGACTTGTGATGGACTCGACTACATCCCTGACATAAATCAGTAGTTCAGTTTTGTTGTGATTTGTTTAGAGGGTGATTGGAGACTATGGATTACCACTGCTGAGGATTCCAAGCCAGCGCTTAACGCTCGCGTTCACGTCGTGGTATATGGTAACAAGGACAAGACAACGCCTATAATGCTGACTAATGAAGAGGGACGGTCACACTTCCAGGCGGAAAACATTGATGAATTCAAGGTGAGTTTGTTGAGATAAGGTCATTGTCGTGGCAACAATCGGAGGTCATTACCAGGGTAACAAGGACAAGACAACGCCTATAATGTTGACTGAGGAAGAGAGACGGTCGCACTTCCAGGCGGAAAACATTGATGAATTCAAGGTGAGTTTGTTGAGATAAGGTCATTGTCGTGGCAACACTCAGAGGTCATTGCCAGGGTAACAGTGGCCGATTTTTAATTTGTTTATTTTGTGTACCCCTTCTTTTCTACTGCAGATCAATGTTGGTGATATAGGAGACATCTACAAGATTCGTATTGGTTATAATGACGATAATGACTGGCAGGGTTGGCATCTCAAGCAGGTATATTCAGCCATGACTGCTGTTTTCTGTTCTGTCGTCATTAAAAAAAAATGAACAGCACGAAGTTGAAATAAGATAAACTTTAACGAAACATGGAGAACGGTGAAAAGAAGAAATGCCGATGGTGTCCCCTTTGTCATTTGTCATTTTTTTACTGCAACTTGATGGATTTTGTAAAAATAAAAAAAAAGAGTAAACAAATTTTGGTCTTTGCTGAGATTTGATGTGATTTGATTTTCTGGTCGCTTAACTTCTGTAGGTGAAGATGGTGGATGAGCATTCTGACGAGGAATTAGTGTTTGATTTTAATCGTTGGATGTCGCGTCAGGAGGATGACTTTGCTGTCGTACGTGAGCTGCCAGCCGTCAGAGAGAACCAGGAAATATTACCAGGTAACCGTGGTAACACATTGAAGCCATCATATGTAAAAATTGAGTATGATGCATGGTGACCACCGATAGATCTAAGATGTGCAATGCAGGTATATATACTGAGATGGCGGCTATCTGCAAATAGGGTCATTGCTAAAAGTGGTATTAAACATTTTTAAATGTTCATACATTTGGTTTCCGCTATAATGTTGTTGTTCTGTTTCTAGTTAACGTGTATCTCGTTCGTGTCTCGACCGGCGACCACTGGGCAACTTACACTGATGCCAAGATCTGGGTTAATCTGATTGGTGAGAGGGGGGATACCGGGAAGAGAATACTCTATCACTCGCTGAATCATCCCGTCAAATTCATGAAAGGACAGGTAAGCTGTGTGCTCAAATGCTTAAAGGTAGGATAAACTATTGGTAATTGCTTGAATTGTTAGGGATGCGTGGATTTGGGGGGTTGTATTTCATAGTAAATATCGTTTGACTGACCTGTCCGAAGGTTTATATTCATGGATGCTGATAAAAAAGGCATTTGTTTTCAACCAGCGTCGGGCAGTTGTTCTATGTCTAGCGCAATCATTTCGATGGATGCTTACAATCATTATTTACTCTCAAATAAGTAAGATATTTCTTAATAAAATCGGACGTAAGATTTTTCGATATCTGCAAATGCTGTATTCTACCTTTAAAGCGGTCTGCAGTTGGAGTAAAGTGACCTGAACAAAATTATCAGGTTTGGTTTTAAACCAAAAGTTGCTTATAATGTCATATCTGTGTCTGTTTTTAGATGGATGAATTTAAGGTGGAGGCAGTGTCACTTGGTGAAGTATCCACGGTGGAAATTGGACATGACGGTGTCGGATACGGTATGTCATCATCATTCAGTTCTTACAATGAGACAATTTTAATGGTTTTCAGCTTTACAAATTATTAACAAGTTCGTACCGGATGACGTATATACACGCAAAGTTTTCTCCAGATATAAAGCGGATGATGCATAAACACGTCACAAGCAAGGCTGGAAATGTCTGTCAGCAGCGAGCAAGGCCTGAAATGCGTGGCTGTGCTTCCGGGTACCATCGTCCTGAACCCGCTTTGGATTGAGTTTCGTTAATAATAATCCCGCGCCTCGGCTCGTTGATGTTATAATAATTCCCGGCGTGAAGTGGTTAACAGTGTGTTGTGTTTCTGCATCAGGTTCTGGCGTCTTCATCAATTCTATCAGCGTTCTTGACAGCGAGACCGCTGATAAGGAGTACCTGTTTGCTTGTAACAGTTGGCTAGATGATCATATGGAAGACAGACAGACTAACAGACAACTCCAACTACTTGGTAAATAGAAGGCAACGTACTTTTATTGAACTTTTATTGAACGATTATTGTGCGTGCATCGTTCTGTTGTTCTACATCAGAGCCAGCTCTAACCGTGTATATAACTCAATTTCACTTGTTTGCGACATAATATCTGTTATTGTCAAGTGGATCACAAGTGGTCTATTGTACCTCAGAGTGTACTGATCCCTATACATGTACGTTATTCATTTTCTTTCATATATATTAGGCATACGACCAATTGTGGCTGATAACCAGGAAGAACATTCACAAGGTAAGATGGTCAATTCAGAAATGTGTGCAGTTCATTCAGCTGTCAAACTATATTTGTCAAACATTTGGGTTCGAATCCTGCCTTGGCCAATATGTGGATTGGGTTTTCAGTCCCTGCCTGATTCTGTGGGTTTTCTCCAGAATATTCTTCTTGGGTTTTTCTTCTATCTCTAAAACTGTACCTTATTCTCATTATCTCATTATCGCAGGTTTTCTTAAGGTTTGCTCGGCTAGCTACAGTGTCGAGGGCACTATTATTGAGGGATCTTGGTTTCATTACCAGAAGGAATTAATAATAATAATATAATGGTATGTGTGACACCTTTGCTTTATTGTCTCAGACAATGTAGGTACTACCTGGAAGGTCCTCATACAAACCAGTGACTTGCAGAATGCAGGGACCACTGCCAATGTTGACCTGACTGTGTTTGGAGAAACAGGCAGATCACAGAGTCATGTACTGCAAGGACAGACACTGGAGGCTAACACTGAACAAGAATATCAGGTGAATATTTGTTCTTTCTTCAAAACGTACATGAAAACTTTCTGAGGACTTCGACCCATGTCCTTAGAGCTGACATGTCCAATAAGATTTCCATGACAACCTTCTTCAGAGGTCTTTAAAGCTGATGTGTTCCATAAGCTTTGTACATGAAAACTTTCTGAGGAATTTGATTCAAATCCTCGGAGATGACATGCCTCATAAGGTTTGTACATGAAAATCTTGTGAGTATTTCGGCCCAGGTACGTCTTCGGAACTGACATGCAAAGTTTGTACATGAAAACCTGAGAACTTTGGCCACGGTATTGGAACTAAAATGTAAGGTTTGTACATTAAAACATTTTGAGGTCCTCAAAATTCTTGTAAGTCCTCAGACTTGAAGGATATCCGAGTATACCCCTACAGAGAGAAGCAGTGATATGTATTATTGTTGGTTGACATTCTTACCAGGTTGATATTGGAGACATCGGTGAGATTACCAAGATACGTCTGAAGCATGATGATTCTGGCGACAGTCCGGCCTGGCACGTGCAACAGGTAACGCTACAAAACCTTTATTAAAATTCTGGTTTCAAATCTGCAAATAAGTCACTTGATTATGTCATCACGACATTGAAGTTGTATTATTGTAAGATCTATAATAAGGTTCGGACTAGACGACTTGGGTAAAACCACAATTGTTTAGAATGCTGGTAAAAGCCCGAAGGTTGATGTAAATGCAGCCTGATTTGACTCTGTTCATACAGGTGCGGTTATCCCATCCAACCAAGCCAGAGTTGATGTTCCGTGTCAATGCCTGGCTGTCATCTGATCACGGTGATAATCCAAGCACTCTCAGGGAAGTAGCTGCTATCAGGGCTGGGGTAGACCCATTGCCAGGTATGACCAACAGGCTATCACCAATTCTGAAACTGACTCCAGTGTTAGTTTAGTCTCTCCGGAGTCATTCTGAAGCTTTGAAATCAAATAATAATACTTTGAACTAATACAAACCAAAATAACTTGTTTAATTTATCACAAGGAAACTAGTGCATGACTAAAGTGCAGTTAATATTTTTTTGAAAATTGAACAAAGAAATTGACTAGCGACCCTTGTGGTTCATTTAAAATCTATCGTGACTTTGGTGTTGATCCCTGGTCACATGGCATTGACAGGCTTATGGCTTCCAGCTGGTGCCCACTGAACCAAGATACTGACTAATCTAGCGAACCCCCAACACAAGGCAGGATATCTCAGTTGGTAGAACACCGGAACGGCAATTTGGAGGTCACTGGTTCAAATCCCACTCTAGTCAATTTCTTAGTTCAAATAACAAATTAAAAAATCTGATGACATGATGGCAACCCTAACTTTCTTGGTTCGAATAAAAAAAATAAAAAAAAAAAAATATCTGATTACCTGAGGGCAACCCTAACTTATTTATTTTATGAATAAGGATAAAACTGCTGCAAATTGCTTACTGGCTGGAATGACCTGAAATATACAAATCAAATAAGTTAAGAGGGCCTAATATTTCGATCTTAACTTATTTGATTTATTTATTTTATACTTTTTTGTTTGGCAGTGATGACTTACATCGTGCAAGTCTATATTAAGGATGATCCTGATAGTGCTACTACAAACCCCAACCTGTACATAGCACTGATGGGTGAGGCTGGAGAAATGGCTAAACGAGAACTTATCAGGAGAGACAAGCTAGTCTCTGAAGATGGCAAAGTCAAGGTAAGACTGGGTCTGAATTACTTGGCTGTGGCTACCAATCACACAGGATCCAATGGAAGTGATAGCCTCTTTCTGTGTGTTACAGTTAGCCATAGGCTGGGTCTGAAGTACTTGGCTGTGGCTTCCAATCACACAGGATCCAATGGAAGTGATAGCCTCTTTCTGTTTGTTACAGTTAGCCATAGGCTGGGTCTGAAGTACTTGGCTGTGGCTTCCAATCACACAGGATCCAATGGAAGTTGTAGCCTCTTTCTGTTTGTTACAGTTAGCCATATCAATGCAAAGCTTCACTTTGCTTTCTAAACCAATTGTCGAACTTTCACCAGCCATTTTTTGTTCATTAATATAAACCCTACGTCGTTCTTTTTCTTCAGGTGGACACTTTTACTTTCGAGGCCATTTCTGTTGGCCGGTTAAATAAGGCCGTTCTAAGCATGAGCTCTGATGAAAAACAAGACACGTGGTTTGTGGAGAAGGTCACGGTACAAGAAGGAAAGTATACCACAACGCGGTCCGTCTTCCCTTGTAAGATGTGGTTTGGTAACGCGATCATCGATCAGGATGGAAACACCGTCTGGCAGACTGATCTAGGACTACAAGGTAATAATAATAATAATCATTTAAAAAAAACGCTTTCAATGTCACAAAGACATCCCAAAGGGCTGTACAAAGATATAACAAACATAAAAACACCAAGTAATCTAAAACTATCAATTAGGTGATAAAAAGTACTGCTTAAAAAGATTAGTTTTCAAATTAGCTTTAAAAATTTCAAAATTATCAGCAGATCGGATTGCTGCTGGAAGCCTATTCCACAGACGAGGGGCATATACTGTGAATGATCGATCTCCATAGTATTTATGTAGGTAGGTTGGGTGGCCTCAATTGTTTGAAATTAATCAACCCTTTACCCACAAACAGGGGGTTCAATCTTAAAGTGTTGGTAAGCACAGAAATGTGCAGAACAAAAATGAGGATTGTACTTTATAAAACAATCATAAAAAAAAGTTGAAATGTAACAAATGTATTAACAAAGTTATCTGGAAAAATACTGCTCTATTATTGTGATGAAATGCTCATAAATCTAGTCCGGGTAGACATTTTAAATTTGACTTTGTGGTTTGTATGAGCATCAAAACATTAATATCAGCATGCAATTGGTTCCAAATACTAATAACCGCTCCATTTCTTACTAACTATGAATGTAGTTATAACCCTACTGACCTGTGTCTTACTCTCTTGTGATGACAGATATCTGGTGATACTAATCCTCTAATCCATGTTCTAATTTAATTTACCGGCGGGGCCCGGGCCCTTAAACTGCAAGGGAAACGGCCGGCCTTGCGGGACCCATTCAGACAGGGTGCCGTGTGTCTGGGGGATCTTTCGTGGCCCGCCTTCCACGGGATTCTCAAAACTGCCTAGAATCAGTCTATCATTACACTTCTATACAATAGTTCTTTCATTCTTTTGAAACGTTCTCATTCTTTTCCTTTGTGATAATTGTTCCTTTCGACTCCAAGTTTTTATATTCTCCACAGTTCACTTGATTGTTTTTTATTACTACCTATTGTCTTATATTTGTAAATATTCCCGCCGTGAATATGGCCACTGATGCTGGCACGGCGTTAAACCCTAAACTCACTCACTCAAATACTAACCGCTCCATTTCCTACTAACTATGAATGTAGTTATAACACTACTGTGTCTTACTCTCTTGTGATGACAGATATCTGGTGATACTAATCCTCTAATCCATGTTCTAATTTATTTATCTAGGCATCTTTGCCGATACTTTAACTACTCTCCTTTCACAATTATCCTAGAATCTGTAGTTCTAGGGATTCAGGGAGGATTGATGGTTAACGTTTGTTCATGAATTTATTCTAACTGGAATGCCACACTTTTTCTTCTTCTTCGATTCAGCGTGAGAAGGATAGTGATGCATGTTTATTTTTGTTTGAATTAAGTTTTTAATTACTGGACTTTTTATGTCAAGGCACACCTGTTTTGGATCACCTGCTAACGATTGAAGGCAAGTTAATGAATGTAGCACAACTTATCTTTAATGCACAGTTTTCACAATGTTTTTTTTCTCACAATTTACATTTTCTAATCTGCATTATTAATAAAAACACACCCAATATATACTTTAATCTGTTGATGTCTGTCAAGTTACAGCACATATCTGTTTGCACATATTTTACAATTGTTGCCACCCTTGACACCTCTTAAGCACATTATTTCCTGCTTGAAGAATGTACGTGCTCTACGTACTTCAAAACTCTGCCATTGCTTTTGGTAAATTTGTGTGCCTTGCAAACACCTTTAAGAATAATTGTAACCATGTGACAAACGAGTGTCAATCAGGTTTGGTCTGGATTTATTTGTATCTTGTTTAATACACTTACAACTGTGATACATTTTTGTCCTGAGAACATTAAGTTGATCGCCTTTTTTTAATTGATGAAGGTGAAGAGGCAGTCCCAAAAGATAATAAAGAAGCGGGCAATGAGGATGATGGGGAGTCTTTGTCTGAGGGGAACTGGACCATCTGGATCACCCCCGGTAAAGAGAATGGAATGGGCTCCAATTCCTGCCTCTCTGTACAAGTGTATGGAGAGAAGGGGAGGAGTGAGGTCATTCCATTGCGGCCAGAGGGGGTTGATGAGGCAAACGAAGGTGAAGACGAGGAGGAAAAGGTGGATGGAGAGATGAAAGAAGGGGCGGAGCAACCAGTAAATGAGGGGGAGTTGGCGAGAAAGGATCCTGAGACAAAGGTGGATAAAGATAAGAAGCAAGAAACAGAGAAATCAGCTGAGGAGAGGAAGTCCAAGATAAAGGAACCTGAGACGGAGACTGGGCAGGCAGAAGATAAAGGAGATGGGGAACAAGACCTGGCATTCCCCCCGGGATCTACTAAAGAATTTGATGTGAGCATTACCCAATAGTCTGGCGACTGGTATACAAAGACAGGCAAATGGTTTTGAATGAACGTGAAAAAGAAATGGAAGAAAATGTTGGCGTTACCAGCTCAAAACTTTACTTCTGAATTTAGGCAAATTTAAAAATAATTTTTAAAACAGAATGAAAATAAATCCTATTTACTTTCCTTTAACACTGTCAATAGAAATCAAGTTGCTAAACTTTTTCTGTGCAGATGAATGTAGGAGAGATCGGTCCAATCTACAAGATCCGTCTCATATTAGATGCTGGTGATGACAAGGACAAGACGCCAAGCATTTTCTTGGATAAGGTAAGAAAAAATATGCAATCACCAGATGATCTTATGTGGTTTAAATGATTTCTTAAGATGTCAACTTTATCTTTTAATTTGATTTTAACATTTTCTTCAAGTCATGTTCGAAAAGCAGTATAAACAATGACAAAGGAACGTGGCTTGAGACTTGACGAGTCTCAATGACTTGTGAGTGACTTGTTATAGTGACTTGTCTTATAATCTCAACCGAATGCATCACTTCCCATCATTGATGATTTTGTTGTCATGTTGTCGTTCAGGTGAAAATGAAAGACAAGAATACAAACCAGGAGTTTCATTTCTTTGTCGATCGCTGGCTCCGGTGTTTGGAAGATGTCAAACTCCCTCCAACTGAAGTCAGTCCTCCCGAAGCACCACAAGAACTGGAGGAAAAACAGGAAGAGAAGAACGACAAGAAGACGAAAGATAAGAAACCTGAAGACAAGATGATATCCTCCCAAGTCAGGGGGATAAAGAATAAGAGAGACGAGAAAGTAAAAGATAAGAAACCTGAAGACAAGATGGTATCCTCCCAAGTCAGGGGGATAAAGAATAAGAGAGACGAGAAAGCAAAGGCTAGAGGGAAGAAGAAAATGACTGAGGGGGTTGATAAGAAGACTAAAGAACCCAAAGAGAAAGCTGCTGTAGAAGAAACAGCTGAAGAGAAGACGCGAGAAGATAAGACGGATCAGATTGATGAAGAGGTTACAGACTGCTACTTAGAACTACCTGCTATCAGACCAGATAGACTACCACTACCAGGTACAGTAGTTAACAATGGTGGACTGTTTTAAACACTGAGAAGGTGTCGTGTGGTCCAAGAGTTTCCAAAATGCCTCATTTCACAGCAGTGAACGTTGCAAAATTACTTTCCAAAAGGTCACAAAATAAGGTAGATTTCTATTATATTTACCATACTTGATCTTACCTGTCCTTCATTGGGTCCCAGCATTAGCTGGGGAGTAACCTGCGATGATCTGACGGAAATAGAAATATTCTCAGTCGTTTTTAGACAAGGAAAACGTAGATACGATGTTACCACCGGCATGATAACTATTGTTTGTCTCTGTGATTTACTTGCAGTATATAAATACGAGTTGTCAGTGCGTACTTGTGACAAAGGAGCAGCGTCGTTAAGTGACGTCATCTACGCGACGGTTTACGGAGAGAGAGGCGATACTGGTTGTAGGACACTGCGCAAGTCTAACAACCGGGTCATGTTCAATCGAGGACAGGTTAGTCTGATACAATAGAGTATTAAAGAATGTGTGTATGAGTCAGGGAAGTTAGGTCACCTTCCTCCGCTGTGACCCGGGTTCGAATCCCACCTGGGCCACTATGTGAATTGGATTTTTGTTGATATTTGTTTTAACAGGTTGATGTGTTCAGCATTGAAGCCAATGATATTTGTTTTAACAGGTTGATGTGTTCAGCATTGAAGCCGTTGACATCTTACGGCCAACCAGCATTACCACAGGTCATCACTCACAAGGACATGGAGCAGGCTGGTGCCTGGACACTGTCACACTCAAGCAGTCTGTGCAGGATACTACGCAATACGTCTTCCCTTGTAAACGGTATGTGCGTGAACACTAGAGGGCGATATATCATGATGACAACCATGTATAGTGTGTGTATATAAATTGGTTAATGTCAGTGAATGGGCTCAAGGTTATCGTTGGTTATGTACCCAAACGGAGCACAATTAAAGCAGAAATTTATATCCTATTCATTTTTTTCACCCAAACATATTGTTAAATATTTGCAAAATGTCACCGTAAAATCATGGCTTATTTGAAAACATTTACATTGCGGACATCCTTAACTCTTTAACAGACTTTTACCTTTGATACAAAACTAAAAGTGAAACGTCTGATATTTCCCAAGGATTTTTAAAAAATGGCTTGTGCGTGATTACATTTTGTCGTAACATGAGTCCCCTATTGTTTTGATTTGTCGTTCCAGTTGGATGGATACCGGTGTTGACGACCAGAAACTAGAACGCACCCTCCCCATTCTTGGGCAAGTAGAATGTCCCAAGCCAGTGACCTCTGACACAAAAGGTCACTGGCAGGTCAAGGTTAAGACAAGTGACAAGCCGGATGCAGTCACTACAGCGAAGGTTGACCTGGTGGTATATGGAGAGAAAGGGCAGTGTTCCATACATCCACTAGAGAGGCAGACAATTCAACCTACAACGGAAGAGGAATTACAGGTATTTCTTGGAATTACCCAGTGATTTTAATCATTGTCTAAGGGGCGTGGCTACATTCCAGTAAGTTGTCTAAGGGGCGTGGCTACATGCCAGTAAGTTGTCTAAGGGGCGTGGCTACATTCCATTAGTGAGTGATAGGTCAATGCAGAGTATAGTAGAGTATAGTAAATAAGAATTGAAAACCTTTTTCTGCAGGTAATTAGTGTTGGTGATGTCGGAGTCATCAGTAAGATTCGTCTGCAGCATGATAATACTGGGGACAGCCCAGCTTGGCACGTCAATTCAGTAAGTATCTAAAGCCCTGTTTGCACTGGACTTATTATGATAAAACATACCTAGACGATGGGTACTTTTCCCATTTTAAGTCCAGTGCGGACAGCCTAGGACGTTTTTCTCTCAGGTACTTCTCCCGAGTCCAGTGGGTACTTCTACCGGCCAACTGCTGCCCGGGAAAACTTCCCTGGTCACTTTTTCCTAGACGATAAGTCCAGTACGAACAGCGCGTGTCGGTAAAAGCGTCTCAGGAAAACGTTCGGCCGGCTATCCAGTGCAAGGTCATGCTACACAAGACACTGCGCATGCGCGCGCGCAAATGGGTACACCGGGGTCAATGCAGAAAGGTCACGCAATTAAGCGCCCTCACGAGTCATTATAATGACAGCTCGGCTACTTCTCCCACGGTCTCGGTAAAATGTTCCCGTGTCGAAAGTCCAAGTGCGAACAGTGGTAACATTTGACCAATTTTTATTTTACCATCGTCTCAGTAAAACCTTCCCCCAAAAAAGTCCAGTGCGAACACGGCTTTAGTGTAAGAAATAACTTCTATACAGGAACCAAGAATTGAAGATCTCTGGCTGCAGTTGAACTGAATAAAAACAGAGCTTCAAATAAAAGATGCAGAAAATATTTGTAAACTTGTACCACAGTCAGAATTACTGGGAACTGTGATTCAACTCTCGGAACATAAAGACTAAAATGTTGGTATTCTGAGATTTACTGGTTCATAAAATAAAGCAGAAAGACTTTGATTTACAGAGAGATTTCTGCGTCAAATCTGGAATGCTTTTAAATTTTGTTTTGATAAGGTGACAATGAAGAACCTTGATACTAATGAGGAGTTAGACTTTAAGATGGATCGTTGGTTGGCAAGACATGAGGATAACGGTCAGATATGCCATGAAGTACCAGCAGTTAGAGAAGGAATGGATTCATTACAAGGTATTGATTCCATGTATACATATTTAAAAAAAAAAAGAAAAAAAGTAGATTAAAAAAAAAGAAAAAATCCGTAAAAAATTGACTAAAATTGCATTGTTTGGAAAACTCTATAGAACGTACCCAGTATTACTGCTGTTCCTAAGCAATATTTGTTTGCTTCATTGTATTCTAATAAAATTGTACAAGTGCATAATTAAATAACGGTCTTAAAAACTGACCATGAGCAAGTAGTATTTATAGGATTTTAAAAGGTACCAACATTGCATTTAGTACATTTTAGAAAAACATTCAAATCTGGTCTCTTGCAGACAGCCAGATGACAAAACAAAAATTCCTTATTATAAAAAATTGTAAACCGGGAAAAACAATTTGTAGACCATGAAGGTATTCCATGTGAATATTGTCAAATAATTGTGGTTTTTTTTCTGTGGTTTTCAGTGCATAACTACCAGGTCAAAGTTCACACTGGGGACCGGGACAATGCCACCACTGAGGGCGCTATTCATGTAACTCTGCAAGGTTCGCTAGGAGACAGCGGTCAACGTTTGCTGATGACTTCCAACAACAATCGCAAGTTTGCTAGAGGACAGGTACAAGGCCAGTCTGTCATTGTTTCAATATTCAAGAAAGTAGTTACTCAAGTGCTCTGTTTCATCAAATAAGATTTTTGTCTTTATCAGATTGACACCTTCACCATACAAGCGGTTGACCTGGGTAAAGTTCACACCGTCTTGGTCCACAATGAGTCCCCTGACCCCTCCCAGGCATGGTATCTGGAGAAGATAGTTGTTAAGACATCACCAACATCTGAGCGAGAGTTTGTCTTTCCAGCCTCGCGGTGGATCGGCCCGGCTAATATGCAGATTGAGGAGCTAAAAACGGCTGAGAATGATGTCGAGTTGCTGATGCAAGGTATGTTTGCTGTGACGTTTTCCGTTACCTTAACGAATTCGCTTCATATATGCAGATGCCTGAAGTATGACTGAATGAGCTTATCAGGATTTTTTTAGGGAAGAACAAAAATATTTAAAAAAAAATTTAAAAAAATTGGAACAAAAGGTTTTTCCAGAAAGTCTAAAATAGCATTGGCATCTTTATGAGCATTAATTCTTCAGTTTAGAACAAATGTACATAATTATTATTACAATGGTTGGGAAACAATGTATGTGTTGTTCAGGAATGTTAATGAGTGCCATTGTAAAAATTAAGATGTACAATTCATATTTTTAAATAAAGTTAAAACATTTATCTTTGAAATCCAGAAAAATGGAAGTGCACCGTGTATACTAGCGATCTACCCGAGTGCGGCACTGATGCTAATGTTTCGCTGGTTGCCTATGGCAACAGTGACATGTCAAAGGTCATGGCACTGACCAATGGGCAGGAGGGCAACTTTCTAACGGGGAAGACTGCTGAATTTGTGGTAAAGTGAATGCCGATGGTTTGGAAAAGAAACTCATTTTCAACTACATTTAACTTGGCAAAAACACTGTGTTGTTACATAACAGAATACGCAATTTGGTTGTGTTTGTTTATGGTGTAAATGGAGGACACATTCCTGATGCCACGTCGGTGAATCGGGGTTAGGTTTGTCAACAAGGACGTGGTCGATGGAGATTCGTGTAAAAAACCAATGAGAGCCGTCGGAAAAAGTACAAACGGGAAATCGTCGAGAGGGACAAAAGAAATCTTCAATTTACACCATAAACAACGAAAACGATAGAAGCCCTGCTTGGCATCTTTGAATAACAAATGTGCATTTTCACATTTGAGGATGCAATTAGATGTTTGTATAGAGTTGTAGTCTTAATTAAACCTCTTTCGAGTGATTTTTACAAGTATAATCCCTGCATGTTTACATGTACTATAAGTAACATACCCATATATTTACATTGATTTGACTCCCAGCTTGAGCCTGGTTCTTACATCGGTGATATCTACAAGATACGAGTAGAGTTGGAGGATGGGAAGGAGAAATCCTGGCACTTGAAACAGGTGAGATAATTAACGGGATGATCAACTCGGTTTTAAGATAAGTAGTTTGCGGTAACACCACGGTATTCCTCTTTTATAGTGAAATGTGTGGTTCTGAAAAGAACCGGTGAAACAAAAAAGAAATTGAGTTTCTACCGGTTCTTTTCAGAACCACACATCTCACTACCTCAAAACCTCAAAATGGTAAAATCCACCCCAAATTACCTTGTGCGACTTTGTCTGGGTTTCTTTGGAACAGGTTACATTTCTATACATTGCAGTACTTGTGTGTTGTTTTATAACTTTGATTCAACCTAAATCAAAGTGCTGCATTTCTTGTTGCCGCCTCTCCAGGTTGATCTGCAAGATTGCTTCTCTGATGAGAGTCTGAGCTTTGAGTACAACGGATGGCTGTCACAAAGTCAGGATGAGGGAACTAGAAGCCTTGTCGCTGAGATGCCGGCACTAAGGCCTGACGAAGACCCATTGCCTGGTGAGTACGGATCTACGTAGTAAGTAATTGACCGGTGAGTGACTTGTGATTGACTGGTGATTGATTCGTGATTGACTGGTGATTGACTGGTGATTGACTGGTGATTGACTGGTGATTGACTGGTGATTGACTGGTGATTGACTGGTGATTGACTGGTGATTGACTGGTGATTGACTGGTGATTGACTTGCGATTGACTTGCGATTGACTTGCGATTGACTCGTGATTGACTTGCGATTGACTCGTGATTGACTTGCGATTGACTTGCGATTGACTTGTGATTGACTCGTGATTGACTGGTGATTGACTGGTGATTGACTTGTGATTGACTGGTGATTGACTGGTGATTGACTGGTGATTGACTGGTGATTGACTGGTGATTGACTTGCGATTGACTTGCGATTGACTTGCGATTGACTCGCGATTGACTTGCGATTGACTTGCGATTGACTTGCGATTGACTCGTGATTGACTGGTGATTGACTGGTGATTGACTTGTGATTGACTCGTGATTGATTTTTGATTGACTCGTGATTAATTTTTGATTGATTTTTGATTGACTTGTGAATATTTGACACTGCCTCCATTGTCCTCTGTTTACATGTAAATCAAAATTATTTTTTCTTTAAGTTGTCAAATATAACCTGCAAGTCTTCACCGGCGAAGCTGAGGATGCAGGGACCAGCTCAGAAGTCTCAGTCACTCTGTTTGGTGAGAGAGGTGACAGTGGCAGGAGACATCTCAACAAACCCAGGGACGGAGTAAAAGCCTTTAATCAACCCAAGAAGGTATTTTGAGGTCAATTAACAAGAAATGAATTGTTGGCCCGGTGCCCAAGGTAACCAAATCATTGTTATATGTTTCATGTGACTATACGTCTGTTGTTTTTCAGATGGATGTTTTTGACCTTGATGCCGTGTCGTTAGGAGACATTAGTAAAGTCTTAGTTCACAAGGCGGCCGGCATGCCGTGGTTTCTGGACCGACTCATTCTCAAAGCAGGGGAGTTTGCTAACACGGAGATAGAGTTTAAACATGAGGGGTGAGAAATGCGCCGATAATATAGCGTGGTTTATTTGTGTATTGTGATAATATAGAGTCTTAGAAATTAAAACGTTTAGAATAATCAACTGAAAAACATGCAAAGAGAAGATTTGTCTAACAGTCTGACCAGAGCCCTCGAACAAAGATACTGACAATTTGGGAGACCACTAACATAGGGCAAGATAGCTCAGTTGGTAGAGCACCGGCCCGGTATTGCGGAGGTCGCAGGTTCGATTCCCTCCTTGCTAATTTCTTTGTTCATTAACAGACTAACAGAACCATGAAATTCAGCAAAACTCCTCTTTCGTTGTGATGATCCTCTGTGTTTTGTGTTTGTTTAGTTGGCTAGGTAACAAGGACTATCCCGACCTGCCAGTAGACATTGAACTGGTGCCTACTGCTGAGAGGCCAAGTAACACTGTAGCTCCATTGCCTGAAGGCCAGGAACCAGTCCAATCCAGTGAGTTACATTACCACAAGACGAAATGCGTCATTATTGACTGTTGTGACGTGGAATATTTTTAATTTACCTAAGAATTCAACAACATTCCTCAACAAATTTCAGCAATCACCATTTTCAAAGTTTTTCTTTACTTCAAATATTTTACCTTTTTATTTATCCAGAAGGCAATTGGAAGGTGTTCGTCACTACAGGCAACGCAGAAACTGCTGGTACAGAGGCTACCGTTACTATGACAGTATACGGGTCAGAGGGCACCAGCAAGCCTCTACCCTTACAACAAGACAGTCAACTGACTAAGATGGAACCTGGACAAACCCAGGAATTCCAGGTGAGAATTCTGAAATGTAGAATCGGACTTGAATCTAATATCATCGCCTTTGCTTTCTGAAAAGTGAAACATCATCGTAGGTGGTTGAATCTTCATTTGACTTTTTTTTGTTAACTTGTTCCCAGGTGAATGTGGGTGAAGTTGGTCATATCTACAAAGTACGTCTGGAGCACGACAGAACCGATGAAGAATCCGATTGGTTCTTGGAAAAGGTACTTTTAAAACCTCCAAGTTGTTGTTTAAAAAACTAACTCTATTGTTACTTGACACTGAATCAATTGTTACTTAGTGGCATTAGAGCAAAACAAAGTAGTCAAAATTTGAACTAGCATTAATTTCCTGGTCAATCACTATTTTAGTCATCAGCTTTTTGAGGAATGTTTTGGCTCAAAACTAGAATTGATTGATTTTGTTTCCTCTCTTCAGATTAAGATGAAGGACGTGGACACGAAAACTGAATTCAGCTGGACAGCGTCTCGTTGGCTGTCTAGGAATCAAGACGGATGCGACAGAGTCCTGGAGATTCCTGCCATCTGGCCGGAAACACCGATACCACAGGGTCAGGGTCCTTAATTGATATAACCTCAGCTATATGAACTTATATGCCTGTCAGTTACTTTGAGAAACAAATTGAGACGTTGGAAAAGTAGATATTAATACAATGTAGTCTCCTCATCTGACATAATTCTCTTATTACTTTGAGAAACAAATTGAGACGTTGAACAATTGAAAAAGTAGATATTAATACAATGTAGTCTCCTCATCTGACATAATTCTCTTTTTACCTCATTGGACAGTTGTAAAATACGAGGTTCACATTGTGACCGGTGACGAAGATGGGGCAGACACCCAGGCAAATATCTACCTGACCCTAAAGGGCGAACACGGTGATACAGGCCGGAGGGACATGGTGAGAGACCCAGGGGAGACAACCATGTTCAGCCGAGGTAGTGAAGATAGATTCACCATTGAAGCCGTGTCGTTGGGAAGGATTGACAAGTGCATTGTGGGATACGACGGTGACAAACCAGGTATCACAGATTCTTATTGTTAACTTTAATTATTTGTTGCTCTTTCTGATATTACACCGTTCTACATTCATCACATTTGTGATTGTTTTCCTTCTAGATTTGGGATGGTTTTTGGACAAGATCGTTGTGATTGAATCCGGTGAAACGACAGGAGAAACTACCTTCCGGTGTAGAAGGTAAGTATTGTACAACTGAACATTTCAAGATTCCCAATCAATGCAATGACTGCAAACTACGATAGGTACTTGTCAATGATATCTGGTTGGGACCACAGTGCTTGTGTTCTTGGGCAAGACACTTTACTGCAATTACAGACCGTAATTTCAAGTTGTTGCTAACAAAACTTGGCTTGATACATTGAATGCTTGTCACGTCTCAGGTGGCTAGCCGTCGACAAGGGTGACAACAATACCGTGGTGGAGCTGAATGCTCTGCCACCAAGTGAGGGAGCTGTTGGCAGCGGGGAAGACAAAGGAAAAGACAGGGAGGGATAAGAGGACGTCAGCAAGGACGACAAGTGATTTGCAGGAAAAGAAAGACAACTCTTAGTTTCAGGGTTTGCAATGTGTTGTTTTTTCTGAGCCTTAATTTTGTTTAATGCCTTAACATTTGAGAATGATTATTCACCAGATTTTAAAATTATAATTTAGAAAAAAATGTTATTGTGAAAACTCCGAAATTTCAGGGTGATGTAGAATTTTTTTTTTATTTGAGCCAAGTACAGAAACAAATGCTTATCTGTGAGATACTTGATTCAGCTTAGTCTAAAACTTCACTTTGACCGTTTTACCGAGTCCTGTTTTTGTTCCTTTATGAAGCAGGACTAATATATTGTGGTTATTGTCAATTGATTACGAGTCATTTGTGTCTATCGTGACTGACTGTACGTTTCTTTACCGTCCATGTGCGTAGATTTCTGTGCAATATATCAATTGACTGCAGCTTTTACAAAATACTTAATTTTGTAGATAATTATTTAGTAGGATGAGTAGGTTGCTTAACATTGTCTCAGAGAACTTCTTGTTTGAAGTGATCATCTTTAAGAACTGGTTTTAGCCACCCTAAATTTGGACGGTCTTATTTTAGCATTTCAGGAAAAGCACAGTTACTGTAATGACATACTTGTTTCAAGTCCGGGTGATTGTTTAGTTTTTACACTTTGTTTATATTTTGAGATACACATATGTCATGTTTGAAAAACGTGCAAAGATGGTCACAGTATTGATCAAAAATGTTAACACCTTTTTATAAAGGGCGTACAAACCATCCTGCTGCCGGCCTTTATAATGCAGGATAATAGCTCATTTGAGTAATATCCTGTGAATATTCTAGGGGTGAACAAATTGATTAACGATTGTTTAGAATACTTTTTACCTTGCTTTGTGGTTTTCACCTTTCTAAGTATTTTTTTCTTTTTTCGGTGATTAATGAAATAAGATATGTATATCTCCTCATCTTGCAATACGTTGCACTCCTTCACATAGCTATGCATATTGAATATAGTGTAAATAACCTTTAGTTTGAAAAGAAGATATGGTTTTTCCTTCTGTACAGACAATCGTGTATAATTTGTGATTAGAAGATATTATATTTTGCTCCATTGCTGGGAAATATCGTGGAGACTGATGTTAGCGTTGAATTTTATGTACAAGAATTTAAGGGAAAGCTTTAGGTAAGATTCGTTAACGTTTGGTGTCTACATTTTGCCAAATTTAAGAGAGTACTTACAATCTTGACTCAATTGTAATCGAACACCAATACACAAACAAACACTGTTTAATTACTTAGTTGAATAGCCTTTATTAGACCTTTGTATTACGCAGACATAATAATACCTTTCTTTTTAGGACATTTACCCTTTTTTTAACTTTACATAGTTTTAACTTCATCACCCAATTTTATTTCTTTTGTATAATTGTTACTACCAGTGAACTGTTCTCTCAAAGACCCAAATCTTACAACGTAAAGTTTATAGTGAATTGAGAAAAAAACAGACAAATTCTGCACGAACTTATAATAAACATACTCCTTAAATTCATTGCATTGATGCTGCAAGACTACAAATAAAATAACAGTATACAAGCCTTCATCATCTCATAACAATAGTTAAATTGACTCGGTTATGATACATGCACATTACTAAAGTCAACCCGGTTGGGTTTTTAAATATTTGCAAAACAAATTCCTACTTTGACAAATTGCTGTGGTATTCCCTCTGCTGATGACATCATACGTCAAGTTATGACGGGTATTTCTCGATGATCATAGCATGACCCTGTAGATGGGAAAGAGAAAAAAAATAAGCCTCGTAACGGCGATATTCTGGCCCACATTTTATAGCACCTGGCATACGCTTTTTCATTGTCAAGTTCTAATAAAAAATCTTTAAAGCCCTCTAACAGAACGTGTATGGAAACTACACACAGTTGTCACTATACTTTAACAGTGCAGACTTTTATGTATGTTATTTGTAACCACACACATCACAAGTGTGGGATAGCTACTTTAACTTCTGTGATGCGTTCGCTGAAATCATTTTTCTATGACAACATTGACTCCATAATGTGAATCAAATAAGTTAAGAGAGGCTAATACTTCGATCTTCCTCAGAGACTCGGAAGAAGATCTTGTTAAGATCGAAGTATTAAGTCCTCATAACTTATTCGATTTGTACACTTCAGGTCATTCCAGCAGTTTTAATCTTATTCATAATGTGAAAGCACTATATAGTATTATTCAGGGTTGTAGTCGAGTCCCTGAAAGTCCGTTCACAAGTCCTTTCGTGAAGCCAGTCACAAGTAACTAGATTAACAATGACAAAGGAATGCTTTTGTCAAAGCTGATTTGAATAGCTTGTGATTTGAATTGGACCTGAAAGACTTGTGATGGACTTGCAGGGACTTGTGATGGACACGACTACATCCCTGGTATTATTATCTACTCTAATACTCACTGTTTCCCCTTTGATACCGTTGATGATAAAGCACTATATAGTATTTATAGTATTATTATCTACCCTTTATACTCACTGTTCCCCCCGCAGCACAGGCAGCAATCAGCGCATACTGACCACCCTCCTTGTGTAGTCTGTTAGCCGCTGTGGTCACCAAACGAACACCGGTGGCAGCAAAGGGATGTCCAATGGCCAGAGATCCTCCCCATGTATTCAGCTTGTCCATTGGCGGAGCACCAGGCTGTAGGAATAAGACGTGAGAAGCGAGTCAGTGTATGGCACCCTGACTCATAAAGTAGGCTTAGTTTCATTACCAGAAAGTTTTAATAATAACGTTGACATCATTACCTTTCCCTTGCGACCCATATAGTTCTGGGCAAACCAGTCCGAATCCATCGCCTTCATGTTGGCTAAGATCTGCCCAGCGAATGCCTCGTGGTACTCAAATACATCAATGTCACTCAACGATAGACCTGCCTTATCAAGGACCTTGGGGGTCCCGTATGCTGGCCTGAACAAAAACACAATCAAAATCGTCAATCTATAAAAAGGGCCGGATATATATATACAACTATTGAGTGCATAACATGACACTGCAGTAGTCCCCAAGGTTAGTACTTAGACTGTCTAAAATGTATATAGTAGTGATATTAGGTAAGGTTGGTAGTGGTGCCGTACTAAACTTCCCCAACTGATGGGATACACAGGTTGCATGGGAGTGCAAATTTACTCCGAAATGTTCTTGACTTTTGTTCAATCATCTCCCAACATTTTGTCAACTTTAAAAAAAATCATTTGGCAATAGAGGAAGTATGTCCAAGGTTTAATGAAATAAAAGCAACAGGTATTATTTCATGAAAAGGAGTGTGAAAATACTGCAGTAATGTCACACTCCCTTTCAGTATACTGGTTGCTCGGTCTTGGCTGTTTTGGACTGCCTTCCTCTTTCGTGTCCGGAGGTAGTCCAATCAGCTATTGCCTTTTGACTAGCAATATCACACTGCTCTCTCTCCAACCATGCTATGTTTGGACACTAACCCCAGCAGTAGTTGGTCTTTAGGATCCTGAGCTACAAAGACAAAGTCCCTCAGATAGGCCTTGGGTTTGAGACCCATAGCTTCAGCCTTGTCTTCGGTCATGACCAAGCAAGCAGATGCACCGTCAGTCTACATGACATAAAAGATTATCATGAAGATAATCAGTTAAATTAGGAAACATTGAACAAAATGATGCAAATCTTTGAATTTGATCTGTGCCTTGTTTTGTTTTATTAACCCTAACCATTCCACATGCAACAAAGTGCAGCAGGTGGACCTGATGGATCTCTTGCACTGAGCAAGGTTGACATCTGATGCGTGTGGAAGGCAACTCACTAGAATACCCCTTGGGGGTTAGGGTTAAGGTATTCTGAAGTAACATGAATTGTAGCAATTCTTGGAAGACGTTCACTTTTGTAAGCCTTAGATATACTAAGCTGTTTAAAATGTTTAATCAAAATCCTTTAGAATCTGATAGGAATGAAGAGAGCTTACTAGGAAGGATGCATTAGCGGCAGTGACGGTGCCATGAGGTCTGATGAATGCTGGTTGTAGCTTAGCCATCTGCTCCGGGGTAGACACACGGATCCCGTTGTCTCGATCTACAATCTTAGTGGTGCCTGGTACCTGGTAGGTGAGTCGGTCGTCTAGCCAACCTTCCTTAGTGGCCTTGTCTGCCATGGTGTGGGAGCGTCGACTAAAGTCATCCTGGAGAGAGAAAGAGAGAGAGAGAGAGAGAGGGGGGGGGGGGGGAGGGGGATTTAGATTGTTTTCATGGTGCTAGCATCGTGACTTATCCCTGGTTACGTGGTATGTGCAGGTTTATGGCTTCTGTTTAGCGTCCCTTGAGCAAAGACGTTGATAAATTGGGAACCTGCCAACATAGGGTTGGATAGCTCAGTTTCCGCATGCAACCTTGCCTCAGATCAGCTAATTTCCTAGTTTCTCACTTCACATTTATTGAAAAACACAACAAAATATTGCAAAGAGAAGAGTTTAAACCCTGCTACAATTTATTACATCTCTGCAATTATTGGTGGGGAAGAGTACGTTTCAGGTCGTGAGTTTGTTTTTTGGGGGAGGTACCTGTTCTTTCCTGGAGATATTGAAGGCAGCTGCCAGTCTGTCTCCAGAATGTCCCATGGATTCGCTGGTCGAGAACTCAGCTACTGCTGGGAGCTATTAAAAAATACAATCAAATGTAGCAATAAGAAATTAAACGAAACTTTAGACATATACAATCTACTCACAGCTTAGAGACTATGAAATGTTTCAAAGATGGGAAACACTTATATTTTCAATGTTTTATGAATTAGTCCTGATATTTCTGGCATGTTCTATTTTGATACTAACCTCTGGTACAAAGGCTTTCATGCTGAGATGCTTAGCAGCGAGCGACAGCTTAGCTCCAGTTGTCTTAGCCTAGGTACAAACAAAAGTCCATCAATTAGGTTTTCTGAGATATAAATTTTTACGAATTTGGCCCAATACAGATGAAAAAATGTTTGGCAATTTTTTTTTGAAGTTCTACAATTTTTTAAAATTCAATTCACTTCCAATCAGTATTTCTAATATGACACAAAGTACGTACACCAAACAAATTCTGTAAAAAATTATAATTTTAACAGCGATTTTTGTTTGTTTCAAATAGCATGAAACTCGTAACCTTATTGTCCGACACGTACCTTGTTTTGGGCCAGCATAAACGCGCGCATTTGTCTGCTGTGACGAATGGGGACGTCCGACATAAACTCCACCCCACCAGCTACGAAGGAATCACCCTGGTCTGAATTGATCATGCCAATTCCTAACACAAACAAACGAATCAAGGAATAAATAAATTAAATATTCAATTACATAATAGCGACTACTGCCATAATTCCTTGTTGGGGATATGTAACTTTGAATACTGAGTTTTTCTAGACTTGCTACTAGTCCACTGACCTGTAGTGATGGCCACATTGGATGAGATGCAGGCCATAGTGACTGCAATGAAACAAGCTTCAGAAACCTTGACATGATACCAGTCTACAGACAGGTGTTCATTCCCTAGACTTGCTACTAGTCCACTGACCTGTAGTGATGGCCACATTGGATGAGATGCAGGCCATAGTGACTGTGTGGCAGGGAATTCTATCTGAGAACCCAGCTCCAAGTGCCGCCTCTCTCGCGATGTTGCTGGTCTTAACCTCCTGAATGACAGTGCCATAGATGATGTTGTCGACAGCATCTAATGTTAAGAAAAAGGAGAAGAAAAAGGGATTACGACAATTACTAATATTTTATTATACAAACTTTCCTATTAACCCTTGCTCTATGAGAGTTGTTTATTGCAGGTCAGTGGTACATGCCAATGCACTCCAGCTGTGTGCATTGGAGTTTTATACACAGTCATTTTTGTGCGTTGGGTTGACCAACAAGGGTTGACCAACAAGGGTTGACCAACAAGGGTTGACCAACAAGGGTTGACCTTGTTGTGCAGAGTTAAAATTACAGCGAATAAACTTGATAGAGTAAGGTTTATAAAACACGTACCTCTTGAAATATTCGTCTTGTCGAGCAAGCCCCTGCAATAAAAAACAATTAAAATAATAATTATGAACCATTGTTTGAACAATTATAATCAATGTAAATATTCTGACAAATAGTTGTAATTGTAAAAGCATAAGTAAAACAGCACAAGTTGGCTCAAGGATGAGTTTATATCCGCAGGTGCAAGTTGGTATTGCTGTCATTCAAGGAGATATCCTTCTAAATTCACCAAACACAGATGTTTGTACTTACTGCAGTGATCCTCTCGCCAAATCATGAGGCCACAGCTCCTTGTAGCTGATTAGATAAAAAAAAATGATAAATTAACGTCAATAACAAAATAACGAAATTGAAGGATATTATAACAGAAAGGTTTTGCCAGAGCGCCGATAACTTCTGCCAATGAGCTTTATAACATACTCTGTGCCAGACATGAGGAATGGTGTCCTGACTCCTTCAATGAGAACGATGTTCTTCCTGCCGTCCCTTGCCAGGGTTGCCTTGCTTTTGGCATCTCTGGTGGTCGAGGTGCTCAAGGCTCGAACTCCGCCTAAAAAAAGGTATTTAAGAAAACACAAACTTTGCTTTAGTGGACATAATCACTTGAATTGGATTTTAACTAGGCCTACTCTTGTGTATTTGCACTAGCCCAGGGCCTATTTCGTTTTAACGTTATCATTGTGTATATTTGTTTTTTTAATACCGCAACTGGTCAAGGTATATTGACAAGGCATTTTTCTACTCACGAATTCCACCTGAAGATCCAAGAATCTGGTACAAAGAAGACGTCCGACACCTCTGAAGTAGTTGCGTGGTCATCTTTAATGATTTTAAGGTGATATTTATTCTTGGAAACGGAGAAAGAATGCGAAATTGCCTTGAAACAACAAGGCTGTACTGTGACTAACCTAACGAACGTCGTTTTGTCAACGAGAAATGGCGAGAAATTACACATTAATGAAACATTATAATTTAAACTGACAAATTGAAAGTAAACATTTTTTTTTAACAATATGTTATTAAAATTCCTGAAATTTAAGAGCTTAAAGCAGATGATTGAGTTAAATATTCAAGGAAACTCAAGCGAGAAAATGGGAGATTTAACTTGCATCATGCGCGTAATGCATGTTTTCTTTCGAAGGTCGGCCAGAGGTTAAAGGTCAAAGTACCGATTCGGCCAGCAAGGATGGCGACCACACGAGTTTTCGGCGCTCTGCGAGCAATTTCTCAGACAAATTTCACGCATTCTGCAGGTTTGTAAAACATAGAAATTAATTTATTTGTATGTAGGTGTTATAACAGTTTACATTTGATTTAATGTTCATGGAAAGCATTTTTCCTAGACCCAGAAAATACGATTTTGTTAAGGAAAAGTCAACCGTCGCTTTTCGCAATTACGTTAAGAATGACCGGGGGGGGGGGGGGGGGGTGTTAGCGCCACCAACGTTGAGAGATATCTCATGTTCCTATTTTTGCCTGGGGTGTGCAAAATCCTAATTAGAGAAGAAATATCCTTTTAATGTTTTAGGCTTACTTAATACTTAGAATTAAACTCTCCAATCCAACACTTTCTTCGGGCAAGCGCATCAGTTTTTTTACTTCACATAAAAGTATGTCCGCTTTTAAAACCCCAGACAGCACAACCGCCATGTTGGCTTTAAATTTAAAGGCCGTTTTCCGAACTCCACCTAATATAAGGCTCGGTCTCAGAGGCTCACCATTGGCAAACTGCATGAACAAAGCCAAACTTAAACAGAGATGAAGCTTGGTTCGGAAAACGGCATAGGAAGTAAATAAATAGCGCCCTCTGGAATAGAGCTATCTTTTCCAGAGGGCGCTATTAATGCTGTTTTCAAACCCACCATCGTCTCTGGTTTGGCGGGTATCTGCATAAAACAAATATTAAGTGGCTTTAAATTGTGAAATGGGAGGAATTATTATCGCAAGGGGAAATCTGGATTTTCTTTTCATTTCACTGGGCTTTGTGAAATGGACAATTTCAGATTTTACCTCGTGCTAATATTCATCCTATTCCACTACGAGCCACTCAATATTTGTAAGTTGTATAAATATTGTTCAATGTCGTCTATTGAATGCAGAAACAAACTCACCCACCCAGCCTATGCTGGGATAAGTTTGAAAGAGACAAAAGTTTTCAAACTAAGCAAACAAAAATACACAACATTTCTTGTAAACGATGCCTTTATTAATTCACAACAAATCAGCGTAAACAGATATTCCTACAATTCGTCTTAACAAAGTAACACAATTAGCTAGGTGATATAATCATGCAATAATTAGCAGACTTACGAATACTGAAGATTATATACATTGTACAAAACGTCCAATTGGGCAAAGATTTAAAATGAATTTGGCATGTCCTGCGCAGTGTTCGAAACGAATACGTGGATGCACCAGATTTGTCCTCATTTTCTAGGACATTGTAAACTTAACTTTTCATTTAATCCTAACCTACGATTATTTAGTAAGAACCATACCCATCCTGGTAAATTCCAACAGTAAATTCTGATAGTACACGCATCTGTATGTCTAACCCAAGTAGTCACTTTAAAGATCTAGTATCCATTCTAACAAAACATGACAAAACATGCAGCTGGGTTCCGGTGGGTTAAACAAAATAAGATGGATGTCCGAAATATTGAAAAACTTCTTGCCGGTATGACTTCGAAAGAAAAAAAACTATGCATGTGTACAATAACTACAAATGACTGCTGTTATTTCAATGTTGTAAGATTACACTGTAAAAGATAAGTATACTAAACTACATTATCTTAGACAGTAAAGAGTTAAGAATAGCATGCAAGTAATTAAAAAAGCATCTAAATAGCGTAACAATAAAAAGATTCATAACATGATGAAATTATTTACATTAAATCCTGGCTTGGACCTCGAACTGTTGGACAAGTACTACATTTATAGAAGGTAATCTCAACAATATGCTGCCACCAACCAACACAGTTTCTGTAAAATCCAGTAAACGACTTGAGGTTTGGGGGAAGAAGAGTACGCGTGCATGTACCTCCAAGTTGTAATTTGTTGACATAAGATGTTTTTCTTCAAAGTACATTTACAAAACTCTAATAATTAATAACATGGGCTTGACCCTAACCCCCTTACGGATCTTGAAAAAAGCCTTATAGGAATTGGGGAAAATGGAGATCACATATACCTAAAATTACCTCCAAGCTATTTGTTTAAAACAAAATTGCTCTTGGAAGTACACCTGTACACAGTGTTATATTGTAGATAATTTTGATTGGAAGTCAACAATAACAGTTTGAAGGTAGGAACTCATACACAGGTCTTTTTGATAAAAACTCTTAAACAGTCTGCCATCTAAATGCTTAGCTTCAATTTGCAAAATACTTTTAAACCTCCTGCTATCTGAACAGTCAAAGACAGTCACAAGTTCAATCAATTTTCCCTGCCATGCGTTTGTACGCAGGCTAGTCACAAACAGTGGAATCATACTTCTTGTGGGTGATGTAACTAGTCAAATTCCATCAACGGACAAAAGCAGGTAACTATATACAGCTAGGTTATCAATCGCCTTTACTTTCATAAACAGTCCCAGCCAGTCAATCCTGATTTATGTAGGCAGGAAGCACCGATTGATTGAATTAGACTGCCAGGATCATGGAATGGCTTTGTGGAATTTGCCATTCAGAGAGGGAGTACATTGTTGCGAAGAATGTTGCAAGCACATCAGACCATAGCGATGAATAAAATGCGGTCACAGTTTGTAATTCTTCAGAGACGCCCTTGGATGCAAGACTGGTCTATCGTCTTCTAGCGACAGTCAAACACTTGCGTCCTATGACGTAGCAGAATGGAATTCCAAGAAGCATTGGCCTCTGCACAAATGAACATTACAGCTGGTACATCCTGTGCGGGTTTGTATGTGCTTACCCCTCTTAGTCTTCCTTCCCGCCCTGCGACACTGCATGCACATCTTGGGATAGAGAACCTTCATTCTGGTGCACAAATGGTTTGGCCCATTGATGGCTGGAACTGGAGCGGCATTGGTGGTCTGGTACGCTGTGGTGCCCTCGGCGAAACCTGCGATGAGAGCCGTGGCGATGCTGACGGTGAACATACGATGGTTGAGCTGTTTGCCTTCTGTGTTAACTTTATAGCAGATCCAGGCGTTTACGCGAGCGATGTCGATGAGGAAGAAGAAAAGCCGCTTCCAGGCCTTGTACTTGCGGTTGCAGGAGTGGTAGGAGCGCAGGTGGTTAGAGTGCTCCACCCCGCTTTTGAACTTCATGTAGTTGATAGCCTGAGCAGGTGCTGGGATGTTGGCTTTGGTGACCGTCTTAGCTCCAGTTTCCCGGATATTTCTAGTGAAGAAGTCTGTCAGTTGGTTGCGGTATCCCTGGTGGCATGTGGAGAGAAGCGACGTCACCTTGACATCTCGCCAAAGAACCAGTGTCATCTGCCCCTGCTGCCATGCGACACTGGTCCCCCTGGGAGACAGCAGCATTGTTTCCATCAGACGGGACTTGCCCTTGGCATTTCTCTGTCTGGAGTTGACATCATCTGGTAAACCCTTGGACGATATGGAGACGGCACCACACAAGTACGTCTGATTTATCAACAGGTCTTTGGCCAGCATGGTGGATGTGTATTGTGGCCCGCAGAACAACTGATGATACCGGCCAAGAAACGGCTGCATCATCTGGAGAGGAAGCTTGTGCCTTTTTCCAACAACCTGTGCGTGAAGCATCATGTGGAGGAGGTACCCCGAGCTTGCTTCGCATACGGCATAGACGTCACTGCCGACATCAAACCGAAGTTGAGGAAAGAATGCCCTCCTGGTATTGGCTTTCAAAGAGACCTCATCAAGGCACAGCTCCTTTCTAGGGTTGTAGTTCATTTTGCAGGCTTCATTGACCGTGTACCAGACAAGCTTCAGAGGGGCTATTGGGTTAGCATCTCTCTTACCGTCGGATTTCTTGGCCATTTTGGTGGGATTAGAGCAGGTCAGGTGTTCAGCGATGAGGTTGAATCTGCCCCGGGTCATTGTGGAAGCCACCAGTTGGTTTCGGAGCCCAGGATGGGTTGACCAGTCATCTTCGTTGTTCATGTTGGTGTGAACCCCCTGAATCATGCGAATCCCGATCCATGCTTTGATTTCTGCCGGTGTGGTAGCCTTGAAGTTAGCATGAGGCTCTCCAACCATGTTGGTGTATCGGGCAATCTTGGTGAACAGAAACATTGGAAAGAAGCTCAAAAAGTAGGCCAGAGGATGGTCATCATCTGGCCGTTCTATGGCCGGGCCATATGGTTGTCTGCCTTGAAATTCTTGCACAGGTACATCCTTTAGAGACCTGGTCCATCCGTGGCGATCTGTGGAGTGCTTCTGAGGAATGTTAGAAGTACCCTGCATATTAGAAGTGCTATGTGACTGAGCCTGTACCCAATCAGCCAGCCAATCACCGCCTAACCCTTGCTCCATATTTGAAGGCTGCTTGCAGGGCCTCTTGGCTGGGGTAGGCTCTTCGACGTCAGAAGAATCGGAAGTGGATTCCTCGTCGGACGGTATGGGAGAGAAGTCGCTCTCGTCCAATGGAACATCACTATTCTCATCAGTTACGACTTCTTCCTCAAAGTAGACTTCTTCTTCCATTGTGTCAACCTCTTCTTCTTTGATGCCATCAAGTGAATAGTAGTCAAACTTGGGGATAATGGGGAAGCTCGAGCCACTAGCGCAAGGGTCCAGGTCTTGGCTGGCGACAGAGCTGCTTGTTTTTGTGGTCACTCTGGTCGGAAGAACAACAACTTTGCCTTGGGGCTGGGTCGAGAGTGGGCCGCAGACTTGAACAGGAACTGGGTAAGCATGAGAGAGGCTTGAGGATAGGTCTGCCTCTGTCTTGGTGATTTCAACCACTGGTGCATCAGTGTCTTGGTTCAAGGCTTGCCGCAGAATTTGGCCAGGGACCTCAACAGGCATCGGGTAAACGACAGTAAGGCTTGAAGCTGCATCAAATGGCGGATCCGTTGGGGTGGACCTTCGGCTGTTGGACTGATCGGTGGTCTTGGCAGCCATGATGATTTGGCAGGCTGTTGTTTAGTCACTGGTATTTGACTTCACTGGTGACTGAAGCTGTACTGTAGACAAAGATGCTCTAGACCGGATTTCAAGTCTGTAATACAAAAGGTTGTGTTATAAGTTAAGGTGTCGTGTAAAATTATCAGATAATTCATGTACATTCTTCATAACTTAATTTATTGATTTATTAAAAAGGTTGTAGGAGAGTCGTGAGCAATCAGTTTATTTCTGTTAGTTGATTCTTTGGGGAGAAATTGTTTTTGTTCATTATCAATTCGAGCGATTCACAATACCTAGAAGCTGCCGTTGGAGGCGCAAATCCTGCTATCCCCGCAGTGCATCATGGGAAAAAGTCGGCATCGGTTTTAAAAACAGTATTCATTTTGCATGAACTCATCAGTTTTTACGTCTTTTTGGACGCGCACGATTAAAGTTTTATTTTTTGTCTGCAAATAACAATGTTTTAATTAACGACGCTGCCGGATACATTTATGTTTGTGTTGTACCTCGTGTGAACAATGAAGAATAGAAATTTCACTACAGTATGATATACGGAAGAAGTCGACCGTAAAGTTTAAAAGTGGCACTTTTGAGTCAAACGCTTGGTGGCGCACTGCATTGTGAATCGCCCGAATTATTTACACACGTGTAAAAACTTTATTATCACTCTTGACAAAGCAACTTTGAAATTCAAGCGATTTTTTTTTTTAATGCAAATTGAAGTAAATTGACAATTGTAAATGATAAAATATCAATTTGTTGAGAAATAAAGCTAATGCAAATGGTAAACTTATACTTGAATGCCATTTATTTTCTTTCGCGATTGGGATTTGTTTTAATAATGTGTAATAATACATTATTTGTACAAAATAATGGGCTGGATGCTAAATTTGTAACAAAATTTGCCTTAATTATTATCGTTCTGTATTTAAATTAGGGGTCTAGTTTTTTATGTCCCATCTGACCCTTTTTTGAATGCCTATTTTTACCTCCAAAGCCAATAAAAGTTAAGTCAATTTCAGTAACACTTGCATATGAAATTACTAGGTCAGGTTTTCCAGGACAAAACAAAATGTCACACTTTGGGGCCCCTTATTTATGGGCTGACGACGTAAAAACCTGTACATTAATATTGGAAAAGCTTGCAATTGTTTTTAAGAAATATTGCAAAAAGGTCATTTGCGCTTTCAGAAGTTAATTTGAATGTGTTGAATAATGTGGATTGTAGCATTTTGTCGTTTAAACTGCTTTACCCCAAAATGTTCACCCCCCAAAAAAAAACAAAAAAAAAAAACAAAAAAAAACACCAAACTGCCCTTTATCTATGACATACATAAAATATTAACAGTTTGTAATATTGCTAACCAAGTGGAACCCTTATGATAACTAGCCTAGGGTAGACATTACATATATCACCAGTAGTATACAATGTACATGTCCATTGCACATGGTTACTGTGCACATTGTAGTACAGTTGGCTACAATGTACTACATTGATGCATGGAGGTAGGAAACCATGATTGATGCAGCCATGGTACAGCTACACAACCAGAGCCCATGATGAACACCACTGTGTCAACACCCACACTAACCCACAAAACCAAACAGCTAAATTCACTCAAATCCTCATCTCATCACAGTTAGGACTTTGTATAATATAGAAGCAGTACTTGCCTGGTAAATCAAGCTGATATGTACACTGTAAGTGTAAACGGAGAATATATGAACTGGATTGACAAGACAGAGTTGGCGCTGGCCTTGGGATCTCCTGTACATGTGCTGTGCTGTGGTGCTCACTACCTGATATACTGTACATACAAGCATGCATTGCATTCCATAAACCTCCACCCTACCTATATCTACAGTGTTTATTCAAGACCTCCACTTCACCTTTAACCTTTGCACAATACAAGGCTTGTGTGGTTTTGAGCCCCACTGCAGTTTGATCCATTGAGCCATGTGGATAGATTACAGTGTCTACACAGTAGGCATGGCACATGTGTTTTGTATAGGGCCTAACTTACGTGCCTGGCTGGCCGTGCACTATTCCTACACACTGTCTGCCTTTGATGCATAGAGTAATAGGGCTTGTATGGAGTACAGGCTACATTGTATTATGTGGAGTTTCATTGGTTGTGACAGCCTGACACACAAGTAGTAGATAAAGCATCAAGTATTTGGGTTTGTATGGATTACAGGCTACATTGTGTTATGTTGTTGAGTTCAATTGGTTGTGATAGCCTAGCACACAGCTGGGCTAAATAATGGGCATGTATGGAATACAGGCTATTGTTTGAGGAGGCTGGATCCCCACAGAATTTAGTATGAATTACTTGTGTTGCATTTTGTGGGATTTGTTGGAGCCCCAGGGGAAATAGGGTCAGAATGTCATTTTCCAAAAGGCTGTAGTGGTTGTAATAAATGTTAATTTCCGTAGAGTATAAATATATAAAATTCCCCAAGGAAAAAAGGTTAATTTCTTGTGCAATGATTCAAATATAAAATTGCGGGTTATATTTAAACACAAAATCAGATATAATTTGTTGTTTTGATAAGAGAAGTTAAATTGCAATTTTCAGATTATTTTCAGGTGGAATTAGCTAATAACAATATCTTTTTAAAAACTAAATTTGTATCTCAGAATTTTTGGACTACCATAGAAAGTAATAGCAAAGTGTTTTAATCAGGTGATTAACAACTATATCACTCAAATTTCAAATGATTTGTTTTAATTTTATTTTAAAAAATAAAGAAATAATAATAATACCATGGCTGAAATATACTACTTGCATCACATATTCCATGTCCAACTAGTATGTATGTCAATTAATGTGCTTATTACAGAAGAAATTATTGACGAAAAATAAAAATGAAAAGTAATTCTTCATTCCTACAAAATTCTGCATAAACTTTTAATTATTTCGTTCTCTTTTATGTTAATTCTTCTTGCAGGTTGTCGAAACATGGCCATGCCCAGGTATATTTCAGTGTCGGCTTTGCGGGTTGCAGGTAATTTTGAGAACTATTTTTCTGGGTGTGATCACTCAGGCATCCAATAGTTGACCCTTAACCCTTGCTCTTGTTTACACTTCAATGCACTTCAATATTTGCCCCAAAATCCCCCCCCCCCCCCCCCCCAGCTGTTGGACATTGCATCTGACTTATTAGGCATTCTTTTTCAATTTGGCAGCCAATAAGCATGTCAGCTATGATGTCAAGGATGATATTGCTGTTGTACGAATGAACTCTCCAGATTCTAAGGTAAGATTGGCCACTTCTGGACCTCATTGCAAATATAAAAGGTTTTCAGTTAGTTGTCAGAGTTGTATTTGAGTTGCTGTAAGTCCTTTCACAAACAGTCACGATTCCAGTCAAGAGTCCAGTCACGAGTCCAGTCACGATTCCAGTCACGAGTCCAGTCACGAGTCCAGTCACAAGTCCAGTCACGAGTCCAGTCACGAGTCCAGTCACAAGTCCAGTCACAAGTCCTTTCATAAAGCCAGTCGCAAGTAACTGGTTGAACAATGTTAACAAATGTTAACAAATGTTAACAGTTTATCTGAATAGCTAGTGACTTGACTTGAGTCTGAAGGACTTGTGATGGACTTGTGATGGACTTGCAGGGACTTGCAGGGACTTGCAGGGACTTGCAGGGACTTGCAGGGACTTGCAGGGACTTGCAGGGACTTGCAGGGACTTGCAGGGACTTGCAGGGACTTGCAGGGACTTGCAGGGACTTGCAGGGACTTGCAGGGACTTGCAGGGACTTGCAGGGACTTGCAGGGACTTGCAGGGACTTGCAGGGACTTGCAGGGACTTGCAGGGACTTGCAGGGACTTGCAGGGACTTGCAGGGACTTGCAGGGACTTGCAGGGACTTGCAGGGACTTGCAGGGACTTGCAGGGACTTGCAGGGACTTGCACGGACTTGCACGGACTTGCACGGACTTGCACGGACTTGCACAGACTCAAATGCAACTCTGTTAGTTGGGTTTAATTGTCAAAGAATAATTGGCAAATATTTCTTGGTATCTCTAGCTGTCAAAATAACAAACCAGGGTATAAGGATTCGGGTATTAAACTTGTTGTTTTGAATCTATTACTTAATATGGCTGACAAAACATTTTTAATGTTGCGTTTGAAAATTAAAATTTCAATTTGTTGAGATTGACTACTTTGTTGCGATGAATCGTTTTCATTTGGCCAGGTCAATACGTTGTCCAGGGAGTTCAACAGCGAGGTAGAAAGCGTCATGGGTGAGATTTGGCAGAATGATGCCGTCAAGGGTGTGGTTCTCATCTCTTCCAAGCCAGATTGCTTCATAGCAGGAGCTGACATCAAGTAAGACATTGAAGCTGTCTTGTTGACTTCTTAGAGAATTCTTAGAGTTATACAAATATTACATTTAAGCAAGAGTGAGATCACATCTTTGAGTCGACTTGGTTTATTTCTTGATTACCAATTTTCATTTCTGCAGGATGCTGGCTTCTTGCAAGTCGGCCGAAGAGGTAAGTCTTTTTGACACTTTTTTTATGTCCCAAGGTTTTGAGCAAGATTGACTCGTACATTTTGATCATTCTGTAAATTTTGGGTGCAAAGTGTGACATTTCTCCAGCCCCCGTTGTAAATATCTTTTAGAATGACTTCAATTAAACAAACTGTTGAGTAGATAGCTTGTTGTCTATAGTCACTGCATTTAAACACCGTTGACCTTGCCGATTGTAGATTATTGTAGATGATTGTTTTGTGGGTTTTAATGAATTCTTTTTTTATTTTTAGAGAACAGTTTCGTTGTCATAACTATTAATATCATTTGTGTTTTGTTCTTCAGGTGGCAGAATTATCCACTAATGGTCAGAAGCTACTAGCCAGGGTAGAGTCTAGCTCTAAGCCAGTTGTAGCAGCTATCATGGGCTCTTGTCTTGGTGGAGGTCTGGAGGTAAGATATAGCTGTCATGTCGTCCATGGATTATTATCCATCAATGGTCAGAAGCTACTAGCCAGGGTAGAGTCTAGCTCTAAGCTGGTTGTATCAGCTATCATGGGCTCATGTCTTGGTGGTGGTCTGGAGGTAAGATATAGCTGTCATGTCGTCCATGGATTATTATCCATCAATGGTCAGAAGCTACTAGCCAGGGTAGAGTCTAGCTCTAAGCCAGTTGTAGCAGCTATCATGGGCTCTTGTCTTGGTGGTGGTCTGGAGGTAAGATATAGCTGTCATGTCGTCCATAGATTATTATCCACAAATGGTCGGAAGCTACTAGCCAGGGTAGAGTCTAGCTCTAAGCCAGTTGTAGCAGCTATCATGGGCTCTTGTCTTGGTGGTGGTCTAGAGGTAAGATATAGCTGTCATGTTGTCCATGGATTATTATCCATCAATGGTCAGAAGCTACTAGCCAGGGTAGAGTCTAGCTCTAAGCCAGTTGTAGCAGCTATCATGGGCTCTTGTCTTGGTGGTGGTCTAGAGGTAAGATATAGCTGTCATGTTGTCCATGGATTATTATCCATCAATGGTCAGAAGCTACTAGCCAGGGTAGAGTCTAGCTCTAGGCCAGTTGTAGCAGCTATCATGGGCTCTTGTCTTGGTGGTGGTCTAGAGGTAAGATATAGCTGTCATGTCGTCCATGGATTATTATCCATCAATGGTCAGAAGCTACTAGCCAGGGTAGAGTCTAGCTCTAAGCCAGTTGTAGCAGCTATCATGGGCTCTTGTCTTGGTGGTGGTCTAGAGGTAAGATATAGCTGTCATGTCGTCCATGGATTATTATCCATCAATGGTCAGAAGCTACTAGCCAGGGTAGAGTCTAGCTCTAAGCCAGTTGTAGCAGCTATCATGGGCTCTTGTCTTGGTGGTGGTCTAGAGGTAAGATATAGCTGTCATGTTGTCCATGGATTATTATCCATCAATGGTCAGAAGCTACTAGCCAGGGTAGAGTCTAGCTCTAAGCCAGTTGTAGCAGCTATCATGGGCTCTTGTCTTGGTGGTGGTCTAGAGGTAAGATATAGCTGTCATGTCGTCCATTGATTATTATCCATCAATGGTCAGAAGCTACTAGCCAGGGTAGAGTCTAGCTCTAAGCCAGTTGTAGCAGCTATCATGGGCTCTTGTCTTGGTGGTGGTCTAGAGGTAAGATATAGCTGTCATGTCGTCCATGGATTATTATCCATCAATGGTCAGAAGCTACTAGCCAGGGTAGAGTCTAGCTCTAAGCCAGTTGTTGCAGCTATCATGGGCTCTTGTCTTGGTGGTGGTCTAGAGGTAAGATATAGCTGTCATGTCGTCCATGGATTATTATCCATCAATGGTCAGAAGCTACTAGCCAGGGTAGAGTCTAGCTCTAAGCCAGTTGTAGCAGCTATCATGGGCTCTCGTCTTGGTGGTGGTCTGGAGGTAAGATATAAGCCGTTACAGCGAGTCTCAGGATTTACGAGTTCCTTCATGTTTTTCTTGTCTTGTTTCTTACTGTCCAGGTTGCGCTAAGTTGTCAGTACAGAATTGCAGTGAATGACAAGAAGACTATGTTAGGGGCACCAGAAGTCTTGCTAGGAATACTCCCTGGTGCCGGAGGAACGCAAAGACTACCAAAACTGGTAAGAATTTGTGCTTATTCAAAACAATCCGCAAATTTGATCCTCGGAAATACCCAGAACGATGTGAGACCGAGGGACTCCCCTTTTAGTCCCCCGTACTTGCTGAGAAACCACAAGATTCCACCAGCACAATGACTACAACAAAGAAGGAGGGTGGGGGGGGGGGGGTTGTTACTTCCGTCTCATATCTTGCTTATATGGAAAATGTTCATATCTCCGCCATATGTTTAACTGCAAAGTTCAACTAACATGTACTAAAATATTAGTTGTAATCTGTAAATATTTCCTGAGGCGTTTTACGAGGAACATATTATAAAATAATAGATGTTTTCTGAGCTGATCATTTTAAAGATTTTGGGGTTATGTAACTTAGTGCCTTGAAGGTGAGCTGTTTTGACCGCGCAACATTGCTGCAGGATTAGTGTTTATGTTAGGATTGTTTTTTTTTCTTTTTTCCCAGGTTGGCGTACCGAATGCCTTTGACATGATGCTGACTGGCAAGAATATACCGGCCAGGAAGTCCAAGTCTATGGGACTAGTTGATCGCCTGGTGGAACCACTTGGTAAGTCAGGTTATTCCTTGTCAGATAGTAGTCATCTTTGATAGGAATAATAATCAGATATTTGTAAAGTGCACATATCCACCAGTATTGCAGTTTGTGGCACTACATCGTAAACGCTTGTTAATACTTCACGCGAAAGTGAATGCGATGCGAATATGACGTAACAAAATATTCGCACATGCACACAAACCCAGGCTGTACTCAAACCCTGTTCAACTAAAATTGTGTCGTGCCTAAGAGCACACGCACACAATAACCCCAGGCTGTACTCAAACCCTGTTTAACTAACATTTTACCTTCTTTGTTTAATTTTATTAAAGTTGTTAACTTATATTTTCCTCAGGTCCTGGCGTGAAGTCTCCTCAGGATAGGACGTTAGAATACCTAGAGGAAGTTGCCGTCCAAGCTGCCAAGTAAGTGAACAATAAGTCAGCAATCTTGCTCTATCTGCACCCATAGTGCCAGCCTGCCTTCCTCCATGACTGACTGACTGACTGACTGACTGACTGACTGACTGACGGACTTGGGGCCAATTTCATAGAGCTGCTAAGCACAAAAATTTGCTGAGCATGACAATTTGTCCTTTGCAAAAACAAGGTTACAGACCAAAGTTTCACCTGATCTTTATTGTTCTGGATTTATAATCAGCATGATAATTTTGGCTGGTAACCTGTTTTTAATGAGCCAGACTTTTTTTTTGCTAAGCAATTTTTTTTGCTTAGCAGCTCTGTGAAATTGGCCCCTGGTCACTGACTGAGTCACTGACTGGGTCAAGTAGTAGAACAAGATAATTCTTACATGTGGGCGTTTTCTTTCTTTGTAGAGACATTGTTTCCAACAAGCTGAAGACTGAAAAGGTCAAAGGACTCACACAAAGTAAGTTTTTATTTGATGGTCCCATTTTGCACTTTCATCAGGTAACAAGTGTGGGGCGGGGCTTTTTGTGACTATGACACTCTATATTTGAATTTCGTAAACAGAGTTGACAGATTACGTGATGGGCCTAGGAGTTGTCAAGAACCAGATCTACAAGAGAGTCCACGCAATGGTCATGAAGCAATCTAGAGGCTTGTACCCAGCACCACTCAAGATTATCGACGTAAGTCCGCGGTCAATACTGAGCCAATTCAGACTAAGACCACTCGTTGACTAATGGTGGATTTGTGACGTGACTTAAGCCTTAAGATCATTGACGTAAGTCCGCTGTCAATACTGAGCCAATTCAGGCTAAGACCACTAGTTGACTAATGGTGGATTTGTGACGTGACTTAAGCCTTAAGATTATCGACGCAAGTCCGCTGTCAATACTGAGCCAATTCAGGCTAAGACCACTAGTTGACTAATGGTGGATTTGTGACGTGACTTAAGCCTTAAGATCATCGACGTAAGTCCGCTGTCAATACTGAGCCAATTCAGACTAAGACCACTCGTTGACTAATGGTGGATTTATGACGTGACTTAAGCCTCAAGATCATCGACGTAAGTCCGCTGTCAATACTGAGCCAATTCAGACTAAGACCACTAGTTGACTAATGGTGGATTTGTGACGTGACTTAAGCCTTAAGATTATCGACGTAAGTCCGCTGTCAATACTGAGCCAATTGAGACTAAGACCACTCGTTGACTAATGGTGGATTTGTGACGTGACTTAAGCCTTAAGATCATCGACGTAAGTCCGCTGTCAATACTGAGCCAATTCAGGCTAAGACCACTCGTTGACTAATGGTGGATTTGTGACGTGACTTAAGCCTTAAGATTATCGACGTAAGTCCGCTGTCAATACTGAGCCAATTCAGGCTAAGACCACTCGTTGACTAATGGTGGATTTGTGACGTGACTTAAGCCTCAAGATTATCGACGTAAGTCCGCTGTCAATACTGAGCCAATTCGGACTAAGACCACTAGTTGACTAATGGTGGATTTGTGACGTGACTTAAGCCTCAAGATCATCGACGTAAGTCCGCTGTCAATACTGAGCCAATTCAGACTAAGACCACTCGTTGACTAATGGTGGATTTGTGACGTGACTTAAGCCTCAAGATCATCGACGTAAGTCCGCTGTCAATACTGAGCCAATTGAGACTAAGACCACTAGTTGACTAATGGTGGATTTGTGACGTGACTTAAGCCTTAAGATCATCGACGTAAGTCCGCTGTCAATACTGAGCCAATTGAGACTAAGACCACTAGTTGACTAATGGTGGATTTGTGACGTGACTTAAGCCTTAAGATCATCGACGTAAGTCCGCTGTCAATACTGAGCCAATTCAGGCTAAGACCACTAGTTGACTAATGGTGGATTTGTGACGTGACTTAAGCCTTAAGATCATTGACGTAAGTCCGCTGTCAATACTGAGCTAATTGAGACTAAGACCACTAGTTGACTAATGGTGGATTTGTGACGTGACTTAAGCCTCAAGATCATCGACGTAAGTCCGCTGTCAATACTGAGCCAATTCAGACTAAGACCACTCGTTGACTAATGGTGGATTTGTGACGTGACTTAAGCCTCAAGATCATCGACATAAGTCCGCTGTCAATACTGAGCCAATTGGGACTAAGACCACTCGTTGACTAATGGTGGATTTGTGACGTGACTTAAGCCTTAAGATCATCGACATAAGTCCGCTGTCAATACTGAGCCAATTTAGGCTAAGACCATTAGGTGACTAATGGTGGATTTGTGACGCGACTTAAGCCTCAAGATCATTGACGTAAGTCCGCTGTCAATACTGAGCCAGGGTGCAGGGTTGAAAATGTTCAAGTGTAAAACACGTCATGTTTTCAATCACGGATATTTGTCAAGTGTGAATCAAAGTGTTGCAAGTTATCCGTATATCGTTGCATGTAATTTAAGAAGCTCTGTGATTTGATATGATTGCTATTGCAGGTAGTTCGGACTGGTCTTGATCAAGGGCCAGAGGCAGGCTACCTCGCAGAGGCTCAGAGTTTTGGTGAACTAGGCATGACCCCGCATTCCAAGGGCCTCATGGGCCTCTACACTGGGCAGGTAAGTCTGGGTTTATTGTTTCAGAGTTAGGATTTTTCAACTCGTTTATAAATGGTCTAGGATTCACATTTTATTCAAATTTAGAGTCATTCCGAAAAAAATTGATTGGGCAAAAGTAGATGTCCTTGGGTTTTGTGAAAGATGACAATAGTTGGTAAGAAAATTTCAAAAAGGCTGTTATAAGCAGAAAATCGTGCTCAACACATTTGTAGAGCTTAAATCATTGAAGACAATCATGACGATATGGCCAGTATTCTTCTGTTTTAGCTTTTGAAATATTTGTCTAAACTGCAATCCTCATTTTGAAGGCTATAAAGGTGTCGCTGCGAACAACTTTAAATTACAACTTCTCTCATTTAGTTTGTTTTCTTTCGTCAGGTTATCTGTAAAAAGAACCGTTTTGGAGTTCCCCAGCGCCCAGTGAAAACGCTGAGCATCCTGGGTGCCGGTTTGATGGGCGCTGGGGTTGGGTCAGTCAGCATCGACAAGGGAATGCACGTGATTCTGAAGGACATGTCATTAGAAGGCCTCGCTAGAGGGGAGAACCAAATCTACAAAGGGTAAGTCTTAAAGATGGTACATGCTACTAGGGTCACTCTGGCTAGAGGAGAGAACCAAATCTACAAAGGGTAGGTCTTAAAGATGGTACATACTACTTGGGTCACTCTGGCTAGATGAGAGAACCAAATCTACAAAGGGTAGGTCTTAGAGATGGTACATACTACTTGGGTCACTCTGGCTAGAGGAGAGAACCAAATCTACAAAGGGTAGGTCTTAAAGATGGTACATACTACTTGGGTCACTCTGGCTAGAGGAGAGAACCAAATCTACAAAGGGTAGGTCTTAAAGATGGTACATACTACTTGGGTCACTCTAGCTAGAGGAGAGAACCAAATCTACAAAGGGTAGGTCTTAAAGATGGTACATGCTACTTGGGTCACTCTGGCTAGAGGGGAGAACCAAATCTACAAAGGGTAAGTCTTAAAGATGGTACATACTACTTGGGTCACTCTGGCTAGAGGAGAGAACCAAATCTACAAAGGGTAAGTCTTAAAGATGGTACATACTACTTGGGTCACTCTGGCTAGAGGGGAGAACCAAATCTACAAAGGGTAAGTCTTAAAGATGGTACATACTACTTGGGTCACTCTGGCTAGAGGAGAGAACCAAATCTACAAAGGGTAAGTCTTAAAGATGGTACATACTACTTGGGTCACTCTGGCTAGAGGGTAGAACCAAATCTACAAAGGGTAGGTCTTAAAGATGGTACATGCTACTTGGGTCACTCTGGCTAGAGGAGAGAACCAAATCTACAAAGGGTAGGTCTTAAAGATGGTACATACTACTTGGGTCACTCTGGCTAGAGGAAAGAACCACATCTACAAAGGGTAAGTCTTAAAGATGGTACATGCTACTTGGGTCACTCTGGCTAGAGGAGAGAACCAAATCTACAAAGGGTAAGTCTTAAAGATGGTACATACTACTTGGGTCACTCTGCTAAGCTGTTAATTATTCCCCATCTCGTAGTTTTCACCAAATATAAATCGTTTGTGATCTGATTTGTCTTTCAGGTTGAACCAGAAGGCCAAGAGAAAGAGAATAACGACGTAAGTTTATAATCACTGATTAAAAGATATGGTGATTGTGTAATATCAACCTTCATTGTTCTATTTTACGATGTCGAGTAGTGCATACACAGTTTATGGTGCATCAGGACCAGTTTGAGAGCACAGTGTGTGTGACAAACAAAGATTCCCAGGCTAACGTAGAGAAGAGTTGTATTCAAGTCCCTACTAGTCATTTCACAAGTCCAATTCAGTCACAAGTCCAGTCACAAGTCCAGTCACAAGTCCAGTCACAAGTCCAGTCACAAGTCCAGTCACAAGTCCAGTCACAAGTCCAGTCACAAGTCCAGTCACAAGTCCAGTCACAAGTCCAGTCACAAGTAAGCTTAGTCACAAGTCCAGTCACAAGTCCAGTCACAAGTCCTTTTATAAAGCTAGTCGCAAGTAACTGGTTGAACAATGACAAAGGAATGCTTTTGTTAACAGTTCATCTGAACAGCTAGTGGCTTGACTTGAGACTGAAGGACTTGTGATGGACTTGCAGGGACTTGCAAGGGACTCAAATACAGCTCTGACTCTGAGCGACTTGAACGTGTGATTTCCAGCATGCCAATTAGAAGTGTTTATGATTTGTGTTATTGTCCTATTTGTGTTCAGTTTTGAGAGGGATCATCTGTTATCCAACCTGAGCGGTCAGATTGACTACAAGAACTTTGACCAGTGTGATATGGTGATTGAGGCCGTCTTTGAGGACATCAACATTAAACATCGAGTCATTAAGGAAGTGGAAGCTGTAAGTTAAAATCAGGAACTTTTATTGCCTCGCTAAGAAATCAATGACACCATAGAGCACTCTGGCCATTTGGGATGCTACAAGGAGAATAGACTGGGCAGGTTTGGTCGATGCATTGCTTAATCAGTTAGCGCCGGATGACGTATATACACGCAAAGTTTTTCCCCAGATTCAAAACGGATGACGCATAAACACGTCACGAGCAAGGCAGGAAATGTCTGTCAGCAGCGAGCAAGGCCGGAAATGGGAGGTGTGCTTCCCAGTACCATCGGCCTGAACCCGCCTCAGATCGAGTTCTGTTAAAATTAATTCCGCTCCTCGGCTCGGTGATGTTAAAATAATCCAGGCGTGAACTGCTTAAAGTGTTTGCAAACAGCAAGAATAGCGGCCGGCACGCGACGGTGTATGGCTCTCAATCATGAATATGTATGAAGTATAGAATAGCCAATCAAAAGAGAGACTCTTTCATTGATCATTTGAATCGTTTATTTTTATATATTTTTTGCAGGTTATACCTGATCACTGTATTTTTGCTTCCAACACGTCCGCTCTTCCTATCACCAAGATAGCTGAAGCTAGCATCCGGCCAGAGAAGGTAAACAAACAACTTACCAATTGTTCAACTAACGCTATGGGTACTTTTCATCAGATATTATGTTTTGTTAACTTTCGCTTCTCCTGTGTATGACACTATGTCCAAACCTTTTTACTAGAATCCTCACCTAACCGTACCAACTTTTGATGCGCTCTGCTTATAAACACATTGAATTAGAAAACAAAAACGCAAGAAGTTTGCAGATATACAATGTAGACAAAAAAGAGAAGCAGAGGATTTGGTTGATACACTCTGATAATTGTCCCCAAAAAGAAATGTGTACTTACATTAAACTTCTCTTGCTCTTGTCAGATAATATCATTGCTTGTACAGGTTGTTACATCTCATGGTTTATTTACAAGATGTATTTCCTTTCTTCCGTCAATTCCTCGATGGATTCAGGTCATAGGCATGCACTACTTCTCTGGTTCCTGTCAGATATTCTCATTGCTTGTACAGGTTGTTACATCTCATGGTTTATTTACAAGATGTATTACTTTTCTTCTGTCAATTCCTTGATGGATTCAGGTCATAGGCATGCACTACTTCTCTGGTTCCTGTCAGATAATATCATTGCTTGTACAGGTTGTTACATCTCATGGTTTATTTACAAGATGTATTTCCTTTCTTCCGTCAATTCCTCGATGGATTCAGGTCATAGGCATGCACTACTTCTCTGGTTCCTGTCAGATATTCTCATTGCTTGTACAGGTTGTTACATCTCATGGTTTATTTACAAGATGTATTTCCTTTCTTCTGTCAATTCCTCGATGGATTCAGGTCATAGGCATGCACTACTTCTCTGGTTCCTGTCAGATATTCTCATTGCTTGTACAGGTTGTTACATCTCATGGTTTATTTACAAGATGTATTTCCTTTCTTCCGTCAATTCCTCGATGGATTCAGGTCATAGGCATGCACTACTTCTCTGGTTCCTGTCAGATATTCTCATTGCTTGTACAGGTTGTTACATCTCATGGTTTATTTACAAGATGTATTTCCTTTCTTCCGTCAATTCCTCGATGGATTCAGGTCATAGGCATGCACTACTTCTCTGGTTCCTGTCAGATATTCTCATTGCTTGTACAGGTTGTTACATCTCATGGTTTATTTACAAGATGTATTACTTTTCTTCTGTCAATTCCTTGATGGATTCAGGTCATAGGCATGCACTACTTCTCTGGTTCCTGTCAGATAATATCATTGCTTGTACAGGTTGTTACATCTCATGGTTTATTTACAAGATGTATTTCCTTTCTTCCGTCAATTCCTCGATGGATTCAGGTCATAGGCATGCACTACTTCTCTGGTTCCTGTCAGATATTCTCATTGCTTGTACAGGTTGTTACATCTCATGGTTTATTTACAAGATGTATTTCTTTTCTTCCGTCAATTCCTCGATGGATTCAGGTCATAGGCATGCACTACTTCTCTGGTTCCTGTCAGATATTCTCATTGCTTGTACAGGTTGTTACATCTCATGGTTTATTCACAAGATGTATTTCCTTTCTTCCGTCAATTCCTCGATGGATTCAGGTCATAGGCATGCACTACTTCTCTGGTTCCTGTCAGATATTCTTATTGCTTGTACAGGTTGTTACATCTCATGGTTTATTCACAAGATGTATTTCCTTTCTTCCGTCAATTCCTCGATGGATTCAGGTCATAGGCATGCACTACTTCTCTGGTTCCTGTCAGATATTCTCATTGCTTGTACAGGTTGTTACATCTCATGGTTTATTTACAAGATGTATTTCCTTTCTTCTGTCAATTCCTCGATGGATTCAGGTCATAGGCATGCACTACTTCTCTGGTTCCTGTCAGATATTCTCATTGCTTGTACAGGTTGTTACATCTCATGGTTTATTTACAAGATGTATTTCCTTTCTTCCGTCAATTCCTCGATGGATTCAGGTCATAGGCATGCACTATTTCTCTCCTGTGGACAAGATGCAGCTTCTCGAGATCATCACGACAGACAAGACGTCTAAAGACACGGCCGCCTCAGCCGTCAACGTGGGACTAAGACAGGGCAAAGTGGTCATCGTAGTCAAAGATGGTCCTGGGTTCTACACCACCAGGATCCTAGGTCCAATGCTGTCTGAAGCAGTCAGAGTTCTGCAGGTAAAGCTGAAGTCAGATTTGAACCTATAACCACTGAAATGCCGTGCTTGTGCTCTACCAACTGAGCTATCTAGTGCTGACTTGTCAGTATTCCCTTTTCTTAATACCCATCTTCTTTTTATGATACAATTGTTGGCTGAAAACAATTTGACTGCAGTTGTATTCAGCAGTTTGTACATTTGTTGACTTTCACTTTGCTGCTGGGAACAAAATAATTGTATATATTTCCTCGTGCTTCTAATCATTGGCCCCTGAAAATGGCTAAAATACCTTTTTTCTTGAATGTTGAGAATTGCAAACTGTTTGTTTTGACTTACAGGAAGGAGTAAATCCTAAGGATCTAGACAAATACACCACGGCCTTTGGATGGCCTGTGGGTACAGCTACCTTAGCTGATGAGGTGGGCATTGATGTGGCTGCACATGTAGCAGAGTTTCTTGGAGGTTCCTTCGGTACACGGTTCGCTGGCGGTGATATCAACGTCTTGAAGGACCTAGTCAAGGCTGGACACTTGGGTGAGTGGTGGTAGCGATTGACAATGCCTCCAATATTGGGTGTGACACTTGGTGAGTGGTGGTAGCGATTGACAATGCCTCCAATATTGGGTGTGACACTTGGTGAGTGGTGGTAGCGATTGACAATGCCTCCAATATTGGGTGTGACACTTGGTGAGTGGTGGTAGCGATTGACAATGCCTCCAATATTGGGTGTGACACTTGGTGAGTGGTGGTAGCGATTGACAATGCCTCCAATATTGGGTGTGACACTTGGTGAGTGGTGGTAGCGATTGACAATGCCTCCAATATTGGGTGTGACACTTGGTGAGTGGTGGTAGCGATTGACAATGCCTCCAATATTGGGTGTGACCCTTGGTGAGTGGTGGTAGCGATTGACAATGCCTCCAATATTGGGTGTGACACTTGGTGAGTGGTGGTAGCGATTGACAATGCCTCCAATATTGGGTGTGACACTTGGTGAGTGGTGGTAGCGATTGACAATGCCTCCAATATTGGGTGTGACACTTGGTGAGTGGTGGTAGCGATTGACAATGCCTCCAATATTGGGTGTGACCCTTGGTGAGTGGTGGTAGCGATTGACAATGCCTCCAATATTGGGTGTGACACTTGGTGAGTGGTGGTAGCGATTGACAATGCCTCCAATATTGGGTGTGACACTTGGTGAGTGGTGGTAGCGATTGACAATGCCTCCAATATTGGGTGTGACACTTGGTGAGTGGTGGTAGCGATTGACAATGCCTCCAATATTGGGTGTGACACTTGGTGAGTGGTGGTAGCGATTGACAATGCCTCCAATATTGGGTGTGACCCTTCACTGACCTATTTTATAAACTCGGTATACTCGGTGTTTTCCTGAGAGTTTTCCTGAGAAATCACTCGGATACGACTCGTATCCACAACCTCCTGCCTTCTAGACGTCTTCCCACTAGACCACCGAGCTAGCCGGGGATCGGCTGGTTGGATGCAATCTGATTAGCAGCAGGTACCGCAACCAAATGTTTCATAAGATGACATTTGCGTCGGGTGATGTCAATTCAATATTAGAATGTTTGCTCTTCACCTGCGTGTATTTTATAAACTCTGTTTACTCTGTATTGTCCCGAGGAATCATTAACTTTTCTCACGTTATTTATTTGTGGTATTTTTCTCAGGTCGTAAGTCAGGCAAGGGTTGCTTCATCTACGAGGGCCGCTCCAAGAACCGTGAGGTGAATCCTGCAGCCGAAGAGATCATGAAGAAATATCTGATCCCTAAGAAAGGGGCCGACTCCATGGAGGATGTACAGCTCCGTCTGGCATCACGGTTCGTTAATGAAGCTGTCATGTGCTTACAGGAAGGAATCTTGATCTCACCGGTAAGGGGCCAGACTATTGGTATTTCAGGGATGCCTCGTGTTTAAAAACCCAAATAAACAAATCATTGGAGTCACCTTGAACAAACTCTTTAAGGAATAGACTGAGACCTAATGAAGTCACGCTTTGTTTATATATGCACTTTCCTATCGGAGCTAAGGCGGGATGCCAGACGAAGTAGGGACAGACTCGCTCATAGGAAAGCACACATGTTAACAAAGCGTAACGTCATTAGGTTTTAGGCCTTAGGCCTATCGTTAATTGCTCAGCCAAAAGGCTTCCAAGAAGAATTTGTATGGGGACACTTCAAGAATCAGACACAGACACACTGTTCTCTTAATTTTGTCCCAAGTGGGAATGGAACCCAGGTCTTAAAGTCATAGGGCCATGGGAGCAACCATATTTAGCAAGGCCCTAGCTGATTATTCCTGGTATTTCTCTCTCTTTCTTAGGTTGAAGGTGATATCGGAGCTGTCTTTGGTCTTGGTTTCCCGCCCTTCCATGGAGGTAAGAATAACAAGACGATGGTGTAACATTGAACTTGACCCACAATTTTTGCGCCAGAAATATTCCGATCTGGGTGGCGATTGCAGGCGAGAAAAACACTTCACAAATATTGGCTAAGGTTTTCTGAAATTGCTTTAACCAGTTCGCGCCGGATGACGAATATAAACGAAACGTTTTACCCAGATTCAAAACGGATGACGCATAAACACGTCACGAGCAAGGCCGGAAATGTCTGTCAGCAGCGAGCAAGGCCAGAAATGCTTGGATGTGCTTCCCGTTACTGGCGGCCTGAACCTGCTTCGGAAATAAAATAAACCTGCTTCGTTAAAAATAATCTCGCGCGTCGGCTCGGTGATGTTAAAATAATCCTGGCGCGAACTGGTTAAAAATACCCATCAGGTTATAGGCAATGGATGTCAGAAGCAAGGACAGTAAATCACCCCCTTATATTTTGTTTAGGGTTCCTTTATTTTTTACTGAGGTCCCCGTTCGACGTTCGGATCTAATGGAAAATGTAGCAGAAGAAACTGATGCCAGAAAGAAACCAGCGTTTTCTTAATCACTTCGTGTCGGAGGATGTGTATACACACAAAGCTCTGACGGATACACACGTCACGAGCAAGGCTGGAAATATCTGTCAGCAACCGGCTTGCAGCAAACAAGAAATATTAGGGTGTGCTACCCACAGATGATGGCCTGAACCTGTATCGGATCGAGGTTTATAAAAAAACGATTTTGCGCCTGAGCCCAGTTAATGTCAAAATAATCCCGGCCAAACTGGTTAAGTGTGTATGTCTAAATTTAAGAGCATTTACAGTAGCCATGATTTTAATTTTGTGATTGTGATTGTTATTGCAGGACCCTTCCGTTTTGTGGATCACTTTGGTGCGGCCAAGTTGGTAGCAACGATGGAGAGATACCAGGGGTTATACGGGGAGGAGTTTGCTCCTTGTCAGCTCCTGAAGGATCACGCTAAGGACCCAAGCAAGAAATTCTACCCCTAGATTCTAAGAAGATTACTCTAAGGACCCAAGCAAGACATTCTAGCCCTAGATCCTAAAAAGATTACTCTAAGGACCTAAGCAAGACATTCTACCCCTAGATCCTAAAAAGATTACTCTAAGGACCTAAGCAAGACATTCTACCCCTAGATCCTAAAAAGATTACTCTCAGGACCCAAGCAAGAAATTCTACCCCTAGATCCTAAAAAGATTACTCCAAGGACCCAAGCAAGACATTCTACCCCTAGATCCTAAAAAGATTACTCTAAGGACCTAAGCAAGACATTCTACCCCTAGATCCTAAAAAGATTACTCTAAGGACCTAAGCAAGACATTCTACCCCTAGATCCTAAAAAGATTACTCTTAGGACCTAAGCAAGACATTCTACCCCTAGATCCTAAAAAGATTACCCTAAGGACCTAAGCAAGAATGTCAGTTACATTGAAATCTTTAAGTCATTTGATTTTAATAAGTAATTAAAGGCTATAGCATATGAAGTCTACGTTAAAATACGTTCGCCAGTCGGTGAATGCGTAAATGTTTGAAATAAAACCAGAATGGATTTGTATGCAGATATAAAGTATTGGTTTAATTGGCATGACATGGAAGAGTTTGAGAATTGGTTCCATTGTAGTATTTCTTAGATTTAGATAGCAGGGTTGGTCCTCAGTTTACAAGCAATGCAATTAAATGTTTTACTTTGTGGGAACAAAAAAGCAGTGGAATCATTATTCAATTTGTCGATTACGAATTTCATTTGTTTATTATGTTCTAATTTTATCTTTACATCCCATGTGTAATATGTTTCACTGTGTGTTTTTATTTCTACGAAACTGACTGACTTAATGTGAACTTTAAAGGATCACTAAGACACTTTCTTTCGTCAAGTTCTGATAGTTTTGGATTTGAGAAATTCATTTTATGTTAGGGTTGGAGAGGAAGGCCAGGTTTGACATTGAATACAATTTAAACGATGTTTATGGTACAATTTTTGAATGATTTCGAGAATAAATTGAAAATTGCTGAACAATGGGAACGAAAGAAGTTGTCATTTTATTTGCTTGATATCAATGTTCGTCAAAATTGCTAAAATAGGAACGAGGTTGAGATTTGAAAAATGGCCACCGTAACGCGTGGTTTGAAAATCCCAATGCGTCGTGCACGTACATGTACAAGGCTAGTCTTTTTTACAAGCGTTTTTCTTTTTGTGTAATTCTGTGTGCACGTGTAGAGTTAAGGGTCATTAATGAGGTAGCAGTGCGACGGGTAGAAAGAGACCTGTTTTCTTTGTTCAGACCCTTTGATGTATCCCGCGTTAACAATAAAATGTTTTCATTGATGGAAAGGATTAAACTCCGCTATCTTTTTTCACGCTTGAGTGCCTCTGAATGGTGATTTTTGAAGCAGAAAGTCTCGAAATACAGCACTTAGGAAGCATTTTAACCCACACAATGATATTTTTTGGAGAGGAAATTGCACGCTGAACACGAATCTGGTTTCAAAATTCAAAAATTATGCGTATTTTAAAAATCGAGCTAATTTGTTTGCCAATTTTTTTTTTAAACTTTCCACTTTCAAACATAGGTGGCGCTATGTTTTGTTCTTCATAAAACTCATATTTTAGCCAATTTTGATAAAAATGTAAGGCTAACCCCTTATAATTGTTCATAAAATTAATATTTAAGCCAATTTTGATAAAAATTACAGTTATAATTTTCCCTCAAAACTCATATTGCAATTTTAGGAACATTTGAGACATTTTCGACATAATTATCATATTTTGACAAAATTTGCATATAAATGCAAGGCTAACCCATTATCAATTCATTTTAGGTATATTTGGTCGAAAATTGGAGGAAAAATCTAATAAAAAAATACTTTTTTGGGGGTCAAAAATAGGTCATATAAATCATATTGTTTGCATAATTATCATATTTTGACCAAATTTGCATACAAATGTAAGGCTAAACCCTTATCAATTAAATTTAGGGACATTTCAAACATTTCTGGACAAAATCATACTTTTTGCATAATTATCATATTTTGACCTAATTTGCATACGAATGCAAGGCTGACCCCTAATCAATTAATTTTGATGTTCCTCTTGCATCAGAGATGATATTTAAGACGTTTGGAGAAAAATCAATTTTTGGCCCAATTTAGATAAAAAAGTGGGTTAACCCCTTGTATTTTTTTCAAATTTTGGCCCAAAATAATAATTTTTAAAATCCGTCAGAAAAAGCCTACAGGACAGGAGAAGCCATTCCAACTGGAATTTGGACGAAATTCACGTTAAATAAAACATTTGGTCGAAAATTCTAGAAAAAATCAAATAAAATTATTTATTTTTTGGTCCAAAATAGGTCATATTTCACCAAATATTTGCAATTTTAGCTTTCTTTTTATGGATTGATGTTCCTCTTGCCACAGATGATATTTAAGACGTTTGAGGAAAAATCTATTTTTGGTCAAATTTAGATAAAAAAGTGGGTTAACCCCTTGTATTTTTTTCAAATTTTGGCCCAAAATAATATTTTTAAAAAATCCTTCAGAAGAAGCCTACAGGACAGGAGAAGCCATTCCAACTGGAATTTGGACGAATTTCACGTTAAATAAAACATTTGGTCGAAAATTGGAGGAAAAATCTAATAAAAATATTTTTTGGGGGGTTAATAATAGGTCATATAAATCATATTGTTTGCATCATTATCATATTTTGACCAAATTTGCATACAAATGCAAGGCTAAACCCTTATCAATTAAATTTAGGGACATTTTGAACATTTGTGGACAAAATCATACTTTTTGCATAATTATCATATTTTGACCTAATTTGCATACGAATGCAAGGCTGACCCCTAATCAATTAATTTTGATGTTCCTCTTGCATCAGAGATGATATTTAAGACGTTTGGAGAAAAATCAATTTTTGGCCCAATTTAGATAAAAAAGTGGGTTAACCCCTTGTATTTTTTTCAAATTTTGGCCCAAAATAATATTTTTAAAAAATCCTTCAGAAGAAGCCTACAGGACAGGAGAAGCCATTCCAACTGGAATTTGGACGAATTTCACGTTAAATAAAACATTTGGTCGAAAATTGGAGAAAAAATCTAATAAAAATATTTTTTGGGGGGTTAATAATAGGTCATATAAATCATATTGTTTGCATAATTATCATATTTTGACCAAATTTGCATACAAATGCAAGGCTAAACCCTTATCAATTAAATTTAGGGACATTTTGAACATTTGTGGACAAAATCATACTTTTTGCATAATTATCATATTTTGACCTAATTTGCATACGAATGCAAGGCTGACCCCTAATCAATTAATTTTGATGTTCCTCTTGTATCAGAGATGATATTTAAGACGTTTGGAGAAAAATCAATTTTTGGCCCAATTTAGATAAAAAAGTGGGTTAACCCCTTGTATTTTTTTCAAATTTTGGCCCAAAATAATATTTTTAAAAAATCCTTCAGAAGAAGCCTTTGGGACAGGAGAAGCCATTCTAACTGGAATTTGGACGAAATTCACGTTAAATAAAACATTTGGTCGAAAATTGGAGGAAAAATCTAATAAAAATACTTTTTTTGGGGGGTCAATAATAGGTCATATAAATCATATTGTTTGCATAATTATCATATTTTGACCAAATTTGCATACAAATGCAAGGCTAAACCCTTATCAATTAAATTTAGGGACATTTCAGACATTTCTCGACAAAATCATACTTTTTGCATAATTATCATATTTTGACCTAATTTGCATACGAATGCAAGGCTGACCCCTAATCAATTAATTTTGATGTTCCTCTTGCGTCAGAGATAATATTTAAGACGTTTGGAGAAAAATCAATTTTTGGCCAAATTTAGATAAAAAAGTGGGTTAACCCCTTGTATTTTTTTCAAATTTTGGCCCAAAATAATAATTTTTAAAATCCGTCAGAAGAAGCCTACAGGACAGGAGAAGCCATTCCAACTGGAATTTGGACGAAATTCACGTTAAATAAAACATTTGGTCGAAAATTATAGAAAAAATCTAATAAAATTATGGGTTTTTTTGGTCAAAAATAGGTCATATTTCACCAAATCTTTGCAATTTTAGCTTTGTTTTTATGGATTGTTGTTCCTCTTGCATCACAGATGATATTTTAGACGTTTGGAGAAAAATCAATTTTTGGCCAAATTTAGATAAAAAAGTGGGTTAACCCCTTGTATTTTTTTCAAATTTTGGCCAAAATAATATTTTTTTAAAAATCCTTCAGAAGAAGCCTTTGGGACAGGAGAAGCCATTCCAACTGGAATTTGGACGAAATTCACGTCAAATAAAACATTTGGTCGAAAATTGGAGGAAAAATCTAATAAAAATACTTTTTGGGTGGTCAATAATAGGTCATATAAATCACATTGTTTGCATAATTATCATATTTTGAACAAATTTGCATACAAATGCAAGGCTAAACCCTTATCAATTAAATTTAGGGACATTTCAGACATTTCTGGACAATATCATAATGTTTGCATAATTATCATATTTTGACCTAATTTGCATACGAATGCAAGGCTGACCCCTAATCAATTAATTTTGATGTTCCTCTTGCGTCAGAGATAATCTTTAAGACGTTTGGAAAAAAATCAATTTTTGGCCAAATTTAGATAAAAAAGTGGGTTAACCCCTTGTATTTTTTTCAAATTTTGGCCCAAAATAATAATTTTTAAAATCCGTCAGAAGAAGCCTACAGGACAGGAGAAGCCATTCCAACTGGAATTTGGACGAAATTCACGTTAAATAAAACATTTGGTCGAAAATTATAGAAAAAATCTAATAAAATTATGGGGTTTTTTGGTCAAAAATAGGTCATATTTCACCAAATCTTTGCAATTTTAGCTTTGTTTTTATGGATTGTTGTTCCTCTTGCATCACAGATGATATTTTAGACGTTTGGAGAAAAATCTATTTTTGGCCAAATTTAGATAAAAAAGTGGGTTAAAGCCCTTGTATTTTTTTCAAATTTTGGCCAAAATAATATTTTTTTTTAAATCCTTCAGAAGAAGCCTTTGGGACAGGAGAAGCCATTCCAACTGGAATTTGGACGAAATTCACGTCAAATAAAACATTTGGTCGAAAATTGGAGGAAAAATCTAATAAAAATACTTTTTGGGTGGTCAATAATAGGTCATATAAATCACATTGTTTGCATAATTATCATATTTTGAACAAATTTGCATACAAATGCAAGGCTAAACCCTTATCAATTAAATTTAGGGACATTTCAGACATTTCTGGACAATATCATAATGTTTGCATAATTATCATATTTTGACCTAATTTGCATACGAATGCAAGGCTGACCCCTAATCAATTAATTTTGATGTTCCTCTTGCATCAGAGAAGATATTTAAGACGTTTGGAGAAAAATCTATTTTTGGCCAAATTTAGATAAAAAAGGGGGTTAACCCCTTGTATTTTTTTTCAAATTTTGGCCCAAAATAATAATTTTTAAAATCCGTCAGAAGAAGCCTACAGGACAGGAGAAGCCATTCCAACTGGAATTTGGACGAAATTCACGTTAAATAAAACATTTGGTCAAAAAATTCTAGAAAAAATCAAATAAAATTATGGTTTTTTTTGGTCAAAAATAGGTCATATTTCACCAAATCTTTGCAATTTTAGCTTTGTTTTTATGGATTGATGTTCCTCTTGCATCACAGATGATATTTAAGACGTTTAGAGAAAAATCAATTTTTGGCAAAATTTAGATAAAAAAGGGGGTTAACCCCTTGTATTTTTTTCAAATTTTGGCCAAAATAATATTTTTTAAAAATCCTTCAGAAGAAGCCTTTAGGACAGGAGAAGCCATTCCAACTGGAATTTGGACGAAATTCACGTTAAATAAAACATTTGGTCGAAAATTGGAGGAAAAATCTAATAAAAATACTTTTTTGGGGGTCAATAATAGGTCATATAAATCATATTGTTTGCATAATTATCATATTTTGACCAAATTTGCATACAAATGCAAGGCTAAACCCTTATCAATTAAATTTAGGGACATTTCAGATATTTCTGGACAAAATCATACTTTTTGCATAATTATCATATTTTGACCTAATTTGCATACGAATGCAAGGCTGACCCCTAATCAATTAATTTTGATGTTCCTCTTGCATCAGAAATGATATTTAAGACGTTTGGAGAAAAATCAATTTTTGGCCCAATTTAGATAAAAAAGTGGGTTAACCCCTTGTATTTTGTTCAAATTTTGGCCGAAAATAATAATTTTTAAAATCCGTCAGAAAAAGCCTACAGGACAGGAGAAGCCATTCCAACTGGAATTTGGACGAAATTCACGTTAAATAAAACATTTGGTCGAAAATTCTAGAAAAAATCTAATAAAATTATGGTTTTTTTGGTCCAAAATAGGTCATATTTCACCAAATATTTGCAATTTTAGCTTTCTTTTTATGGATTAATGTTCCTCTTGCATCACAGATGATATTTAAGTCGTTTGACAAAAAATATATTTTTGGCCAAATTTAGATAAAAAAAAGGGGTTAACCCCTTGTATTTTTTTCAAATTTTGGCCCAAAATAATATTTTTAAAAAATCCTTCAGAAGAAGCCTTTGGTACAGGAGAAGCCATTCCAACTGGAATTTGGACGAATTTCACGTTAAATAAAACATTTGGTCGAAAATTGGAGGAAAAATCTAATAATTTTTTTTTTTGGGGGGTCAATAATAGGTCATATAAATCATATTGTTTGCATAATTATCATATTTTGACCAAATTTGCATACAAATGCAAGGCTAAACCCTTATCAATTAAATTTAGGGACATTTTGAACATTTGTGGACAAAATCATACTTTTTGCATAATTATCATAGTTTGACCTAATTTGCATACGAATGCAAGGCTGACCCCTAATCAATTAATTTTGATGTTCCTTTTGCATCAGAGATGATATTTAAGACGTTTGGAGAAAAATCAATTTTTGGCCAAATTTAGATAAAAAAGTGGGTTAACCCCTTGTTTTTGTTTCAAATTTTGGCCCAAAATAATAATTTTTAAAATCCGTCAGAAGAAGCCTACAGGACAGGAGAAGCCATTCCAACTGGAATTTGGACGAAATTCACGTTAAATAAAACATTTGGTCAAAAAATTCTAGAAAAAGTCAAATAAAATTATGGGTTTTTTTGTCAAAAATAGGTCATATTAAACCAAATCTTTGCAATTTTAGCTTTGTTTTTATGGATTGATGTTCCTCTTGCATCACAGATGATATTTAAGACGTTTGGAGACAAATCTATTTTTGGCCAAATTTAGATAAAAAAGTGGGTTAACCCCTTGTATTTTTTTCAAATTTTGGCCAAAATAATATTTTTTTAAAAATCCTTCAGAAGAAGCCTTTGGGACAGGAGAAGCCATTCCAACTGGAATTTGGACGAAATTCACGTCAAATAAAACATTTGGTCGAAAATTGGAGGAAAAATCTAATAAAAATACTTTTTGGGTGGTCAATAATAGGTCATATAAATCACATTGTTTGCATAATTATCATATTTTGAACAAATTTGCATACAAATGCAAGGCTAAACCCTTATCAATTAAATTTAGGGACATTTCAGACATTTCTGGACAATATCATAATGTTTGCATAATTATCATATTTTGACCTAATTTGCATACGAATGCAAGGCTGACCCCTAATCAATTAATTTTGATGTTCCTCTTGCGTCAGAGATAATCTTTAAGACGTTTGGAAAAAAATCAATTTTTGGCCAAATTTAGATAAAAAAGTGGGTTAACCCCTTGTATTTTTTTCAAATTTTGGCCCAAAATAATAATTTTTAAAATCCGTCAGAAGAAGCCTACAGGACAGGAGAAGCCATTCCAACTGGAATTTGGACGAAATTCACGTTAAATAAAACATTTGGTCGAAAATTATAGAAAAAATCTAATAAAATTATGGGGTTTTTTGGTCAAAAATAGGTCATATTTCACCAAATCTTTGCAATTTTAGCTTTGTTTTTATGGATTGTTGTTCCTCTTGCATCACAGATGATATTTTAGACGTTTGGAAAAAAATCTATTTTTGGCCAAATTTAGATAAAAAAGTGGGTTAAAGCCCTTGTATTTTTTTCAAATTTTGGCCAAAATAATTTTTTTTTTAAAATCCTTCAGAAGAAGCCTTTGGGACAGGAGAAGCCATTCCAACTGGAATTTGGACGAAATTCACGTCAAATAAAACATTTGGTCGAAAATTGGAGGAAAAATCTAATAAAAATACTTTTTGGGTGGTCAATAATAGGTCATATAAATCACATTGTTTGCATAATTATCATATTTTGAACAAATTTGCATACAAATGCAAGGCTAAACCCTTATCAATTAAATTTAGGGACATTTCAGACATTTCTGGACAATATCATAATGTTTGCATAATTATCATATTTTGACCTAATTTGCATACGAATGCAAGGCTGACCCCTAATCAATTAATTTTGATGTTCCTCTTGCATCAGAGAAGATATTTAAGACGTTTGGAGAAAAATCTATTTTTGGCCAAATTTTTTTTTTTTTTTTTTTTTTTTTTTTTTTTGTGTTCTTTTGGAGTTCGAGGACTCCATTTATTTCAATCCAATTCACAATTACAAAGTTTACACAATTAATTAAATTGCATCAAGAATTGTACATAAAGAAAGATTAAAATTTACAGTGATTAAAAAACAAAATTAAAAACAAAATTTTACTTGATTTGATTCCACATAACATAAGGCCTTGTTTTTGGCGTATAACAGAGTAAACATATTTGCCGGAATTCTGGAATTCTCTAACATAAGAAGTTTTTTAAGGCTTGATTTGTAGTAAGTGGAAATATTCAAAAAGGATGCATCCATACGGTCCAAAGCAACTTTACACCTGATATTCCAAATAATTTGATGAAGTTTGCCAATAAGAAGTAGAGCCATTTCATTAATTCCTTTTCCAACACCTAAAATTCTGTTGTCATCATTTAGAACAAAGTGGTTGTCATTGTTGTACTTCTTAAGTACACGTTCAACAAAAACCCAAGCCTCAGCGTGTTTAGGGCATGAAAGAAAAGTGTGTTCGACCGTTTCCCTATACTGCTTGCACAAAATGCAAATATCATCATTAGTAATTCCCATTTTATACAACTTGTCTTTAGTTGGCAAAATCCTGTGTTTAAGTTTGAACCAAATGTTTCTTTCTTCATGACCCAACAAATTACACCAGCAGTTTTTCCAAACAGTTTCCCAAGGCAGACTTTTAACACAAAGTACTTGTTCCCAAGTTTGTTCTGCCTTAGGTGGAACAAAAACGTTTTGGATAAGGTTAAGATAAATGTGTTTAACAGAGATTTTGGATATGTCATCAAAATCTTCCTCCGAGTTTTTAAAAACAATTCGACTACTGGTGTGATTTGCGGGCCCTTCTCTCTGTTCTTGCAACCAATCTTTACGTATATTAGAAAGTAAACCATGTCGTATTCTACCTGCAATAATACCCTTAATGTCACAAACTTCGGCAATCTTTTTGTAGGAAAAAAAGGTCACCATTATCGACGATTTGTCGAAGGGTGGTGATCCCTTTAGACTTAAGAATTTTACTATCCATACCTTTCCCCCGACCACCAGTAATGATCGTATTTTTCCATAAGGGGATTTCGTGAGCCTCATTAGTGCAGGTAAAATCCAAATTAAAGGAACATCTCGTATTGTTGAAGGTGGTAATAAGATCTTTATAAATTGGGGGAATTCCAGTCTTGACAACTTTAGGATTACTCAAAACATACCAGCCTAATCTGTTATTGCCACTTGCTTCAACAATCCAGAAATCAAAAAGAACACGCCATTTCCCAGAAGATTCATGATATCTCTTTAAAATATTCATTCTGATTGATTTCAATTTGGCACTTATGTTGAGTAACTCAGTACCTCCCCTGTCTTTAGGGCCCCTGATGGTATGCCTTTTGATTTTATCCGGTTTGTTGTCCCAATAAAAGGCAAAAATAGCATTGTCCATGTCTTTTACAAAGTGCTCAGGGCAAGCGATGGCAGCACCAAAATAAGAGATGCCAGCCCCAATCATGCTATTGACAAGCACAGATTTTCCTTTGAGTGTTAAATTTCTGGTTTTCCACATGTTGAGAGTGGCTTTAATTTTATTCACTCTGGGCTCCCAATTATCTACAGAGGTATCGACGTTGCCAACATAAATCCCAAGAATCTTAATCTTATCTTTAAACCACTTAAAGTTGCCCGGGTTGTCATTCCTGCTTTTCCATGATCCAACCAAAAGACCTTGGGTTTTCTGTTTATTGATTTTTGATCCAGACCCCTTACTATACACATTTAATATATTGTCTAATACCCCAAATTCTTCATCCCTAGTAATTATAACTGTCGTATCGTCCGCATGTTGGACCAATTTAAAAACCGCATCAGCTGTTTGAGGAATGAGCCCTTGGATTTGATCATTGTATCTAATCAAGTTAGCTAGTCCCTCAGCGCATATGGAATACAGGAGTGGAGACAATGGGCATCCCTGTCTAATACCTCTTTTAATGTTGAAGGGTTCAGTAATAAAATTGTTTACGATGACTGAACTGATAGGATTTTTGTAAAGGATTTTGATCCAAAGAATAAATTTTCTTGGGATGCCCATTTTCTCCATAACTGCATACATATACTGCCATTCTATGCGGTCGAAAGCCTTTTCCTGGTCTAAACTTAAAATAGCCGCTTGATTATTATTATTAATATTATTATTATTATTATAGTTAACAAAATCAATAACATCTCTAATAATCATTACATTATCATTGATATTTCTTCCTCGAACCCCACATGTCTGGTCTTCCTTTACAATATCAGGCATAATTTTCATCAGACGCCTAGTTAAAGATTTGGCAATAATTTTATAATCTACATTTAACAGACTAATTGGTCTCCAATTCCTTAGATCACATTTCTCGCCTTTGTTTTTAAAAATCAACCTGATGAGGGCATTATTCATACTATCCGGTAAAGTATCTAAAGTATTACAACCGGTCACGATTTCTAGAAAATCATCCTTAAGAATCGGCCAAAATTGCAAATAAAATTCTACTGTCAGCCCATCTGGACCTGGGGACTTGTTTTTCTGCATATCACACAAAGCAAGAAAAAGTTCGTTGACATATATCCTTATCCATGTTATCATGAGTGGTAGTATTAAAGACAGCCGTCTCGGTGCAATTCAAAATCTCTCTTAATTTATCACTATCAATCCCTTCACTAGTATATAAATTTTGGTAAAAATCTCTAATACACTTCGTCATGGTAAATGGATTATCACAATATTTTTTGTTCTCATTTAAGAGAAAGGTAAATGCATTATTGTTAATTTGATGCTTTTCGGTAAACAAAAAAAACTTGGTCGGTTTTTCACCTTCAATTCGATGGATATTATGAATTCTAGATCTTGATTTTTCCCAGTCCTTGACTTCCAGCAGATGCAGCTCATGCACAAGTTCTCTAATTTTATCGGTATGATCAACAGGATTGTTAATTAAATTCTCATAGCTTCTTTGGATTTTGTTATGATGTTTGTTCTCTTCTTTTCTTTTTTCAATGCCATACTCTCTAATAATCTCTTTTATTTGAGTTTTCCCTAAATCCCACCAAATGAAAATATTATCACAAATACTTTTTTGGGATCTCCAGTAAATCCAAAATTGATTAATTCTAGACTGACATTGATCATCACAAAGTAAGGTATTATTACACATCCATCTGCCACGACCCCTAATGACCTTATTTTTATTCAAACGTATAGTAATAATTCTATGGTCAGTCGCACTCATAGCAGTGTTAACGATACTATTAGTTTCGTCCAAAAACTTGGGTGAAACAAAGAAATAATCGATTCTACTAGACCTTTTAAATCCTTTATGGTAGAAAGTGTAGCCTTCCTCGTCAGGGTGGATTGTTTGCCAAGCATCACTAAGATTGCACTCTTGAATTACATTTTGTAAAACAAAAGAGCTTCTGTCACGAGACTTACTGGGGCTTAATTGGCAATTAAAATCCCCTCCAATAATCCAATAACGGTCCTCATTGATTAGATTTTTTAAATCTTTAAAAAACTGAATACGAGAATATAAAACATTGGGGGCATACACACAAACAAAGGAAAACTGATCTTCCCCCCATATAGCATCAACTTTGACCCACCGGCCATCACTGTCACTTTGATGATCTAAAACTTTGACGGAACATTTATCCGAGATGAGGACTGCTGCCCCCTTCGAATTACTGGTCCCATGGCTGAAACAAATTGTCCCACCCCAAAGGTTACGCCAAGCAATTTCATCAATGGTCGTGCTGTGTGTCTCTTGCATAAAAACAATGTTGCTCTTAGAGCGCTTTAAATAATCAAAAACAAAATCGCGTTTGTGCACATCTCTCAACCCATTAACATTAATTGTGGCAACAGTGATGGCCATGATTGTCAAAAAATGAAAAAACTCTTTACCCATTACGAAAATAAAGCATTTATAACTTATCACTTATTGATATGTCTCCCCCTTCCTCTTCCTCTCGGAGATAGCTGCGGCTGTTGGGATGACTGGGACAGCTGTTGGGATGACTGGGATGGCTGTTGTGATGACTGGGATGGCTGTTGTGATGACTGGGTTGGCTGTTGTGATGACTGGGTTGGCTGTTGTGATGACTGGGATGGCTCTATTGTCCCCTGCGATGCTGTGGCATTCATTCCTCTCTTCTTCCTGTATCTCCGTACCCCACTTCGAAGGTAGGGAACCTTTCCTTCTTGTCCACTTGGGGCATTTATATCCATTTTCTCTGTGTTGTCCTCTCCACCTGTCATGTCTGAGGAGTCGTATTCTTGTTCCGGTTCATATTCAGGGTCCTCGTCGTCATAGTCGTCTGATGATTGCCGTCTTTCTAGCTTCCTCTTTCGCCCGTCTTGGATGTGTTCGTCCCAGAATCCTTGCTCTTCCTTTAGATCTTTTCTAACAGAGTCTCCTGTCCGTTGTTCCTCGCCTCGCTGATTTGTCTTTTTAACCCCTTGTCGTTCGGGTCGTTTCGCGTCGGCTGGTTTCCGCTGTTTTCCATCTGTCGATTTCTGCTGTTTCCCATCCGTCAATTTCTGTGTTGTCTTTTTACCAGAACTTGGTTCTGCTTCTTTCTTTTTGTCTCTAACCTGTTTGTTCGTGCTTTCCACGTTGTCTCCTTTGTTGACCTCGGGTTTCTCCTGCGGCTTTTCTTGTTGTTCCTCATTTTGTTGTTTTTTTCCTGCTGCATCCAGCTGGCCCTTTTTCTCCTGATTGGTTTCTACTGTGGTTTTCTGAGTCTCCTCTCTCATCTTTTTTGGAGTCTCTTTTATAAGTCTCCTTCGTAGATGTTCTTCCTCTCGTTTCTGCCGAGTTTCCTGTTTCTTTCGCTGTGCCTCCTCGTCCCTTTTCCTTTGTTTGTTCTCCGCCACCTGTTCTGCCCACGACTTCTTGGTCCATGCTTTCTTCTGGCTCACTTGTGCTGGTTGAGGTGTCACTTCTTGATTTTCCCCTTCGTCTTCTTGGGATTTGATCTCTTCTTCTGATGAGGCTGTGCCACTTGCTTCTCCCTCGTTTTCGGATACATCGCTTTCTTTAATTTGAGTAGAAGCCTTTTCTTGCACCTCTTGATGTGTATCAGCTCGGTGTCCAACTTGTCCGCAGATTAGGCATTTTCCCTTTAGTGGGCATTCACGAGCAATATGCCCGGGTTGTCCGCATATTCTACAGGTTTTGACCTGTCCCTTGTGTCTAATCGGCAAGGTGAAAGTGCCTACACGAATGAAACTGGGAATAGTTTGCTTAATATTCTTGAGTAGCACACTCCGAACACCCGTTTCAATGTCCTTGTCGAAGAAATGTACTTGTCGCCTAACGTTGGCTACTGTGCCATACGGAAGTAGAGCATTAACAATTATCTTGTCCTCCATTTCATATGGCGCTTTAATGTAACAAACAATAGAGTTCAGTAAATTTACTCGCTCGCATTCCACTGACATACCGCCGATCTTGAGTCCTTTCCTTGTTATTTCCAGGCATGGCAAAACTGACTCAAAAGTCACATTATACCAGCCGGTATCTAGTTCTGCAATGCAGCACACCGATCCTGTTGACCCTAGCTCCTTTTGTATCGAGTCATACACGCTGTTTGGAGTAGTGTTCAAATCTCGTGCGTAGAACCTCAATGTGTTCGGTCGGTTGAGCACCGGCGCCGCCATCTTGTTTGCAGGCCCCGCCATGTGAGTAATGGCCGCCTACGGAATTCCCACGAAAGGGCTTTGCGTACAAACTTGGAGACGCCCTGGCGTCTCCAAGTTCCTCCAAAAATCTATCTACAAAATGCAGAAGGGTCTATAAACCCTAATAAAGCAGTTAAGCTTATTAAGGCACATCAATACTCACTAAAAGGTGAAATTTTCGGCACTTTTGTCGGAGCTCGTGCAGCATGCGTGTTTACCCAATTTAGATAAAAAAGTGGGTTAACCCCTTGTGTTTTTTTCAATTTTTGGCCCAGAATTATATTTTTTTAAACTCCTTCACAAGAAGCCTACAGGACTGGAGAAGCCATTAAAACTGGAATTTGAACGAAATTCACGTTAAATAAAACATTTGGTCGAAAATTTGAGGAAAAATCAAATAAAAATAGGGTTTTTTTGACAAAAATAGGTCATATTTCACAAAATATTTACAATTTTGGCTTTGTTTTTATGGAATGATGTTCCTCATGCATCAGAGATGATATTTAAGACGTTTGGAGACAAATCCATTTTTGGACAAATTTAGATAAAAAAGTGGGTTAACCCCTTGTGTTTTTTTCAATTTTTGGCCCAAAATTATATTTTTTTAAACTCCTTCGCAAGAAGCCTACAGGACAGGAGAAGCCATTCAAACTGGAATTTGAACGAAATTCACGTTAAATAAAACATTTGGTCGAAAATTTGAGGAAAAAAAAAAAAAAAAACTTTTTGGGGGGACAAAATAGGTCATATTTCACAAAATATTTGCAATTTTAGCTTTGTTTTGATGGAATGATGTTCCTCATGCATCAGAGATGATATTTAAGACGTTTGGAGACAAATCAATTTTTTGCCAAATTTAGATAAAAAAGTGGGTTAACCCCTTGTGTTTTTTTCAATTTTTGGCCCTGAATTATATTTTTTTAAACTCCTTCACAAGAAGCCTACAGGACAGGAGAAGCCATTCCAACTGGAATTTGGACGAAATTGCCCTTAAATAAAACATTTGGTCGAAAATTTGAGAAAAAATCAAATAAAAATAAGGTTTTTTTGGTCAAAAATAGGTTATATTTCACAAAATATTTACAATTTTAGTGGTTTTTTTATGGAATGATGTTCCTCATGTATCAGAGATGATATTTAAGACGTTTGGAGAAAAATATATTTTTGGCCAAATTTAGATAAAAAAGTGGGTTAACCCCTTGTATTTTTTTCAATTTTTGGCCCAAAATTATATTTTTTAAAGCTCCTTCACAAGAAGCCTACAGGACAGGAGAAGCCATTCCAACTGGAATTTGGACGAAATTCACGTTAAATAAAACATTTGGTCGAAAATTTGAGGAAAAATCAAATAAAAATAGTTTTATTTTGGTCAAAAATAGGTCATATTTCACAAAATAATTGCAATTTTAGCTTTGTTTTGATGGAATGATGTTCCTCATGCATCAGAGATGATATTTAAGACGTTTGGAGAAAAATCTATTTTTGGCCAAATTTTGATAAAAAAAGTGGGTTAACCCCTTGTATTTTTTTCAATTATTGGCCAAAAAAATAAAATTTTAAACTCCTTCACAAGAAGCCTACAGGACAGGAGAAGCCATTCCAAAGGGAATTTGGACGATATTCACGTTAAATAAAACATTTGGTCGAAAATTTGAGGAAAAATCAAATAAAAATAGGGGTATTTTGGTCAAAAATAGGTCATATTTCACAAAATATTTGCAATTTTAGCTTTGTTTTTATGGAATGATGTTCCTCATGCATCAGAGATGATATTTAAGACGTTTGGAGAAAAATCTATTTTTGGCCAAATTAAGATAAAAAAGTGGGTTAACCCCTTGTATTTTTTTCAATTTTTGGCCAAAAATTATATTTTTTCAAACTCCTTCACAAGAAGCCTACAGGACAGGAGATGCCATTCCAACTGGAAATTGGACGAAATTGCCCTTAAATAAAACATTTGGTCGAAAATTTGAGAAAAAATCAAATAAAAATAAGGTTTTTTTGGTCAAAAATAGGTTATATTTCACAAAATATTTACAATTTTAGTGGTTTTTTTATGGAATGATGTTCCTCATGTATCAGAGATGATATTTAAGACGTTTGGAGAAAAATATATTTTTGGCCAAATTTAGATAAAAAAGTGGGTTAACCCCTTGTATTTTTTTCAATTTTTGGCCCAAAATTATATTTTTTAAAGCTCCTTCACAAGAAGCCTACAGGACAGGAGAAGCCATTCCAACTGGAATTTGGACGAAATTCACGTTAAATAAAACATTTGGTCGAAAATTTGAGGAAAAATCAAATAAAAATAGTTTTATTTTGGTCAAAAATAGGTCATATTTCACAAAATAATTGCAATTTTAGCTTTGTTTTGATGGAATGATGTTCCTCATGCATCAGAGATGATATTTAAGACGTTTGGAGAAAAATCTATTTTTGGCCAAATTTTGATAAAAAAAGTGGGTTAACCCCTTGTATTTTTTTCAATTATTGGCCAAAAAAATAAAATTTTAAACTCCTTCACAAGAAGCCTACAGGACAGGAGAAGCCATTCCAAAGGGAATTTGGACGATATTCACGTTAAATAAAACATTTGGTCGAAAATTTGAGGAAAAATCAAATAAAAATAGGGGTATTTTGGTCAAAAATAGGTCATATTTCACAAAATATTTGCAATTTTAGCTTTGTTTTTATGGAATGATGTTCCTCATGCATCAGAGATGATATTTAAGACGTTTGGAGAAAAATCTATTTTTGGCCAAATTAAGATAAAAAAGTGGGTTAACCCCTTGTATTTTTTTCAATTTTTGGCCAAAAATTATATTTTTTCAAACTCCTTCACAAGAAGCCTACAGGACAGGAGATGCCATTCCAACTGGAAATTGGACGAAATTGCCCTTAAATAAAACATTTGGTCGAAAATTTGAGAAAAAATCAAATAAAAATAAGGTTTTTTTGGTCAAAAATAGGTTATATTTCACAAAATATTTACAATTTTAGTGGTTTTTTTATGGAATGATGTTCCTCATGTATCAGAGATGATATTTAAGACGTTTGGAGAAAAATATATTTTTGGCCAAATTTAGATAAAAAAGTGGGTTAACCCCTTGTATTTTTTTCAATTTTTGGCCCAAAATTATATTTTTTAAAGCTCCTTCACAAGAAGCCTACAGGACAGGAGAAGCCATTCCAACTGGAATTTGGACGAAATTCACGTTAAATAAAACATTTGGTCGAAAATTTCAGGATATATTGGTCAAAAATAGGTCAAATATTTGCAATTTTAGCTTTGTTTTGATAGAATGACGTTTCTCTTGCATCAGAGATGATATTTAAGACGTTTGGAGCCAACTTTTTTTTGGGCCAAATTTAGATAAAAAAGTGGGTTAACCCCTTGTATTTTTTTCAATTTTTGGCCAAAAATTATATTTTTTAAAACTCCTTCACAAGAAGCCTACAGAACAGGAGAAGCCATTCCAAATTGAATTGGGACGAAATTCACGTTAAATAATACGTTTGAGGCAAATAAAGCTTCAAATAATTTATCACCGCGGGACAGTTTGCAAGGCTTTGACGGAACTAGAGTTTGGTCAATTCAGGTCACTCCTCTTGTGGTCGGATTGATTTATGGATATGAACTAGTTCAGTCTTGGCTTGATACTATAACCTGAATTCGAGCACTCAGCCACCCACTTTCGTTTGAGCAGTCGACCTGTTTGCATGGTTGTAGAAATTTCGTGGTCGAAAATTTGAGGAAAAATCAAATAAAAATAGTTTTATTTTGGTCAAAAATAGGTCATATTTCACAAAATATTTACAATTTTAGCTTTGTTTTTATGGAATGATGTTCCTCATGCATCAGAGATGATATTTAAGACGTTTGGAGAAAAATCTATTTTTGGCCAAATTTAGATAAAAAAGTGGGTTAACCCCTTGTATTTTTTTCAATTTTTGGCCCCAAATTAATTTTTTTTAAACTCCTTCACAAGAAGCCTACAGGACAGGAGAAGCCATTCCAAATGAAATTTGGACGAAATTCACGTTAAATAAAACATTTGGTCGAAAATTTGAGGAAAAATCAAATAAAAATAGTTTTATTTTGGTCAAAAATAGGTCATATTTCACAAAATAATTGCAATTTTAGCTTTGTTTTGATGGAATGATGTTCCTCATGCATCAGAGATGATATTTAAGACGTTTGGAGAAAAATCTATTTTTGGCCAAATTTTGATAAAAAAAGTGGGTTAACCCCTTGTATTTTTTTCAATTATTGGCCAAAAAAATAAAATTTTAAACTCCTTCACAAGAAGCCTACAGGACAGGAGAAGCCATTCCAAAGGGAATTTGGACGATATTCACGTTAAATAAAACATTTGGTCGAAAATTTGAGGAAAAATCAAATAAAAATAGGGGTATTTTGGTCAAAAATAGGTCATATTTCACAAAATATTTGCAATTTTAGCTTTGTTTTTATGGAATGATGTTCCTCATGCATCAGAGATGATATTTAAGACGTTTGGAGAAAAATCTATTTTTGGCCAAATTAAGATAAAAAAGTGGGTTAACCCCTTGTATTTTTTTCAATTTTTGGCCAAAAATTATATTTTTTAAAACTCCTTCACAAGAAGCCTACAGGACAGGAGAAGCCATTCCAAATAGAATTTGGACGAAATTCACGTTAAATAATACGTTTGAGGCAAATAAAGCTTCAAATAATTTATCACCGCGGGACAGTTTGCGGGGCTTTGACGGAACTAGAGTTTGGTCAATTCAAGTCACTCCCCTTGTGGTCGGATTGATTTATGGATATGAACTAGTTCAGTCTTGGCTTGATACTATAACCTGAATTCGAGCACTCGGCCACCCACTTTCGTTTGAGCAGTCGACCTGTTTGCATGGTTGTAGAAATTTCGTGGTCGAAAATTTGAGGAAAAATCAAATAAAAATAGTTTTATTTTGGTCAAAAATAGGTCATATTTCACAAAATATTTACAATTTTAGCTTTGTTTTTATGGAATGATGTTCCTCATGCATCAGAGATGATATTTAAGACGTTTGGAGAAAAATCTATTTTTGGCCAAATTTAGATAAAAAAGTGGGTTAACCCCTCGTATTTTTTTCAATTTTTTGCCCCAAATTAAATTTTTTTAAACTCCTTCACAAGAAGCCTACAGGACAGGAGAAGCCATTCCAAAGGGAATTTGGACGATATTCACGTTAAATAAAACATTTGGTCGAAAATTTGAGGAAAAATCAAATAAAAATAGGGGTATTTTGGTCAAAAATAGGTCATATTTCACAAAATATTTACAATTTTAGTGGTTTTTTTATGGAATGATGTTCCTCATGTATCAGAGATGATATTTAAGACGTTTGGAGAAAAATCTATTTTTGGCCAAATTAAGATAAAAAAGTGGGTTAACCCCTTGTATTTTTTTTCAAATTTTGGCCCCAAATAATAATTTTTAAAATCTCCTTCACAAGAAGCCTACAGGACAGGAGAAGCCATTCCAACTGGAATTTGGACGAAATTCACGTTAAATAAAACATTTGGTCAAAAAATTCTAGAAAAAATCAAATAAAATTATGGGTTTTTTTGGTCAAAAATAGGTCATATTTCACCAAATCTTTGCAATTTTAGCTTTGTTTTTATGGATTGATGTTCCTCTTGCATCACAGATGATATTTAAGACGTTTAGAGAAAAATCAATTTTTGGCAAAATTTAGATAAAAAAGGGGGTTAACCCCTTGTATTTTTTTCAAATTTTGGCCAAAATAATATTTTTTAAAAATCCTTCAGAAGAAGCCTTTAGGACAGGAGAAGCCATTCCAACTGGAATTTGGACGAAATTCACGTTTAATAAAACATTTGGTCGAAAATTGGAGGAAAAATCTAATAAAAATACTTTTTTGGGGGTCAATAATAGGTCATATAAATCATATTGTTTGCATAATTATCATATTTTGACCAAATTTGCATACAAATGCAAGGCTAAACCCTTATCAATTAAATTTAGGGACATTTCAGATATTTCTGGACAAAATCATACTTTTTGCATAATTATCATATTTTGACCTAATTTGCATACGAATGCAAGGCTGACCCCTAATCAATTAATTTTGATGTTCCTCTTGCATCAGAAATGATATTTAAGACGTTTGGAGAAAAATCAATTTTTGGCCCAATTTAGATAAAAAAAGTGGGTTAACCCCTTGTATTTTGTTCAAATTTTGGCCGAAAATAATAATTTTTAAAATCCGTCAGAAAAAGCCTACAGGACAGGAGAAGCCATTCCAACTGGAATTTGGACGAAATTCACGTTAAATAAAACATTTGGTCGAAAATTCTAGAAAAAATCTAATAAAATTATGGTTTTTTTTGGTCCAAAATAGGTCATATTTCACCAAATATTTGCAATTTTAGCTTTCTTTTTATGGATTAATGTTCCTCTTGCATCACAGATGATATTTAAGTCGTTTGAGAAAAAATATATTTTTGGCCAAATTTAGATAAAAAAAAGGGGTTAACCCCTTGTATTTTTTTCAAATTTTGGCCCAAAATAATATTTTTAAAAAATCCTTCAGAAGAAGCCTTTGGTACAGGAGAAGCCATTCCAACTGGAATTTGGACGAATTTCACGTTAAATAAAACATTTGGTCGAAAATTGGAGGAAAAATCTAATAAAAAAATTTTTTTGGGGGTCAATAATAGGTCATATAAATCATATTGTTTGCATAATTATCATATTTTGACCAAATTTGCATACAAATGCAAGGCTAAACCCTTATCAATTAAATTTAGGGACATTTTGAACATTTGTGGACAAAATCATACTTTTTGCATAATTATCATAGTTTGACCTAATTTGCATACGAATGCAAGGCTGACCCCTAATCAATTAATTTTGATGTTTCTTTTGCATCAGAGATGATATTTAAGACGTTTGGAGAAAAATCAATTTTTGGCCAAATTTAGATAAAAAAGTGGGTTAACCCCTTGTTTTTGTTTCAAATTTTGGCCCAAAATAATAATTTTTAAAATCCGTCAGAAGAAGCCTACAGGACAGGAGAAGCCATTCCAACTGGAATCTGGACGAAATTCACGTTAAATAAAACATTTGGTCAAAAAATTCTAGAAAAAGTCAAATAAAATTATGGGTTTTTTTGTCAAAAATAGGTCATATTAAACCAAATCTTTGCAATTTTAGCTTTGTTTTTATGGATTGATGTTCCTCTTGCATCACAGATGATATTTAAGACGTTTGGAGACAAATCTATTTTTGGCCAAATTTAGAAAAAAAAGGGGGTTAACCCCTTGTATTTTTTTCAAATTATGGCCCAAAATAATATTTTTTAAAAATCCTTCAGAAGAAGCCTTTGGGACAGGAGAAGCCATTCCAACTGGAATTTGGACGAAATTCACGTTAAATAAAACATTTGGTCGAAAATTGGAGGAAAAATCTAATAAAATTACTTTTTTGGGGGTCAATAATAGGTCATATAAATCATATTGTTTGCATAATTATCATATTTTGACCAAATTTGAATACAAATGCAAGGCTAAACCCTTATCAATTAAATTTAGGGACATTTCAGACATTTCTGGACAAAATCATACTTTTTGCATAATTATCATATTTTGACCTAATTTGCATACGAATGCAAGGCTCACCCCTAATCAATTAATTTTGATGTTCCTCTTGCATCAGAGATGATATTTAAGACGTTTGGAGAAAATCAATGTTTGGCCAAATTTAGATAAAAAAGTGGGTCAACCCCTTGTATTTTTTTCAAATTTTGGCCCAAAATAATAATTTTTAAAATCCGTCAGAAGAAGCCTACAGGACAGGAGAAGCCATTCCAACTGGAATTTGGACGAAATTCACGTTAAATAAAACATTTGGTCGAAAATTCTAGAAAAAATCAAATAAAATTATGTTTTTTTTGGTCAAAAATAGGTCATATTTCACCAAATCTTTGCAATTTTAGCTTTGTTTTTATGGATTGATGTTCCTCTTGCATCACAGATGATATTTAAGACGTTTGGAGACAAATCTATTTTTGGCCAAATTTAGAAAAAAAAGTGGGTTAACCCCTTGTATTTCTTTCAAATTATGGCCCAAAATAATATTTTTTAAAAATCCTTCAGAAGAAGCCTTTGGGACAGGAGAAGCCATTCCAACTGGAATTTGGACGAAATTCACGTTAAATAAAACATTTGGTCGAAAATTGCAGGAAAAATCGAATAAAAATACTTTTGGGGGGGTCAATAATAGGTCATATAAATCATATTGTTTGCATAATTATCATATTTTGAACAAATTTGCATACAAATGCAAGGCCCCTTATCAATTAAATTTAGGGACATTTCAGACATTTCTGGACAATTTGCATACGAATGCAAGGCTGACCCCTAATCAATTAATTTTGATGTTCCTCTTGCATCAGAGATAATATTTAAGACGTTTGGAGAAAAATCAATTTTTGGCCAAATTTAGATAAAAAAGTGGGTTAACCCCTTGTATTTTTTTCAAATTTTGGCCCAAAATAATAATTTTTAAAATCCGTCAGAAGAAGCCTACAGGACAGGAGAAGCCATTCCAACTGGAATTTGGGCGAAATTCACGTTAAATAAAACATTTGGTCGAAAATTCTAGAAAAAATCAAATAAAATTATGGTTTTTTTTTGTCAAAAATAGGTCATATTTCACCAAATCTTTGCAATTTTAGCTTTGTTTTTATGGATTGATGTTCCTCTTGCATCACAGATGATATTTAAGACGTTTGGAAAAAATCTATTTTTTGCCAAATTTATTGATAATGTGTTAGCCTTGCATTTGTATGCAAATTAGGTCAACATATGATAATTAGGCGAACAAAAAAAAGTTTTCCAGAAATGTCTGAAATGACCCTCAAATTATTTGATAGGTGGTTAGCCTTGCATTTGTACATAGGTCAAAATATGATAATTATGTCGAAAATGTCTGAAATGTCCCTAAAATTAATTGATAAGGGGTCAGCCTTGCATTTGTATGCAAATTAGGTCAAAATATGATTTTGTCCCAAAATATCTCGAATGTACCTAAAATTAATTGATATTGGGTTATCCTTGCATTTGTATGCAAATTAGGTCAAAATATGATAATTATGCAACAAAAATAATGTTGTCCAAAAATGTCTCAAATGCAAATTGCAAATTGGGTCCAAATATAATATTTTGTTGCCTTTTGTAAATTTAAAATTATAAGGTTAAGCTTGCATCTGAATTAAAATGTAACTTTTCTTAAAAAATAATAATTGCAACAAATTAACCTTTTTAAGCTTTTTAATACAAACTTATTTTTCAGTTTAACAAAAAAACTATTTAATAAAAGAATAAAATCATAAGGGGTTAACCACGTCTATAATAAAACAATAAGAACATCCAAGCCAGAGACAATTTCTCGTGTAATTATTGTTCCTTTATTAATTCTCTTTTCCCAATAAACAGCAGTGTAGCCAGACTGAGTTCTCAGCACAAGAGGGCAGCATTTTTCCCCTCGCTTAATGTTGCATCATCAAACAACTTGGGGCCTTTTCGAATTCCTGGCTTCGTCTTTGTCTTAAGGCGATTTGAGATTTCTGTTTTGCTTCAATTTACATTTACTTCTCAGTGATTTGGAAGCGAAGCTGAAACGAATTAAAGTTTTCGAAAAGTCCACGAGATTAACAGATTATGTCGCAACTTTAATTGTTTGTCACAATCAGCATAGGAACATTAACAATCATTATTTCTCACCACCAATTATTCCATTATTTCAATTTCCTCTGATTTAGTGCTAACCAATGCCTGGAAAGATTCACATTCTGAATTTCCAAATAGATTTTGTTTACAAGCTTCGCACGCAGAAAATAGTATTAAAAATAAATAGTTGGTTTCCAATGAGATAAATACCATTTTGTTACATTCTCCTAGCTTCGTTTCCTGTGCAATAAAGCAAGAAAATGAAGATAAGAAACCGTTGAAATGGATATCGAGTTTTTGGAAAAAACTCAGAGTCAAGCAGCAGGAAAAAAAACCAGGTTTTATAAAAGAAATTTTAGTATCAAATTCCAGAGCAAATGTAAAAATCTCTGCAAAAAAATCTCTACAATACCTGGCAGTACAATCATTTATGCTGGCTCAGAGATATTACTAAATCAAAGTGTGCAAGGTGTAACTACTGCGTTGACCTTTGACCTCACACGTTGACCTTTAACCTCACACAAGTGCTGACGGTAAACTAAACTTCCATTGTTCACATTCACTTTTAACATTTAGATTCAAGTTTTACAGTCTGCGGAATTACTCCTAGCCCTGCCAGGCCCAGCACAGTGCATCTGTGGTGACTGCTTGACCTTGCTGCACTCTGCACACAAGTCAATGTTATAAAGTATGCAATCTGTTGCATCTGGCAGGGTTTCTAGCCAAAATACCCTGGAGGGTTAGGGTTAAACAGTTCCAGAATCCATATATTGATCCGTTCATCAAGGCCGTTGGTTTGTTTGGATTGAACCGATAGACGTAGGCTGTTAAACAGCGCTATCAAATCAGGCCCAGATGTTGGCAGAATCAGAGAGTATGACTACATTTAGACTGGTGTATTCCATTCCAGCCAAACTACATTACAAAATGTACAAACCAAATCCCACTAAAGCTTGACATGTGAAATCATTCAAAATGACAGCACATGACAGACTGACAGTTGCAGTTATTTATAAAACAACTGATCAGTCCAATAGATAACCTGTCAATGACAACATTGACAGCTCAGAATAAGTCACTACATATACTTGTTAGTTCACTAATTCTGAAACATCAGTTTGAAACTAGTGTAAGAAGATATTTTGTGAGATTAAAATCAGATATATTTTCTTTGTTGACAGCTGCTCAAGGTGCTTAGTTGCTCAGTTTCATCCACGTGATTCCCGCTAACGACCCAAACAGCCATATCTTCCAGTACAGCTGACGGCCATAGCTGGTCGCAACCAAAGGCGTCATAAGGAAGCAGGTCAACGCGACGGCAGGAAGGGTAGACAACAGGCTCAGATGGGTACTGTGACCTTTGCCCTCTAGATGACCTCGCTTCTCAGGGTCGTCAGAGTAGAAATCCGACAGCATACTGAAATGGATTAGAGCCACGTTCTCCAACATTAATTATTAATACATGGTGCTCTTTATTGAGGAGAAACACATTTTTTTGGAACCCATAAATCAGAACCCATGAATTGGAACCCATGAATCGGAACCAATAAACTGGAACCTATGAATTGGAACCAATGAATTGGAACCGATGAATTGGAACCGATGAATTGGAACCGATGAATTGGAACCAATGAATTGGAACCAATGAATTAGAACCATTGAACTGGAACCGATGAATTGGAACCAATGAATTGGAACCAATGAATTGGAACCAATGAATTGGAACCGATGAATTAGAACTAATGAATTGGAACCATTGAACTGGAACCAATGAAATTATAACTATTGAATTGGAACCAGTCAATTTCTGAATCGACATGAACCTAGCCAGTTTTCTCTTGTGGTTTATATTTACACGACTCTCGCATCAAGAACGAATGAGACTCACTTGTCTTTCTCCTCAAAGAGTTCGTGCAGCCATAGATGACATGATTCTTCATCTTCTGGGACTGTCTCCAGCGGAATACGACGGATATGGACATGAATACGAGGACATCGCAACTGCAGAAACTCTAGGAAGAATAAATATTAAAGTTAGTATCTCATGGTGTAAAACATGCGACTTGCCCGCGACTGACCTGCAGCTGACCTGTGACTGCCCGGTGGCTGACCCGCGGCTGACCCGCAGGTGACCCGCGGCTGACCCGCAGCTGACCCGTAGCTGACCCGCAGCTGACCCGCGACTGACCCGCAGCTGACCTGTGACTGCCCCGCGGCTGCCCCACGACTCACCCGCGGCTGACCCGTGACTGCCCTGCGACTGCACCGAGAATCGCGACTGACCTGCAGCTAACTTGCAGCTGACCCCATTATTTCTGCAACTTACCATTAATTCAGACTGCCCCGTAGAGGCAGTAAGTGTGTTTGACCCGTGACTGCCCTGCGACTGCACCGAGAGTCGCGACTGACCTGCGGCTAACTTGCAGCTGACCCCATTATTTCTGTGACTTACCATTAATTCATACCAAGTTTTACTCTCACCTTATAATAACTATCTTACCTGGCATCCCTGGGGCTGGTCTTCTCTCAACGGTTTCCATCTTACTACACTCCTCGCCAGTGTTGGAATACGCGATGGTGACATCGTACACGGCGCTGGTATGACCTCTCAGTCCCTGCACACACATGTTGACTGCTTTAACCCTCGGCGACAGCACGTGATTTGTTACAGCCAGACCTAGTGTGTGTTTGACCAACAAAATGTTCATGTAAAGCCAAGATTTAGGGATTACCAAAATTCAGATCGATATGTAAAACTTTCTGAAACCCTGTAGGTCAGTTTCAGGTGAATTCACTGCACAACAAACCAGAACTGTGGAGAGCAGTAAATCTTGACCATAATTGCCTTCTTGCCCTGAGCTCAAACACACATAAAACTGTGTAGGAACATTACATTACAGAACATTACCCCAAAGCAATTTGAAGTGTTAAGCAACAAATTGGAAGGGTTGTAAAGTGCAGAAGGTTAGGAGGATTAACATGGAGCATCTTTGTTACGTGCTCAACTCGAATGTTATGAAAATAGAGTTTGACACTGATAAGAGACATGGTGTATGTGTCCTTTGGCAGGACACTTTACAACAACTGTCTCCTGAAATGGATATACATAATGTGAGAGTAGAGACGTGGTCCGATAAACTGGAGTAGTAATTGTGAGCCATTTACCATTTTTGAATGCAAATGATTGACTATCCTTGATGCGCTCTAGATTGTAAGGATCGTAGCGAGTGCCTTCAGGGAATATCACCATCCATGTCTGTAAAACAAAAGCAAATAACGGACATTAGAAAGTAGATTGATATTTTCATTTAAACAGATACTTACCTAAAGAATTCACACCAGGATACTTCCATCAATTATGTGACTTACTGGAATATCTTTCTTGCGTAAGATTTCAAGCTTCTTGTTGAATCGCGTGGCGTTCTTCTGGTCAAACCTTTTGGCACGCTTGACATAGACACCGCCATGCTGAAACATTCAAAATACAAAAATAACTATTCAAATATAATTTCTTGGAATTATTGTAAAATTTCACATGGTTTTATGTATTAATGAGCTAACATTTGGAGGGCTCTCTAAAGCAAGGATTGGACAAAGTTAAACATTACGGCAGTTTTTTGTTCACACATACAACTTTTTGTAATTGCACATTCTCTTTTCGTTTCTAGTAAAATTGTAGCCACAAACTACAATTTCAAAATCTGGTACTATAAGGGTGACCTTTTAACACAAAAAGTGTTGAGAAAATTCAAAAAACCATCTGCCATTTGAAAAATCCACAATCTTGAGAAAAACAGCCTTTGCTTCCTTTTTTATACCCTAGAAACCTTGCCAAATTCAGCAATAGCAACGTTTGTCAAATGAGAAGCCTGTTTAGTGTAGGAAGATACATCAGGTCAAAAAGTCTCAAGGCCAAAAAGTCTCAAGGCCAAATTGCCTGCTGTCATATGTTGTGTCCTTAGGCAAGCTACTTCACCCTAACTTGCCTCTCTCTACCCAAGAGTATAAATGAATACTGGCATTAGCTGAGGAGTAACCTGTGATAGACTGGCATCCTATCCATGGGGAATATAAATATTCTCAGTTGTTTAACCCTAACCCTGCCAAATCCAGCACAGTCCATCTGTGGTGACTGCTTGACCTTGCTAGACTCTGCACATAAGTCAATGTGACAAGGTATGCACTAGCACTGGGTTTCTAGCCAAAATACCCTGGAGGGTTAGGGTTAATGCTACTGAAACCGCAGATCAAAGTTGGCTTAAAGGGCCACAATGGCTCGAGACAGACTTAACTTATCCAACTTGTCTGCGTGCAACAACCTACTTGTGCTTACTTGACCAAAGACCCAGCCATATAGCGGCATGTATTTGAGTCCGTCCTTTAAGATGAAGCGCATGTGACCCAGCATTCCTGCACGGATTGCTATCATATCAGACACCACCCAATCCATCGTCGTCTGATGGTTACACATGTAAATCACATTCTCTGACTGTATCAGTGTATTGACATCACCATACAGGACTACCTGAATATAAATAAAAATATCAACCACAGCTCTATTCAGTTTATATTGCACAATAATAAACCTAACATTCCCCATCCAGTCAAACTCCATCACCAGGTTTTGTTGGGATCTGTTAGGGTGGGTACTGAACCCCTAACTAACTTACACTGGGTTGGGCATGCCTTCAGAATCAGAGTCCAACAGTTTGTGTGTACAGTTTGCCATGGTGTTGAGATTTGCCAGGATGGGTATGACTCCTAGTAAATTACACTAGGGAGTTAGGGTTAAGTGTGTGTAGTTTGCCATAGGGTGTTAGGATTTGCCAGGATGGATATGTGGTTCCTTACAATAGAATAGGGAGTTTGGGTTATAAACCCTTCTGTGTTCATGATCTACTTTTAGAAGAGGTACGAAATTCGGAAGTATTTGCAGAATACCCAACCACTCATAAATAACCCCCGAAAACCGATGGCTATACACTGTTTAATTTGGAAACAATCATTGGAAACAGAAAATAAGTTTAATAAACTTAAAAGTTACTTGGAGTTGGAAGTTGGAGTGGACATCAAACAAACCCCCTTAAAATCCTGCTAATGTAATATTATAATGTCAACTAATAATTCACAATGCGTACTTCTGTGCCTGTGTAGTTTTCAAAGAAGAACTCTACCAATCGTTGATACGTCCCATATAAACAATCGTCTACCACCCGAAACCACCGCTCAGGAAGGACACACGACACGATTCGCCAGCCGCTAAACAACACGAAATACGGCGGAGCTGAACCCATCATGATCACCGCTGGAACCACGGATTTCAACGAGTTCAGATGAGTTATCACACTTAGCATGTTGCTGTGAACAATGTTGACGACCGACGAGTGGAAAAAGTGCTCGGTGTAATGATTTCGGGAAGTAAATAACTAAAATAAGTTTAATTTTGTCTAAAATCGATGTTGTCAGTCACCATGTGTGCGTAATGTGCAAGGAGCACGTGTGCGAAGCGTGCGCCCTCAAGCGACAAACGATACTCAGCCGCCTAGTTTCGTTTCTAAACCTCGACCGTCTTCCAATTGTGGCTCTGAGAATATTTTAACGGCCACGTACGTTTCCTTTTGAGTGGTTACTGCCCAGTATTGGCGGTGAAACCGAGTGAACACTGCAGATTATAGATTGCGCATTTAGTACGTACATGTACTTGAGTGGTTGCCCAACATAACACCTAGATAAACAACGCGACGTCGACGAACAGCGAACAAGCGGAACTTTCGTCCAGGTATCGACCATAACTGAAACAGCGCCGGTGTCGACGACCGAAGGGAAAACCCCGAATTTGAGGGTTCGCTTGAAGTGGGCTGTAACTTTTGGCTTATCCAATAAAATCTGAAAAAAACTAGGCGAAGTAGGCTTCATAGTTCTTATTTGATGACCGTGGTCTGCTGAAAATACCTTCTGTTATTGGTTGTTTCTCCTCAGATAAAAATGATGATAAAAACTACTAAGTACTATAATATTATTGGATTGAAAAGATTGCCCACACTACAGTACTTACCTGATACTCTATCAATGTTGTTAGAATTGTGAATGTATCTAACTTGAAAACTGTACTAACTAGTCTTCAGATAATCCATCGTAATGACTTCTTAAAGTTTAGTGCGAAATATTTTTCTTTTTCATTTTACGTTGAACGTTCGCCTTGCTTTCGAGTCGAGATCTAATTTATACCAATGTCACTTTCGTCCCCCCCCCCCCCCCCCCCCCCCCCACTCTCCCCGAAGCGACCCTAATCGAAAAAGCTTAATCTTTTGAGGCCTTCGGAAAAGGGAGAATAGGGGAAAAACGGGAAGGGGGGGAGGAGGGTTTAAAATATTCGCCGTTCATTTTCGCCATTATCGGCTTTTGTCAAAATAAGTCACATCCCACAAAATAAAAGGCTTGCTACATGTTGTGTTCGGAAGTCGGTGGACACCTGTTTTTTTAAAGATCTATTTGATGATCGTTGTGTTCGGGGCAACTGTATGTTCTGGGACACCTGGTAGTTCGAGATCTATTGGATGATCTTTGTGTTCGGGGCAATATTGCGTGTGCGCGCCGTTGCGCATGAGCGGCGCGCGCAATAGCAGTAATTTCAATAATTATGCACATGACAATAGATGTTTTGGGGTGGGCTATAAGTGCATTATCATACAGGCCGCTAGTCATGCACTGGGTGATATATTACCCCTCCGACCGCCGGACTCCACGCTACATCGAACCGCTTGCTATGCTTCCAAATTATACTCTGGAAATGCGAACAAAAGTTACACCGTAATGTTACCCTCCAAAAGTTGCAAATCTAAACCCTTCCAGTTAAAACCACCTCCGATGGTTTTTTTTAACCGTTGTTTCTCGTAAGTTATGCCATTTGGACGAATCCTGGGGCTACGATAAACGAAAACTCCGTCAATAAAAAATGGATTGATTGACACGGAGAGGGAGCTCGCAGGAATCCAGCTCCGGGAACACCGCGCTGTGACCTGGTAGTTTCGGCCCGTGATCCCTGGTTCCTTTTCAGTCCCCAATGGGCGATGAATGTCCCCCTAAACGAAACCAAAATAACATACGCAGATATTTCTTTCAGCGGGTCAAGGTTTCAGATCTTTTGTCCCAACCGGAAGAGGAATTAATGAGGAGTTGAAGTCAATTTCGACTAAGTTGTGCGGTTTCATATCAACATTACTTCAATTTGGTTCAAGGTTTGAAGAATGTTTGGATTTGGTGAACGTAGCTACCTTGAATTCCCTAAAAAGCCTAAGGGTAATATTTAACAAGCTAGACTATGGTTGGCCCACTGAGGCCAAATTGATATGGAAAGTCTTTCTGGAAGTAAAATTATGTCAAGATATGGTCTTGGAGCTAAAACTACTGGACCAAATCGGAATATCTTGGTATCATTTTTCTGCTAGAAGAATTTGGGTTTTGGGTGGTGGAGGTGTGCTTGTCTAGAAGGATTATCCATCCATTGGTATAGGTAGATTTGGCTTTGGGTGGTGGAGGTGTGCTTGTCTAGAAGGATTCTCAATTCATTGATATAGGTAGTTTTGGCTTTGGGTGGTGGAGGTGTGCTTGTCTAGAAGGATTCTCCATCCATTAGTATAGGTAGTTTAGGCTTATGGTGGTAGAGGTGTGCTTGTCTAGAAGGATTCTCCATCCATTATAGTATAGGTAGTTTAGGCTTATGGTGGTAGAGGTGTGCTTGTCTAGAAGGATTCTCCATCCATTATAGTATAGGTAGTTTAGGCTTATGGTGGTAGAGGTGTGCTTGTCTAGAAGGATTCTCCATCCATTGGTATAGGTAGTTTAGGCTTTGGGTGGTAGAGGTGTGCTTGTCTAGAAGGATTCTCCATCCATTATAGTATAGGTAGTTTAGGCTTATGGTGGTAGAGGTGTGCTTGTCTAGAAGGATTCTCCATCCATTAGTATAGATAGTTTAGGCTTTGGGTGGTAGAGTTGTGCTTGTCTAGAAGGATTCTCCATCCATTAGTATAGGTAGTTTAGGCTTATGGTGTTAGAGGTGTGCTTGTCCATGGATTCTCCATCCATTAGTATAGGTAGTTTAGGCTTATGGTGGTAGAGGTGTGCTTGTCCGTTTTTGGGTGGGCCATCCTGTTTCAAGAAATTTATTGGTGGCATAATTTATTGGTGGCACATTTAACACAAAAAATACGTGACATTCCTTTATTGTGATCTAAATATTTAAAGAAAAAAAAATTATATGAAAGGTGTTGCCCGATTGTTCAATTTTAAAACGGACACCAAGCTGTGATAAAGCCCTGCGTGTCTAGTGTAATCAGAAAACAATTATATTGTGATTAAAATTTAATCACGTCACGCCTATAGCGTTATAACGTACATAATTTGAAGCAATATGAAAGAAATCAAATCACCATGAGATTAAATTGAATCGGTTATAAAAGGCCAAATTTAGAACAAATATACGCAAGACTGGAAACAAATCTGTTGACTTTTGGCGAAGGAACTAAAGAAAACCACCACGGTTCACTTGTCTCTCAGAATACAGGGAGGTGCTAAGCGTGAAGTGTATGCATAACGTACACACACACTCTATCCTCTAGAAAAGCTCCACCGTTCAAAGACATCAACACGTTGAATGGGCCCCAATATCTGCTTTACTGAGCCACGTGCGATGACAAGCCGCCCGCCCAAAGCTACGGCACGTGCGAGTCTTTTCTTTGCATCCAAACTAATAATTCCTCAAGCAAATGTCTTTATAATCGTTAGTCTTTGCTCCACTTGTTCCATTCTGCGGATCGGAGGGGCCTTATTTCCGCTTCACTTCCTAAAATTCATGACTGCAATAATAATGTAGTAATGTAGTAGCATAAAGTCGGGCACAATTATAGCTTTGAACAAACAGTGGGGGGGGGGGGGGGGGGGGGGGGGGGTTAAGAGGATTATTAGGGGATAGGAGAGAGAGGGCGTTAGGGGAGGAAGGGGGAAGGCAGAGACTGCAAATTTATTACCTTAACTTTAAAAAAGAAAAAACAAACAGTTGTCCGTACAAGTCTCTGTAAATGGAAAAAAAGTTGGTCTGAACGAGACTGTTGAAAACGTTTTCTTTGGAGAAATTCAATTTGTTTAATGGGCTTGCTATAGTTATCTCAATAAATTAGTTTGTTTGGAGACCAACAGTTTATAATTGAATAGCAGGATGCGGCAACTGAGGCAGATTCCCACAAAGCCAAATTCCGGACCTTCAAGCAGTGTCAAGATGGGTAAATAAACGCCTTTATCCCCTTCACACCGAGTCCATGAGCGAGCCGGGTATCCTAGACCGGGGCACGGTACCCTCCATCGACGCGGTCAACAAACGCCGCGTGGATTTCGTTTGAACACCCTCCGTGGACCGTGTTGCGATACCCCCTCGTACCGTCCTGATTCGGTAGAGATTGACCGAGTCGCACGGGGGATCTCTTGGGGCTAACTCCACAACAAATATAGCTTGCCACGTGCGCTGATAACCGCAACATATTTCTGTGTCAACTGCCACGCGTGGATGTCTCGGTGGGGCCTTTGTGTGTCCGCGGGCCGCGAAGCATCAGTCCGGGTTTGTTTGTAACCCGCGGGGAGGTCGCACGCGACTGCCAGTTTGTCTTGTAGGAAGCTAACAGATTCTTAACAATTATCGGGGGCTTGTTTGGGCAGTCAAGTGGCCCCTGGGGACGTAGCGGGATCTGGGCGGTCAGGGTAAAGGTGCAGCCACGGCTGGCAAACTCCTCGAGCCAAGGGAACTCCGCGCACTACCCTGGAATTGGAGCGAAAAATGATAAACGAGGTTCTGATTGAAATTAAAAACTAACTCTATAACGATAATTAATAATCATTGTCGTGTGAATTGGCGATGGTAAACAGGTATAACAAATTGCCTCGCATTACGAACCTACCAGTATTGTACTACTGTGACGTGAACACACCTTCCTTAATCTCTTGTTTTTTGTCTTAGATTGTAAGCGGGTATTGTGTGTGTGCTCCCAGCTGAACAAACGGCCCCGTCCTCAAGAAGCATGTATACACAATGTCGGACCCTCTTGGTTTGTACTTTTAAGATCTAACTAAGTGTGCTAACCCCGGGAAGGGTAAGTCAGTGTCCCGACTTGTCTTCTATGTTTTGCCTGTGTTGAGTGGCTATTCATCCGTGCTTGGCCGTATTTGCTGACTTTCTCTGTAATGTGGACAAGGTAGTTAACTGGCAATAAATTATCCGATCACATTCCCAATTCGTCTTCTTCGCCTATATTGTTTTTTATGATTGACTCTTAATTCTATAATTTTAAGAAATCAACCAATGAGCTTGGATTACCAAATTTGTAATGAGCCTATGTTCGGCTAGATAATAGTCCAAAATCGCCCTGGCATCCTCAGAAGCGATCTAATACCCGATAAGAAGGTTTATCCTGAGTGCTGTCTACACTTCGTGGCGTTTAAAAGTTGTCCTTTATACTTCTCATCATTGACCTGCGTGTTCTTTTGGTACATAGTACCTGACCAATATAGGTCATCGCTTAGAGGAGCCGACCTGGTTCGTCTCTTCTCATCATTGACCTGCGTGCTCTGTTGGTACAGAGTACCTGACCAATATAGGTCATCACTTAGAGGAGCCGACCTGGTTCGTCTCTTCTCATCATTGACCTGCGTGCTATGTTGGTACATAGTACCTGACCAATATAGGTCATCGCTTAGAGGAGCCGACCTGGTTCGTCTCTTCTCATCATTGACCTGCGTGCTCTGTTGGTACAGAGTACCTGACCAATATAGGTCATCGCTTAGAGGAGCCGACCTGGTTCGTCTCTTCTCATCATTGACCTGCGTGCTCTGTTGGTACAGAGTACCTGACCAATATAGGTCATCGCTTAGAGGAGCCGACCTGGTTCGTCTCTTCTCATCATTGACCTGCGTGCTCTGTTGGTACAGAGTACCTGACCAATATAGGTCATCGCTTAGAGGAGCCGACCTGGTTCGTCTCTTCTCATCATTGACCTGCGTGCTATGTTGGTACATAGTACCTGACCAATATAGGTCATCGCTTAGAGGAGCCGACCTGGTTCGTCTCTTCTCATCATTGACCTGCGTGCTTTTTTGGTACAGAGTACCTGACCAATATAGGTCATCACTTAGAGGAGCCGACCTGGTTCGTCTCTTCTCATCATTGACCTGCGTGCTCTGTTGGTACATAGTACCTGACCAATATAGGTCATCGCTTAGATGAGCCGACCTGGTTCGTCTCTTCTCATCATTGATCTGCGTGCTTTTTTGGTACATAGTACCTGACCAATATAGGTCATCGCTTAGAGGAGCCGACCTGGTTCGTCTCTTCTCATCATTGACCTGCGTGCTCTGTTGGCACAGAGTACCTGACCAATATAGGTCATCGCTTAGAGGAGCCGACCTGGTTCGTCTCTTCTCATCATTGACCTGCGTGCTATGTTGGTACATAGTACCTGACCAATATAGGTCATCGCTTAGAGGAGCCGACCTGGTTCGTCTCTTCTCATCATTGACCTGCGTGCTATGTTGGTACAGAGTACCTGACCAATATAGGTCATCACTTAGAGGAGCCGACCTGGTTCGTCTCTTCTCATCATTGACCTGCGTGCTCTGTTGGTACAGAGTACCTGACCAATATAGGTCATCGCTTTGAGGAGCCGACCTGGTTCGTCTCTTCTCATCATTGACCTGCGTGCTCTGTTGGTACAGAGTACCTGACCAATATAGGTCATCGCTTAGAGGAGCCGACCTGGTTCGTCTCTTCTCATCATTGACCTGCGTGCTCTGTTGGCACAGAGTACCTGACCAATATAGGTCATCACTTAGAGGAGCCGACCTGGTACGTCTCTTCTCATCATTGACCTGCGTGCTATGTTGGTACATAGTACCTGACCAATATAGGTCATCGCTTTGAGGAGCCGACCTGGTTCGTCTCTTCTCACCATTGACCTGCGTGCTATGTTGGTACATAGTACCTGACCAATATAGGTCATCGCTTTGAGGAGCCTACCTGGTTCGTCTCTTCTCATCATTGACCTGGCTGCTCTGTTGGTACATAGTACCTGACCAATATAGGTCATCACTTAGAGGAGCCGACCTGGTTCGTCTCTTCTCATCATTGACCTGCGTGCTCTGTTGGTACAGAGTACCTGACCAATATAGGTCATCGCTTTGAGGAGCCGACCTGGTTCGTATCTTCTCATCATTGACCTGCGTGCTATGTTGGTACATAGTACCTGACCAATATAGGTCATCGCTTAGAGGAGCCGACCTGGTTCGTCTCTTCTCATCATTGACCTGCGTGCTATGTTGGTACATAGTACCTGACCAATATAGGTCATCGCTTAGAGGAGCCGACCTGGTTCGTCTCTTCTCATCATTGACCTGCGTGCTATGTTGGTACATAGTATCTGACCAATATAGGTCATCGCTTAGAGGAGCCGACCTGGTTCGTCTCTTCTCATCATTGACCTGCGTGCTCTGTTGGTACAGAGTACCTGACCAATATAGGTCATCGCTTAGAGGAGCCGACCTGGTTCGTCTCTTCTCATCATTGACCTGCGTGCTATGTTGGTACATAGTATCTGACCAATATAGGTCATCACTTAGAGGAGCCGACCTGGTTCGTCTCTTCTCATCATTGACCTGCGTGCTATGTTGGTACATAGTACCTGACCAATATAGGTCATCGCTTAGAGGAGCCGACCTGGTTCGTCTCTTCTCATCATTGACCTGCGTGCTATGTTGGTACATAGTATCTGACCAATATAGGTCATCGCTTAGAGGAGCCGACCTGGTTCGTCTCTTCTCATCATTGACCTGCGTGCTCTGTTGGTACAGAGTACCTGACCAATATAGGTCATCGCTTAGAGGAGCCGACCTGGTTCGTCTCTTCTCATCATTGACCTGCGTGCTATGTTGGTACATAGTACCTGACCAATATAGGTCATCGCTTAGAGGAGCCGACCTGGTTCGTCTCTTCTCATCATTGACCTGCGTGCTCTGTTGGTACAGAGTACCTGACCAATATAGGTCATCGCTTAGAGGAGCCGACCTGGTTCGTCTCTTCTCATCATTGACCTGCGTGCTATGTTGGTACATAGTATCTGACCAATATAGGTCATCGCTTAGAGGAGCCGACCTGGTTTGTCTCTTCTCATCATTGACCTGCGTGCTATGTTGGTACATAGTACCTGACCAATATAGGTCATCGCTTAGAGGAGCCGACCTGGTTCGTCTCTTCTCATCATTGACCTGCGTGCTCTGTTGGTACAGAGTACCTGACCAATATAGGTCATCGCTTAGAGGAGCCGACCTGGTTCGTCTCTTCTCATCATTGACATGCGTGCTCTGTTGGTACATAGTACCTGACCAATATAGGTCATCGCTTAGAGGAGCCGACCTGGTTCGTCTCTTCTCATCATTGACCTGCGTGCTATGTTGGTACATAGTACCTGACCAATATAGGTCATCGCTTAGAGGAGCCGACCTGGTTCGTCTCTTCTCATCATTGACCTGCGTGCTATGTTGGTACATAGTATCTGACCAATATAGGTCATCGCTTAGAGGAGCCGACCTGGTTCGTCTCTTCTCATCATTGACCTGCGTGCTATGTTGGTACATAGTACCTGACCAATATAGGTCATCGCTTAGAGGAGCCGACCTGGTTCGTCTCTTCTCATCATTGACCTGCGTGCTATGTTGGTACATAGTATCTGACCAATATAGGTCATCGCTTAGAGGAGCCGACCTGGTTCGTCTCTTCTCATCATTGACCTGCGTGCTCTGTTGGTACAGAGTACCTGACCAATATAGGTCATCGCTTAGAGGAGCCGACCTGGTTCGTCTCTTCTCATCATTGACCTGCGTGCTATGTTGGTACATAGTACCTGACCAATATAGGTCATCGCTTAGAGGAGCCGACCTGGTTCGTCTCTTCTCATCATTGACCTGCGTGCTATGTTGGTACATAGTATCTGACCAATATAGGTCATCGCTTAGAGGAGCCGACCTGGTTCGTCTCTTCTCATCATTGACCTGCGTGCTATGTTGGTACATAGTACCTGACCAATATAGGTCATCGCTTAGAGGAGCCGACCTGGTTCGTCTCTTCTCATCATTGACCTGCGTGCTATGTTGGTACATAGTATCTGACCAATATAGGTCATCGCTTAGAGGAGCCGACCTGGTTCGTCTCTTCTCATCATTGACCTGCGTGCTCTGTTGGTACAGAGTACCTGACCAATATAGGTCATCGCTTAGAGGAGCCGACCTAGTTCGTCTCTTCTCATCATTGACCTGCGTGCTATGTTGGTACATAGTACCTGACCAATATAGGTCATCGCTTAGAGGAGCCGACCTGGTTCGTCTCTTCTCATCATTGACCCGCGTGCTATGTTGGTACATAGTATCTGACCAATATAGGTCATCGCTTAGAGGAGCCGACCTGGTTCGTCTCTTCTCATCATTGACATGCGTGCTCTGTTGGTACATAGTACCTGACCAATATAGGTCATCGCTTAGAGGAGCCGACCTGGTTCGTCTCTTCTCATCATTGACCTGCGTGCTCTGTTGGTACAGAGTACCTGACCAATATAGGTCATCGCTTAGAGGAGCCGACCTGGTTCGTCTCTTCTCATCATTGACATGCGTGCTCTGTTGGTACATAGTACCTGACCAATATAGGTCATCGCTTAGAGGAGCCGACCTGGTTCGTCTCTTCTCATCATTGACCTGCGTGCTATGTTGGTACATAGTATCTGACCAATATAGGTCATCGCTTAGAGGAGCCTACCTGGTTCGTCTCTTCTCATCATTGACCTGCGTGCTCTGTTGGTACAGAGTACCTGACCAATATAGGTCATCGCTTAGAGGAGCCGACCTGGTTCGTCTCTTCTCATCATTGACCTGGGTGCTCTGTTGGTACAGAGTATCTGATCAATGTAACACGTAGCTTGCCTATTCCAATGAAACATAATCTATTTGTTCTCACGAAGTGAAAACCACATGGTCCCTTGTTCCACCGCCAGTATAGCTTGGTCTATATCTGGCAAACGTTCGTTCAGAGGCAATCGTGCGTAGTGAATCAATAACAACAACTTTTCTTTAACATGAAGCCAAGTGTAATGTTTGCCTTATACCGTGTGCACAGAAATTGGTAAAAACAAATTGAATCTCCACGTTTTCATGTTCCCACGAACTAAAACTATATTTAATAAATGTTTACACAAAATATTGTTTTGTTCAAACAACTTTGACTTACCGACGAACAAAGTATCATTCATTATTTTTACAGGACAAATATCGCCGGCTGTTTAACTGCGCCGCTATCACTGCAAAAACGATGCGCACATGGGTTGGTGATTTGCGCATTGTTAATTCCAGCTGCAGTCAGGGCAAATTATTGCACAACATTTGGACAGTTTTTACCCGAATTAACTAACAATACAGTAACGTCTGACTAATGTTGAGCAAATAACATTGCCCATTGTTTTTATCTTTCTTCGCACTCAAAGTTTTTTTTTTTTTAATATATATTTAAAACTGGGTAAATCGTGACATTTTCCATATCAATCAGTACTGTATCATATACAATTGAACATGTGCAGGTTTCACACATAAATCCCTAGACTTGTTTCCCACTTTTTCGTTCCAATTAATTTTACATTGTGCGGTTATTGTACAGTCGCAAAATAGCATGTTTCTTAAACTCCATGCGGTTTATGCACTGCATGCACCCTACATGTACATCACAAGCGTACGCGATGGCTATAAATAACAAGTTGGTATGGCGTGTAACAGGTGGTACCCACAAGGCAATACTGCTTGAATTTAATGAGATAGAAGTTTGAATATTATATTTCGAATTCCTAAGTCTTTGCATGGATTGGTGTGACGATAGATGTGGTCTCAGCGCACCAAATGGAATCTAATTATAAAATGTAAATTTTTAATAGAAACAAATAATATAATATAATAATACTATATCTGTACACGACAATATCTCCCTAACTATTCCGTCTATACGCTAGTAACCACCACCAAGCGCCATAACTGCCCCGTGCCAACCATATTGTCTCAATAGAACAAGAGGACTAAATTTGCATATTTTATGCTGAAAAGTTCCCATAAAAGTTAATTACCTAGCGCAGCGCGGGCAGAGCTACAAAAGTACGGGTTGGTTGTTTGTTCATACGATAGCATAAACGTATTTGATGTTTGTCGTTTTCTCTCTCCGTCTATTTTTTTTCGAAGTATTATGTTTTGTCCGATTGTTGCTGGTACTACTTCATGTTTTAATGCCTCCATCTTTTTATGAAAGGCAATTTTCTTTCTCACTTTCTCTCAGTCTTCGTTGTGCAAGTTTGAAAGTAGGTTGTTTAGAGCAACTAGGTGGGTCCATAGTGTTTCTTCTCGATTATGCGAAATTCGATTCTTAAGAAGGCTTCATCACAAGACCGCATCAGAAGATCGCATCACTGTTTATCTACGCCAGATATAGAAGGTGAGCAGTCTAGTTGATTCTATTCATGGATGCAGATATTCTGTTTTATTTGGGGATTTATTTTGTGCAGTGAGCAAAAAACGGCTGGTATTTGACGAATTTTGGCTGGTCGGTTTTGTTGCAGTCACAGATATACATGAAAGCAGTATACTGGCATACCAGCCTATTCTACAACAGACTATCAACGGCTAAACAATGTCAAACCCACCCATATTGTTTAGGCGACATAATATGTAATCATAAACAATACCATTAATCCAAATTCAATCCATGCCATTTGCGTATAACAATGAAAAGGGGCTGAAGTTCTAGTCCGAGCGAGTGTGTCACGAAAACAGCACGGGTCCATCGCGTCTCTTGCTCGGTATGTGTTTACGCTGGCGCTCGCTGATTGTCGTAGAAAATCCTTGTGCGAGTGACGTCTTACTTTAAAAAATCAGAACACTGTTGCTTCAACAAATACAGAAATAATTATAAATAGCATCATTTGACAGCGAATGGAATACAACAGGTAGGTAATGCAACGTCAATTGTCAGTTGTAACAACTGTTTAAATACATTTAACTTCAAGCTATTACATGTACAACGTTACATCGAATTGTGGCCTTAATTGGCAATTTTAATTGACTGTTTTCCCATAATTTTCTTTTTTAGAGCTGCAGCCATATTTAACAAATAAACTAAAACGCTATTCGAGTAAATTTTGACAAATTTATTTGGACAAATAAAAGATAACAAAACTTGTTATTCAAAAGTAGTTTCAATCATCTTCGCGCTACACCAATTCAGTGCTATATACTGGAGAATATTATCAGGACTTATAATGTCTCATTTTAAATATGTTTTTAACTGTTTACCAAAACGAAATCTGGTTCTGTATTAGGTGAAATAGAATATAAATTGAAGTTGACGACAGAATTCCTATTTAATAAATGATATCTGACTCAACAATAGGGTTATGGAAATGGGTTTATATCTTTGGCCCTTGGTCATCACAAATAAAACATAGGATTGTTGATTTTCACGCTTCGGAAAACGGCACCGTAGCTTCGAAACCGTAGCTTCGAAGACAGTCGGTTATACTAATCAAAATGACAAAAACGTCTCTAAGTTATAGATGTTAACATCGCTTATCGGTAAGTAAGCTTGCCAACGTTAACTTACCAGATTATATTCGTTAAAATAAGGACTTAAAACAACAAGTATCATCTATCTTCACTGTTGCGCAAATTCTTCAGAAAAACTTGGTAAAACTGAGCTCCAAATAACCAACTATGAGGGGAATTGTATACAAAACAATGCAACAAAGTTCCCTCCAACAATCCATCAATATTTGCTATTAATTTTGGCTCTTTTTTTTCAGATGTAGACGTTTAAGGCAGCATAAATCATCAATTTCTTTTCGAATTGAAGTCCCTTATAAGACATTTAATACTAATAACCATTTGCATCAGTACTCTGTCATCCCATGAACTTCTCATTCGCGTGTTATTATATTTCCGTTGAGGTTTAGAATCCCTCGAGGCTATAATTTGCAGAATGTTTTTGTTGTTCCAAACTGTGTCTAAAACATCGCGACAATCGGACGGGCTTTCTCATTCTATGGAGTCCGGGCACGTGTTCATCAAAACCCCTCAAGCAAGGCCGTTTTCTCCCCGTGTTTGGACGACTTCGCCTCGGCGCGGGCTGCTGGGTCCGGCCCGGGTTCGATCTATACCGGGTATTAATTGTGTAAACTGGAGGGTGGACATGATTGAACTGTGTATAAGCGAGTATAACAAAAAAGTGCGAGACGCAAAGATGACAACTTCCGAATATGTTTGCAATAACCTTATACACACTGCGGTGTGAAAAAAATGAAACAAAAACCCCTGGGTAACAGTGACAATAAAGCCCCTGGGCTTGAGCACACGTGGCCTATTGACAAGACAGACAGGACTCAACAATATTCCGGACAATAATGACGTTAATCAAAGTGATAGCTGAAGGGTAGGGTCATATAGGAATAGGTGATAAGACTATAACCCAGGGCAAATACCAGCTCATTCAATCTCATTGAAATATTAGAAACGGGACCAACGAAGGACCAAGGAAGTATATTAAATTCCAAGAAGCTTGGAAGCGTTTTGCAGTATTCCATGGGGATTTTAAGTTTTGTATTAATATTTTCTGTGATTACACAAACACTTAACTATTATTAAAGTCCTAATAATTAAAGTCCTAGATATCTTATTCAACAGCAAAGGTCGATATTTAGTTACAAAAAGTCTAACCTCTCAACCATATACAATTTTTGTTTGCTATGCCAGATTTTCGTTTTTGCAAACAAAATGAAATAAAACCAGTTTTTTGTTTCATACTTCGCAAATTTAATATCAGTATGATAATAAAAAACAAAACTAGAGGATGTTTCATTTCAATTTAAACAAAACAAAATATATTCGTTGGTAGTTGGGAAAAAAATTAATGGCCACCCAGACAAAATGGCGGTCATTGACTGCAATTAAAAAAAGGTTTAGAAAACAATCGCCAGACTTATGATGAATATAATGTGGACAAGTAACAATAGATTTCCATTGTAAGTAACAATAGATTTAGTGTAAGCAACAATGGATTTAGTGTAAGTAACAATGGATTTAGTGTGAGTAACAATAGATTTAGTGTAAGTAACAATGGATTTGCATTGTTAGTGTGCCGTTTTTCTTTTGTTAGATGTTTATTATTCTGTTTTGTTCATTATTTTCTTTTGTTAGATGTTCATTATACCATCGTACGTCGTAGTTTGTTCAAATCATTCCCAAATTAATTATATTTTGTTTGTGAGTTGAAAACACTAATGCAAGGGACGTACGACCTCAACCTAATTATACTTTTGAGCTCCGACATGTGTAACTGGTTGGTCTTGTACGCCCCCCAGTTAGTCAGCTACAACACGCGGGCAATTTTTCAGGCGTGTCTCTCACCCCACGCCGACAAGGACAATCCATCATATACATGTATTAAGACACGTAATCACTATACGTGTCAAAGCCGTTTACGTCTAAAAGCTTCAACACATCGCCCGTTGGCGTACACAGTCTATGGGCCGACAACTTACGTGCTGTATCATTAATTGAGGCAAAAGCAAGGCTTGCGAGATACCCATTCTCCCCTCCGTCAAAATAGAAAGCGGTTATTCTTATCGCCACCTGCCCCGTAAAAAGAAAGAAAATACGGCCGAGTTTTATATACGAGCACATAAATCAGAAAGATTTCAATATGAAATTCGGCTGGAAATTGGCACCTGTAGTTATTGCGGGCATGTTGGTATTGACATCGATCATGTTGGTTCTGTAAGTCCACTCCCTTTCAGATATTAACGTGTATACGCGGCTTGCTATGCACGGCCGCGCATTTGGCCCTTTTGTGGAGAAATTGAAAAGTGTGCAATGTGACACATTTATAAAACTGCAGTTCGAACGCCGAGTCCAGTAATATACATTTCGCCTTTTACTAACGAAATCGCACGGGATTTACGCGAATAAAGCACTCACGAACTTCAGCATGTTTACAACATTCACCTCATTTATTTTTGCTGTGGCTCGAAGGCCGGAAAAAACATGTAAGAAGAAGACAAGAAGAAGAAGTTACAATTTTAGAGATGGCAGAAAAATCCCAGAAGAATATTCTGAAGGTACCCACGGAATAAAGTATATAGACTTAAAACTCAATCCACAGCACAATAATCGAACGCGGACCACAGCAGTAGTCAACGAGGCAACATGAGTCAGGTAGATCACCATTCTACAGTAAATTGTGACTGTTGTTCTGCCAACATTCGGGACATGCAACTTCCTTCGATGAATTGTGCCAGCTATGGGTGTTTGTTTGCAATACCATGCAAATTAGTTCCCTATTCAAGGGAATATCTATGTGTCTAGATTATCATGTTGGTGCATGATACTTGCTTAACCCTCTTTGGTCTTCCACTAAATCTGTTGTCAACCCAAAAGGTAGCTTCGTAACAAGACTGGAAACACTGCTGTACCAAACGCGAATAAGACAATGATAACTTATCTCGCCCTTTTGATGTTTAATATTGACCAATATCCAGTGAGCAAGATTTATAGTTATTTTTTTCATGAATTAACATTCAATGTCGTCGTCTGGACGTAAGAACTCCCTTTTTGTTGGTCTGCGTTTGGCTCAGTATCTGTTGTCTGTCACCACGGTTGGTTGACTTCATTTTGACGATTGTCGCACCGACACAATGCCAACTGTTGAGAGAGATCCCTCAGATGTAATTAGTTTCGAATTTCGGCTGCAGATCATCAAAAAAACAATTAGAAATTAATCGTGAACGAATGTCCTGTAGCTGATAAGCGTGTGTGTCGTCGCGGGTTCGTTGAATCGTGCGAGTGGATTACAACCAAAGGAACCTAGTTGTATTATTGATATAAGCAAGGGGAGAATTATACCACAAAACTAATTTCTTGTTTTTGGTATAAACTTACTCGATTTTCTTTCCTCAAAATGTACCACCTAATCTTTTCTTTACTGAACCTAATGTAATCTTTCAAAGTCCCTGTCTTTTTTTTCACCTTATTTTTGTTGACAACCGCAGCTGTTATTTGTATGTAGAAAAAAAACACACATCAAAAATCAATTAAGCATTTTTTGGAATGATTTGGACGCTTGAATGCCGGTCTAGTTGCGGGTACGCGGAAGGGAGATGCGGGTAAACGAGACATGTAGATCAAGCAGCGGGTAGCAAGCACTACAATAATCAAGTGATTACAAAGTCAAACAACTGATCACGTGCCGTTAGCGATTAATCCGCGAAGCGCGTAATGATCAGGATTTATTATTATTATCGCGCGCACTAATCCCCACTGTTACAGTACGCTCCGCGTCTAATCGGCTTTCTCGACGCACATAGCCGATAGACAGCGAGCGAGCGACCAACATGAATACCCTGTCATCCCCAGATTCAACGTGGCACGCAAGGTGCATTGAGACAAAGCAAATACAGTTTATTATTTTAATTTTTATCAAGGCACCCAGCAGAATTTAAAATGACACCTAAATATTCGTTTGGTTTGCAAAGTGCTAAACCGTATACCCACACACGCAGCCTGCGGCGTGTGACGTCACGATACATTTACATGAAATCTGCCGGTATTCCATCAACTGCTGGTAGTGTGTTTTGTTATTCACAGAAGATAATAGCTGAAGCATTTAACAATCATTTGTTTAGTGTCTTACAGAGTTCCTCAGGGAGTTTGTAACCAAAGAGGAAAGTGAGCCATGGGTTGTTAAGGTGACACATTAATGTGTTTGCATCAATTTTAAGCATATTTTTGTTTTATGATTCTCAGTAAAGTTATCAAATAAACATGCGATAAATACTCCTGTCACCGCAAAGATTTTATACCAACTACTTCTAAGAAGAAAAAAAAGAGAAAAGATTCATTGCTTTGATTTATGAAAAATGACAATAAGGAGGATAATTAATGCAGAAATTATACTCGACTATTGACTTAATTTGACTTAATTCAAAACATGTTAAAATGTTTGCGCCCAGATCATTTCTTACAACATACACACTATAAGTTTTGTATATAGTAGGCCCGATGTTCGATTCGCCCATATCAACACCGGTTTATTGAAACTCAGTGTCACTCATGAACAAAAAATCACTTCTAGTCCAGTGAGTTTTATGAGATGATATACTCGTCACTCGAATAGTTCAACTGGCACCTGTCTCTCTCCATTAAACAGAAGTAGCTTACAGTGTTGACATAATTACTCCGCTATAAACCAATATTTATCAACATCTGCGGATCCGGTACAACACTGCTTCTAGATAACTAATAATGTGGGTGATTTAAAATGTTCAATATACTGCCAGCGCTACCACGAACTGTCTAAGCCAGATCGTATTATCTGGGGCCGCTACATGGCATCAAACAGCGCTAGCGAGGAGATAATCTACCTCCCTATAGATTCTTAAAGAAGACACCGGTTCCGATAATCGAATTGAAAGGCTTCTGTCTGTCGGCAATTGATAACAAGCGCGAATTGGCGTGGTTTGTTGTTGGGGTGAAATTTAAAGGTTTGCACGGTGAAAAGGCAATAAGATATTAGTGGTTTGCGCCACCATGTAGTAATTATCTTTCGTGAATTGTGTCATTCTGAAAAAAAGAAACAGTGGGAACTTCGAAAAACCAGATCTTGTTTTTAAAAAGGATTGCTGCCAAGTCTCCTTTATATTTCTTGATTGATTGAGCAAGACTTGTTCTAAGATATAGCAAAATTGGCGTAGGTCCGTTTTGGTGCTTAATTGAGTGAGATAGTACGCCCGACAGTAACCGAATCAACGGACGCATTTTTCCTGTATGCGGTGGTGGGGGCCAACGCGGCGCATCACCGTCTCCGCCATGCAAGGTTTACGGCGGCGCTCGCATTGGGTGCTGTATGAGACCCGCGGTAGAAATGTCTGTTGAAATAATCAGCAAATCTGCCTGTCTAGTCAATGGCAGAGCAACAACGAACGTAAAGCAAAAGATGCTGGCAGGTTTAATAGACTAGATGATTTCTGAGACAACACCTTTGTCGACAAATGTGTTGTTTGGGGGAATAATAAAAGGCAATTTGGATGCTCGTTAATTCGGTCCATGTATCGACCTATATGGCGCACCAAACAACATAAGAGAGGAAAGTTGAAGGGAACATAGACAACTATAGGCCGCGTAGATTAACATAACCAACCCGCAATGCATGACTGCAGTGGCGGACTGGCCATTAGAAGGTTGGGAACGAATCTTGAGAGGGCCAGTATATACCTAATCTCGAATTGGGCCGGCACGGCGGGCATTTTTTCCGTAGGTGGGCAAGTCAAAATATATGAATTACCGCACACCGGTACCGCAATATGTTGCGGCGCGCGGCGCCCACCGTCGTCGCGCGTGCCGCGCTCTCGGCGGTCGAGTTGTCTAAAGTCGAGTTGTCCCACCGTTCGAGTTCCCTGACACCCTGTACTGCAAACACGCTATCAATCGACGGATTTTATAATTTAGTCAAAGCTTGGGAATCCCCATGATCTCTCTTGAATTACCAACTTCATTACCAAACCAAAAAGTGATTATTGTCCTTGTAAAACTTATGTGAAAATATCGCTGAACTTCATCAGATATTTGAGACAAAAACGGAAAAAGTCACGTACATTCCGTGCCGCGCCATCTGATCGCAATATTTTGTCATCCAAAAAGAAAAGGAATCCCCACTGATTTCTCCTGAACAACTCACTTTATTATCAATCCAACAACTCAGTCTTCTCTTTGCACATTCAGGAATATTTTGTGAGTATATCATCGCTCAACTCCACCATTTTTTAAAGAAGAAAACAACGTAAATATGTCGCGCCGTAGACTTGTGCGTAAATTCAGGGGCAATGTTTGTCATTCAATCGGATGATGCATTGTTAATGTCGATAAGGTTTGATATCTGCAGTGTAGGCTAATTCTACACGCGCGCGTGGGCCGGTACATGTACGTGTGCGGGCTGGGGCCAATTTCATAGAGCTGCTAAGAACAAACATTTGCTTAGCATGACAATTTGTCCTTGGCAAAAACAAGGTTACAGACCAAATTTTCACCTGATCTTTATTGTTCTGGATTGATAATCAGCTGGTTTTTTTGCTGAGCATGAAAAACACATAATTTTGGCTGGTAACCTGTTTTTAATGAGCAAGACTTTTTTGTGCTAAGCAATTTTTTTTGCTTAGCATCTTTATGAAATTGGGCCCTGGTGTGTGGGTCGGTACGTCTGATGAATGTCCTGGGCTGAATGTGTGTCCAAGTCTGTCCCTGCATGATCGACTTAGGTGATGGAAAAACACAAATTTTGTTATCTAAAATATTAAACATACAAAGCTAATCGGGCTGGAACAAATTAACTGTCTGTGGCATAATCTAGGACGTGTACCACGCTAATGCGAGACTCGTTGGGTAAATCGAAATCAATAGATTAAAACCCCAGGTTACATTTCCGTTAACTTGATTGAAACCACAATAATAAGAGGTTTAACCAAGTCTTTAATCAGGTCGCGTGGCAGGCTCGCGTGGCAGGCTCGCGTGTCTAATACTAGACCGCGGGGGCCCCACGGCTACAATGGACAGCACGCGAACCAAGTCCAGAATTTAAGTGAAGACTGCGTTGTTTTAACTGACAAACAAAATACAAAATTCCTTTTCACCTGTTCTTTTTGGAGAAGAAAAAGACGCAATTTACTTCACTAGAAGCTACTGTCAGATAGCTAACCGCAGGATAGCATTCGGGAATCAAATTAAGGGTTTTTGTATTGGAAACCCAAACATACAAGTCGGAATCAGCTTAATGCAGCAGTTCTCAATAGCCGACACGACTTACGTCTGTCCGGTAAGGGGCATTGTGTGGTCTATACTGCTAATCTTCAGGATAACAATTAAGGGCTGTCACAATGCAGAAAGAGAAGGCATTCAGGAGGTTACCAGGCAGGCACGCGTCTCTACGCTCCAGCAAGTCAGAAAGCTGTTGACTTTCTTTTACAGGATGAATCTTAACTCTAGGTTTGACGGAGAATTTAGCCGCGATATTCCGTGCTTGAGATGCTGGAGGTTCTTGAGATAGCAAGGGATTGGTTAGGAGCTTTGTTCCTATAAGTATTCAGGCCTCTTAGCTTGCACTTGAGAAAGCCTACAAACCCCGGGGGTCAAGCAACTTAAAGCAGCAGGGAGAAGCTTGGAGGCGGGTGGATGTGCGGGGGGAACAATACGGCCAGGGGTGCAAAAAAGTGTCTTGTTTTTGTGGCACTCAAAGACTTCGGTCAGCAGGGAGCAAGGACAGCAGGGAGTTAGGATTTGGAATTGTTATTTACAATGACCACCTGTCTGTATATGCTTGTCTGTCGATGGCTCATTCTTGCCGTGCCATTTACCTAGAAAAGCCAAAATGTAGACTGTAAAAGAGACAACGGTTTCAAAACCCCACTTTTAGACAATTAAAATAAGTCATTGTGAGGCAAAATGTTGTCCCGTTTTGATCTTCTATGTTTGCCTTTTTGCTCTATACTTCGCCACAGACCTCACTTAAATGATTCATCGTCTTAATTCTTATCAAATACCTGTGAGGTTAAAGGAAATCAACCCCATATACTCAACCTAACTTACTCCATCATAAGTCAGTACAACATTCTGCTCGAATTCAGTGCAGCATTTTTCAAAAAACAAATCGGTCTTACTAAACTCTTCATCTGTTGTGTATTTTCCCCACAAAGCGTAAGTGTACATTTATCCTAGGAAATCATTGTTTTGATCCTTTAAAGAGGCATATTCTTCACAATTCTGACATAAAACCAGCAGGTGGGATTACACAAAGTAATCAACGAACGACCTGCCAGAAATAGGTCTGGCATATTGACGAAATCGAAAGTTGCAATCTTCGAACTACGAGAAGAAGGGGCGCCGTTCAAGTGAATCATGAACTGAAAGTGATACGATATCTTATACGCCGGTTGCAAAAAAGAAGGTTCTGGTTGCAAAAAGAAAGTTAGGGCGGCAACTCAGGCAGATTGGTCCACAATATGATAGAATTGTGCCATTGATGATAACAGCATGACATTTGGAGTATGTCACAAGAAATAGATTTAGCAATATAAAAAATGGAATGCTCCATGGATGACCGAGGGAGGCTAGTTTTACTAGATCACAGCATAAAGCATTCAATATTTGTTTTATAATAACACACCCACAGATTTTGCTTGGTTTGAATATTAAAAAAAAATCTAAATCTATAAATACGGTTAAAATAAACTTCGATTTCATTACAAAATTGGTGAAAAATTTCTTTGCTATTTTCTAAACCACCCCTTCACAAAATGTTTGAATCCAGCTCTGTAGCGCGGCTTTCGAACAATACGCGCAACGCGCAACGCAAACGCACAACGCGCACATCAACATACATTTGCACACAAATACCGCGCCATGGGTATATAGTACTTTGGTTGTTATGGTATAGTACTTTTGGCCATGCATATAAGGATAGTAAAAATAGAAAATGCCATGTGACTAGCTCTCAGCCAATCAATACACAGAATATGTGGGTAAGGTGTTATGAAGCTAAATATATTGGTATACTATATTACGCTATCTTTTGGTACTTATGTCATTGTCAACTTTGAAATAAATGCAAAGAACCTGTAGCGTGATACCAAAGGGAAACTGGTCAATATATATTTCTTTTAATCCCCGTCCTTTTTTTAACTGTTTATCTGATTGCCTTTTTGTTTTATGGAAGTCTGACGATACTTGTTGGCCGCAAATGTCACTGATAGGGCAATGAATTATTGAATTCTATTCTGACTCAAGTTGACAAATTGTAAATTTCTTTTAAAGTATATAATTAATAATACAGAAAGCGATGATATAATGAGCGGTTCATGGAGACCACTATGATATAAAAATACAACATGGTTAAAATGAAACCAAAAGAGTATTGTGTAAAACATTAATAGTCCGAATCATATACGCATATTACAATATGAATATTGATAAGCCTTGAATTAACTCATATTAACCAACTGTCGGTTTTTTTATACAGAAAAAAAAGGATATAAATTATCCTCTTTTTTCTGCTTTCTTGCGATTAAAACATATTATTTTGTCATTTTTAATTCATGGCTGATATGAAAAATGAAACTTGCGGTCACCGCACTGCAAATAAATTCAAGAATTAATTTCCACGGGGAGTTGGTTGGGGTAGGATGGGTGGGGGGAGGGGGGGGGGGTTAAAGAAGGGAGAGTGCATGGTAACATCTCTATGCGTGGATGGACAACGTAACGCCACCTCTGATTTTGTTGAATTGACTTCAGCCTAATTAGGTGTCAGCAACTGGGGCGTAGTCCCTATACCCATTGTCCTGCTCGCGTGCCTGTCGCGAGTCACCTACTCACCCACCCACCCGGTCCCGAACCGGCCAATCAATAGCCAACTAACTCCACCGAACGAAAAAAGTAAAACCCTTGTCGTGTAACTATACCGAGACTTTTTGTGTGTTGTTGTTGGTTTAGTCCAGGGATAGATAAAGGGGCATGGATCAGCAAGTGGCCAGTAGTAGACGGTTTGCAGCCCAAGAGACGAGCATCGCTAACGCTAATGCGGAGGAACGACCCCTAGTCGAGAGAAAAGCGGATTTGGTCACTACGACATCTTCCTCATCAGCAGAGATTGGAGAGAGTTTCCCCGTGGTTGAGCATCAGAGAACCCCGGTGCAGTCTACGGTGTCTCGCTGGTCGAGTAAACGAAGCGGAAGTAGGAGTACCAAAGCACATGAACGAGAGGAACTAAAGAAACAGAAGAAGATGAGAATAGAAAAGGTCAGTTTGTCCATTCAATATTTTAGTTTCTAATAAAAGTTAATATGGAAAGTTGGGTTGAGACTATCAGTTAAATTATAAATGTTTACTCTGTTTCTTAACTGCAAATATTGTTGTACAAGGTGTTTAATCATTGTACATGTAATCATCCTTTCTGCCCACTGACCTCTCACTAATAACTCGGTCTCTCCTAACTTTGGAGAGAGAAAACTGTGAATGCGAAAGAAACAAGCTGTTGGTTCTGTGTTAGTTTGGTTTTAAATCATGTCTTTGTTTTGTTCTCTTTTTGGGGTAGTTTGATGATTTTATGGAGTGGGTTGACGGTGAGGCGTCGTTTCGGTATCACCCGAAGGACTCTGACGCCCGTAAGCATCTTAGTGGATGGGCCATGAGAAACACCAACAACCACAATAAGAAGGTGCTCAAGAAATCATGTCTTGGTAAGTCCCAAATTCTTCTCTAGTTTACCTTAAGCTTAGACTGAAGTTGATTTCAGATTGTATCTGTTCAAGGCATTTACTAATCAAGCTGAACTTTAAAAGCCTCAGTTTAGGACGTTAAATACTCAGTGGTTCAAAGTATACGTAATTGGGCGAGAAAAAAACAACATGAAATTTAAGTGTATATGCGAAGTTATTTCGGAGCTATAATCGCGCAGCCACCACGAATTATGCGACAAGAAAACATTAATGAATATAACATTGACATAAATGGCAGGTTAGCCTGTTTTCTGGTATACCTTAGTAAAATCACGTTTATTTAAGTAGTTTAGTAACTTTACTTGAATCTAAAAATGTATTATTGGCAAAATGGAATTTATGAACTGTAGGAATATATAAACTGACGTGATTTAGACCGGCGCTCGAATCTCTCTATCTATATATGGTCATGGCTCTTGTCTAGGTCTTCGCTTATTACAACTACGAAGATTGACTATAGACGTAGTCGTAGCTCTGTAAGCCCGTATCAGTCACGGCTTTATTTTCAAATCACTATTTTAAACTTACACTGCCTGAGATATATTTCAAAGTGAACAATACACAAATAAACCACAAGATATAGTTATCTCATGTGTTCTTTACTTCAAGAAAATCAATTACATTAATTATACAATCCACCTAGAAAGTAATTTGCTCTTATTCACAGAGTATCGCCTCAAAAGAACCTAATTTTAATTACGCAGTATCTATTCCATGTCCGTGATAAACCAATCAGCTATACATTACCTAGGCCTCACGTGGTGAGGGCGGGCTCCAATCCGCCAAAACGAAACTCTAAAGGTGTTTCAGTTGCTTAATGATTGTCTGTTATAAGTTGACTATGCAGTTTGCGTATTAAAAACCAACTAAATCTACAGTTACGATAGTGGTGACAATGTCACCTTAGCTGGCGAGTGTTTAGCGGTCAATCGTGCCCGGGCGCGTGCATGAGTGTCCGTGTGACCCTGTATACCCACTATGTAAGCACACAATGTTGGCCTATTGACCGTCGCATGCTCGCTATACTATTGCTATTGTTAACGGCTCGTGCCGCTCGTGTCGTCGCCCCCGCGTCCGTGCCCTGGGGCTGCTGGCCCGAGACACGTTGTTAGAGGTGTCCACTGCACGTGCTACCAGGCGCTGAAGCTCGTCTCGGTTCCCCAAGATCGACCCGTAACGGGAGTTTTGACTTCTGCATAACATAAACTCGTGATCTTCATCTTAAACTACTTTTGACAGTAATTACAATGAATTGAAGTTGGTTGTACCTTCAGAGGTACAACACAATATCTAGATCCGCCGGTAACTTAAAATATGGGTGTTTTAATAATGCAAGTCCTGTTTTTCTTTCAAAGTTTAATATGCAAATGTTGCTTTTTTTGTGCGCGTGTCCAGCGGTAACTGCACGGCAAGCCCGGGGATTATTACAACCTAAACAATTTTTGAGAGTTAATTGTGCCGGTTGTACCCTCTTTTGTCGACAGGAAAATTCTACTGTGTTATGATAATTTTGCAATGAAAGAGGGGGGTGGTTGGTTAGGGGGAACACACTGAACAAGGCGAAGGGACGCGCGTGTCGAAAAGGGAAAAAATCTATTGAATATCCAAGGTTGTCCGCATACAATTGCCGCTATAACTCTTCCCCATAGCCAGGCTATTTAGTAAGCGGCTTTACAGTGTCTCGTCTGATATCAAGTCCCGCCTTACATAATCCCGTTAGAATAATCGCTCCAAAAAGCAAAAAGGACGTTCGTCAACTTAATCCTTTTGAGTGATAGGAAATAATTAATCGGTACCGAAAATGTGTGTATACTCGTGATGGCTCCACACATTTTTGAACATACAATGGTATAGCAACACTTTGAATTATTTCGGTTCTATTCAGTCTTCTAAATTAAATTAAACTTCAGGTTTTTGTTCTTAGTTTGGTTACCGTGTACGTAGTTATACTGAGTACAGAAAAAATGATACTTTTCTTTTGAATGAAATTCGAATCTATTTGTAGTTTTTGTCCAGACCTCTATTTTAAATAATAGTTTAAAAGTTTAGTTTCGCTTTCTATTTTATTCTCAGAATTGCAGATACAATTTCGCTCTCCAAAATATTTCACTGAAGTTTATTACCCTAATTATTGTCCCTGTTCATTCATTATTTAGCTCTGTGTTGTAGCCTAGAAGCTTAAACCAAACATTTGAGAGAAAAAAGTGAAACAACAATCTTTTAGTTTAACTGCAACAGTCTTCTTCTTGAAAAAATCTAAAACATTTTATGCAAAGTAATAATGTCGAAAGACGACTCTCTCCACTGTGAAATAAAACCATGTTTCCTTAATTCTGCCAAATTGTTAAAATTACACTAAAATGTGAACGCCTCAACAAGGCGGAGGTCGAATATTGACATGGCCGGATAAATCCCTGGACATTGCTTGTAATGCGTACAATAGAACGAAATAAAAGCCATATCGATTTTCTCAACTCTCAGCTGACCTTTTAATTCAATCAAACCTAATCGCAGACGAAGGCGCGTTTAATTAACGATTTTTCGCGTGGCACATGCGCTCTATTTGGACAGCTACCATAGTTGTTTTTGTCTCCCTTTAAATTCGGCTTGCTTTCCGTTTATAAGATTCTATTTTATTGTCATAGGCGTTAATAAACGCAAGTATACATGGGGGCTACATGGGGCTACATGGGGCTACCGGGCGATAGAGCGACTCTTTATTAGCAAGAATACTGGTAGTCAACGCCGACGTAAACCGTACTAAACTGTTACATATCCAGCGTACACCTGCGATGTTATTCTCTATACAAAAAAAATTAATTAGAGCAAAAGGTTAATGTGTTTCAAACGTGAGTTTTAGGGGCGATCATCCTTGAAATGTTCTCCCAAAAGTCAATTACAAAAAATTATAATAATAATAACACCACCGAACATGGTTTTTAAATGATTTGGAACAGAGAAGTCACCATATTGTATGATGCTTACTGTCGCAAATAAAAGCGCTAGTTTAACACAATTCAAACCTGTCTAGATACAATTCCATTGTCGAATCGTTTCCAAATCGAGACTGATCCAATTCCAGTTTGAGTGCAAGTGTCTGTTTGAATGATTGTTTTTGCATCTATGGGTGCTCTGTACTTTTATCAGCACTTTCTTTCAGAGTTGTTGGACCGTGAAGATTGGTAGCGCAAACGGGATAGACCCTGTCTCCCTACAGCGTAGACACTAAGCTGGCAAAACTACAGAGTACAAGAAACAAAGAAATACTCTTGAAATAAAAAAAACATAAATGCCTTGAGGCAATGGTGCCGCTGTCAACCCGAACGCGTCACTGCGACTGGTGTGTGACACCAAGTTGAACTAAAAGAGGGGGTGGGGTGGAAGGGGGGGTCCTCAGGGGTGGGAGGGGGGTCCTTAGGGGTTCAACCATTACTAGAGCACTGGCTCGATGTACAAAGTGATGCCTGCTGGGCGCATCCATGTTTGTGCACAAACCTATGGAAACCTCAACATTGTGTACGACTTTTGCACGGCTATTTGCATATCGGCGTTGTATTCTATACAGTGCGTTACCGAAGCTGATATACGCCCAAAACCAAAACGAATGATTAGCGAAGGCCTGCGTTAATTGTACCCCTAGCCCATCCTAGTCAGAATAAAGACCTGCGTTAATTGTGGAATTGGTGTAGCCTGTGTATCCCTAACAATATAGGCATCGGACGTCTTTTAATGTTTCTATTTATCGTGATAATTGCAGCAATTTTCGATTCAGTGAGGTTATTTTGTTCGTTGGATGGGCGAGATGCATCTTGCTTGACTGAGTCTCGAGTCGGGGCTGGTCAACCTGCTTAGAGAAGCTGCTTAGCAGACTTATAATACCCATGGAATAACAGCCGTAACAATACCGAGCATGTGACGTTCCCGTTACGGCATGGTATACGCACATGCACCTGCGAACAGCGGTCTTTTTTACTAATCAACATCTCCACTCACTTAACATCTCCTCAGAAAACAAGTTAAAATTTCCGTTTTAGATAACCCCAAATATTTATTTGAAAAAAGGAGGCTATACGTGACATTGAAAGTCAGCGACTCAATATTCAAAATGGCATTAAAAACAAATCTTTTTGCCTGTATATTTTATACCACTAACAAACAAACTTACTAATGTTAAAATACTATTTTGGCAAATGTTATAATCATGTTCCAATTTTAGAAAAACAAACAAAATCCGACTGCGTTTGGCATTTTCCTGGCACGGAATTCCTGTATAGGCGCAGAACTGGGACAATTTGCACATTAATGGCGACATACCGCGGCACGTGTGCGCTCATGCACCGCGTGTTCAGCCGTGCCGTAGGTACGTGTGCGCTGCGCGTGGCCGGCGCGCGCCTTCTATTTGATCCGATTAACAAAATACCGGTAAAGAAAGAAAGCGTGACGTCACTGTAAACACCCAATGCAGAGGTTCACAGTTTGAATGGCTATACACGTACAGTCTTATTGTCTTTTTTCTCCCTTATTCTACAATGATTTGAGGACACACGTCAAAACGTGTGAGCAAGAAAATAGTGGATTTTTCATGATTTAAATTACCTTTAATGGTATTAATTTATCGGCACTGTATGTGCTTCACTTTATGCAGGATATTGCAAGGTATACACACGTGTTATTTATAAAACAAGAATTATAAAATAACCGAGAATATCTCCTTTTTTGGCAAACAGGTGTATACATATGCAACAGGTCCTGCCGAAGTCCTAACGGCGATGCCATAACCATCCGACCAGCTACGTCCGACCGCGCGCGCCGTAAGCAGGCAGACAAGAAATGCCCCCGGCCCGGCTGCGAGGGCAAGTTGTACCACGTACCATGCGCTGGCAAGAATGGCTACCCGGTCACTCACTTCTGGCGTGTAACAGGTGAGTGTTACTAGACCTCTCGATTCTACGCCTGTTGTGCCTAGTGATCTAAATTATTACAGTTGATAACTCAATACTAATAATAACAACAGCGAATTTGTATACAGCGCTTTAACTCAGATCAAAGCGCTTAACATTATTATTATTACCCCTGATCATTGGGCCAATGAAACATTCCAAATACCAGCTCCCTGGGGAGTATACAGCTCGATGCTGCCATTTCGGCGCAAACCAGCTACACCAAACACAATAACCATTTCTGCCCTCACAGGTACCCATTTACTCCTGGGTGGAGAGAAGCAATAAGTGACAAAGTGCCCTGCCCAAGGGCACACGCACCATAGTCCCAGGCTGGACTCGAACCCACAACCTGTAGCTTTACCTTCAGACTGCGAATTATTTCAATGCACCAGGCCACGAGGTCACGGCACTCCCCATTAATGTTGATACAGAGTAAATTTAAGATCAACTTATTTTATTGTACAAGTCCGATATATTTCTCAGTTGTATAACAGGGAGATAAGAGTTTAGGCTACAGACTGATCTAATAAACAAACCAGAGATAAAAAGCAGATGTTTTATCTGATCATATTTACCGAAATAATTTGCACAAAATACTTGAGGCCACGCTCCAAGTATCTTTTTCATTCGGATTGTAATCTTTCATCTGGACATACCCTTACCCCTGAAGGGATTTAAACTGTTTCATATGAGTTGATAATGATTGGTTGTGTTATCGGTAGTTATGTAATCGAAGTCATCACAAATCAGTCCCCCACGTGGGTTGGGCAATGACAAAGGATTAAAGGATTGTCCCTGTTCACAGTTACTTTAGATTAATGTCTGTCACATTAAGTTGAGTCAAGGTGATTCGGTTTCTTGCTGCCTTTCTACTCATTTTTGACTTGATGCCTTCGTTATAAAACAATTGCCACAATTTTAATGTCAAGGTATTGAAACATCGTTTTAAAAAGTCGATTCGGGAAATAGGAAATCTTCGTTTATAAAGCCACCAGTTCGCAGTCAATAACTCCCATTTTTATGCTCTGTTTCCTTCGCAGATTCTGTCATCATTTTCCAGTCCAAAGGGCGCCACGATCATCCCCGCCCAGACGTGGTTAAGACGCCCTCTGTTGCCAAAATGGCGTTATTTGAGTACCACAGGACGCACAAGCACGAACGACCAAAGGACATATGTAAACGGATGGTACGTTGATGTTCTTGTAGTTGAAATATTGCTTTATATGGAATTGTTAGGAAAGTACAGGAGAATGTTTATACCTTGCAAATTAAAGTTGTAAGTTAAATTGTTTTCAGTGGTGAAAATCCAACTTTAATGGGAAATGCAGTCCAGGGGTTCGAATGAGCCTAGCTGGGAGAAGATGTCCACGTTCAGTTTTCTGTGTGGCTTAGCCTTCTTATTCCCTCCCCCTCCCCCCTCTCAGTAAAATTTAATTTAACTTTTCCAAGAGATTGTCTTTAAACAAAAGTGTTTATTTTTGTAGGGTGTTCACATTCACAAGTCCTTCAGTCGGGTGGACCGTGTTGCTAGGCAACTGAGGGAAGTACAGACAGTCCTGTCCAAAGGCGACAAAGAAACGGACGAGGAGGAGAAGGAACAGCCTAGTCACCATAGTTACTCACTACGTAGTCCACTGACCCGGATGTGGGCCTCGCATCACCAGAAGATGGAAACCAGCGGCGAAGGGCACCAGCAGGCCAGGCCAGGTAAGATAGACTTAATATTCAGTTATTTACTTTTGGGTTGACGAACGCCAGGCGAACTTTTTAGTGAGCTTGTCGCCAGGGCTTAACATGACTACAACGAGCAATCTAGCAACATAACTAATAACCAAATGAATGACTAGCTTATTAAACGGTTTGTGATTATGACAATGTTATCATGCGTTCATCTTTCAGGTTTGACCATACCAGCCGGTGGTATGCGGAATCATTCTGTGGGCTCGAGCTACCAGGACCAGCCTCAATACGAGCAGTGGACTGGAAGTTACCTTCCACAGCAGCACGGTGTACAAGGAGACTACCAACATGGCTACCTGACTGGCTACACAGCCCAACTACCTACCGAGTACTACCACCATCAACCCCACCACCACGGGGCGATGTATGCCGGCTACTCACTGCCCTCCGCTGGGAATGGCATGTACGACCCAACGATAGATATGGCTGGTTATAGTGCCATCGTGTCACCCAAAACAGACCCGGGGTCTGAGGGAAGTCACATGACAGAGCTCACGGTCCTGAAAGACACACCCAAACTCACCCCAGTTAAATCAAACTCACTGATTTCACAAACCAATGATGATAACCTGAATCTTACCATGACCAACTATCCTACCAACCAGACCAGCAACTCTCTAATGCCTTCCTCTGCTTATAGCCACAACCCTCTCAAACGTAGCCTGCCTCCTGCTCTGAATCACATCGATGCTAAGCAACCCAGGATGGAGCATTCAAGCAGTCTGCAGTCCCACACGACCATCAAACTTGCCGACCAAACCACGCCCATCAACATCGACATGTCTTCCTTTTCTGACATCTTTGACATCAGTGCTTCCCTGGGCGAGGAGGGGCTAGCAGGCCGGCCTAAAACCCCCGTGTTTCACGCTCCGTCGCCCCCGGTCTATGAAAGCCCACAGAAGCCAACAGGTGCCGCTATGGGTGCCGAGATCGCGGCCATGTCACCCTCTCAGGGTGAGACCACACCGAGGTCTCAAACACCTCTCTCAGTTAGCATGGCAAGCTCCCCAGCTACCAGCCACGACTATACCGATCCTGAGTCCACCTTTGCCAGTCCTTCAGGCTTCAAGTACCGCCAGCTCATTCATCATTCACCCAGCGGTCCCGTCCTAACCCAGCTCAGTACTCACTCCCATCAGACTCCCCCCAACTCCACCGAAGATGAGAATGGTACATACATCGACTTCCTTGTCTCCATGTACCTCAAGGACAGCGAGAAGCCTATCTCTACCCTCAAGAACGAGCTACATGTCTACACCGAGCGAAACAGTCAGAAAAGCCTGGCGTTCCGTGCCGAGCAGGGCTTACAGTTTACACCACACCTTAAGTCTCCTACAACCCCACAGTTTGACTTTAGTTGGTACGACATGGACCATCGTGGTCAACACTACCGAACACCACCCACCTCACAGACAAGCCTACTTAGTCCTCTCAACATAGCCGGACAATTCGACTTTACTTCCCCGTTCGTCAAGGATCAGACTCCGGACCCTAGTCGAGTTCTGTTCATGCGAAACCCACCCGCCAACACTGTCTCGTTGAATAGACATGTTTACTAGACTCTAAACAGATTGACATTATAATGACGAATTTAAAAACTCGACACAATTTAGTCAATCGATTTAAATTATACCATTGGATTTAGTATAATAATGCTCAGAAAAAAATTCCACGTACTGTGTAAATATTTGTTTTCAGCTTTTAATAATTACAATGTAAATTTGTTTTAATTTCAAACAATAAATTATTGCGCTAATTTATCAATTGAATCAAATCAGCTGAAATAACAAAGTATTTTAATGTAACTAAATTAATATTTAAATTATTTCACTAGTTACAAAGATGCAGTGCAGCTACAAGTGTAAATAGGGGAAAAAAGGAATCAAATTTATGGTAGAATATTTAAAAATGTTTATTTAATCAAAATGTACATATACACCAATTGTGCGCATTGCGTATTATTCTAAGCTAGTTGATGACTTTTTTCTTCTTCCAAGACTAAATTATTGAATATTTGTATTCGTGTAGTGTCTATCAAATGGGATTCATTTGCATATGAAAGCACTCCGTAGAAAGTGTCCCAACATGTTAGGCGCGACTTCTAAGGTTGAGTGTGTGGAGTGGATCGTAAAACACAATATGCGGGCATCATTCTGTATATGTTGAATGGATTAATAATAAGAGAAAGAATCAACAATGAAGATCAGTTAATTTTCCAACAGGAGATGTCTGTTACCCTGGCAACATCAAGAGTTTTATTTCAATGTTTGATAAGGCTTTAAGCTTTGAACAAAAAAAGGGTTATTTCCAAAACGTGATATATCCATATACATGTACATGCAAAACCACTGAGCTAGTTTTAATTTAACTTAAAAAAGTTCCAATCATTAAATTGTTTTATTTATTTCGTCCTAATACCAAATTACTTTGTTTTAATATTTATTTCTGCGATGTGCATTATTTTACATTTTAAATTTCCAAATGTTTCAAATGACTAATAGTAATATGTATACGAATTTTGTTTTTAAACAATGTTTCTCTCCACAGAACAAAAAATGAATAAAAATAAACTCGGTTAAAATTGGCCTGAAAAACTATAAAATTGTTTCGACTTAGTAAAAAGGAGACGGATTAATTTGAAAACAAATGTTTACAAGAGAGATAATATTACCCCCCCCCCCCCCCGCTTTGCCCCGCATACAACAAAATATAACCTGTGTTCTGTTACGTTTCAAATTAAGTTTATTTCCTTAGTTAGTTTCTTTTTAAAGTATTATCAATGCCGTATTTGTAGTAAGACCGGTTAATATTTATTGTGCAATATCAGTATTACAATGAGGCAGTATAGGTTTCGGCATTTGATAGAATCTTAACCATTTTCTGAGACCCTCGGGACTGGTACTAGCGTACTAGTATTGAGCTTCAAAGGGTCTCAATTGTGACCCTGTCGTTTTTGGTTCGTGACTGGGAGCTGGGGTATTTAATGATATAATTTTCTTTTAAAGGCATCGCACAGCATTGGTTTTTGGCCAATATTCTTCGTAAATAAAGATATATGTAGTAAAATTACTTGTGAAGGTTTCAGCCTCATTGGTCATTTCATGTCCAAGAAAACAGCGAAAATTTTCTAAACGATTTCTCACCTACATCAGCGGATTAATTCTCATCTCATGAGACCAAAACTAATTGTTTTACTCATTTCTTAACGACTATAGGATTTTAGGCAAAACTATTCCATGGGAAGTTTTCTAACATCATCCGTGTAAGTTATTTGTAATTCTGGGAACATTTATGGTTTTCATAATTCCCCAAAGTGAGCGGGCCTTTAATGTTTATTTGCTGGAAATAGCTTATTCGTCATCGAATGTGTATGACAGTGCCTTTAACTATAATAAATGACAAGTATTACGAACACGTCAAATTTCCCTCGACTGTTTCCTGTAAATTATTTGCTGGTGCACTTCGATTACACAATACACTGTACGAGGAGGGGCGGAACATGTTTTAAAAAAAAAGGGGGTTCCACTGCCCCTGCATTAAAATATATAACATTCACAACCCGTTTGTCCTTATGACAATGTCTTTAAGAGTGGCTTCTTCTTAAACACCTGAGATTACAGACTCCCTGTCACAGACCCTAGGAAGGTTAAACATTGATATTTAATTAACGTTAGTATTTCATAGTATATTAAATCTCAAGATGGTCGTGTGACCACTTTGCACTTTTGTGGAGCAGAAGTTTATGGCACGCATATATAAAACAATAAATAAACAAAAACTAAATCAAAATTGTTAGTTTTCTATGAAAAAACGTTAATAAAACGTCTTCAATGATGTAGTCATTCACCCCAAATTACTTTCACTTTTCCCCTTTACAGTCAGTTTAACTGGAATAATACCTAAATATTGAGATATTATGGTGCGAATAACTTAAAAGCAAATGTGTGAATTTAAAAGGTTTCTGGACAAAATCTGGGTTTTGTCCGTATTGCCATTGGCTTTATGGAGCCCATATTGTCATCGGCAATATGGAACCCATATTATCATTGTCGATTATGACATTATGCAAATCCCAATGATCACACAATGCGAGCGAGCGATTGCCAATATGCACCATTGTTACAACAGCGCGCCAACCCGTAGCATTTGTTGTTGTCTCTGGACACGCTTGAGAAACCTCATGCCCGCATAACACGAGAAACTCCCAAAAGTACTGGTAGGAGCTAGGTTTTTAGCCAGTTTGGTGTTTTTTTGTTGGATATCGACGGGTGTGATGCTTTTGTTTTTACTGTTAATATTCAGGGTTTTTCTGGCCTAAGTTTTTGTAGATTATTGCTGGTATTAATTGTGTAGTTTAGCGGCCGCGCGTTGCCAACAAAATGATATGCACGGCCCAATTAAAGGTTGTATTGGATGTGTTTTTGCATCGAAGCGACATCGGGAATAGTCGTGTTTCTTTTGTTTGTTTCAGCGGTTTGAGATGTCTTGGTGTAAGCGTGTGAGTTGTCATATTATCAGAATATACTGGGAATGTTTGGTAAGATTAATTCCCACGACAGAACAAAATAATTAGAAAATGCAATTAAATACAGCCATGATAAACCAAGCAGAGTTGGTCCTTTAGTATAAGTCGTTGTAATCAGCCAAGCTGCTCAAATTGTGAGCTACATTTAAGTTAGAATCCACGAGGATGCACGCCCAAAAAGTCATAAAACTGGTGTGTATGTGTGTGTTTTCTAGGCCTTAATAGCACGTGAGTGGAAAACAAACCAGCAACGAAAGTTATCGACTCGTGACATTCTCATTAGCAAAACCGTTCTATATTTCTAAGCTGCATCAACACACAACACTTATTCCCATCACATCGCGGTACATTCGCAACTTTAGTCCTGACTAAGACTTCACTGACTAACTGTTATGTACAAAATTAAAAAACCTTCGTATCCAAGGCATTTCAGCACGGAGAAAGTAAACAAAACAAAACAGTTTTAAAATAATCCCCTAAACCCACAATGCAAATATGACTTAACAAGTAACCTAGAAACACATTTCATTCCTTGGTTTGTGCTTGTGGTAAATGTTTTATGTAACTTCGATAACTAAGGTACAATTAATTATTACATTTATTGACTCAATGCAACATATTGTAATTAATAATTATCATTTTGAAAATTATTATTATTATTATTTATTCGACCCAACAACATAGAATATACAAGGTACAAACAAGACAAACATTCTCAAAAAGAAAACAAAACAAATTAACAGGTATAGAAATGTAATAATAAAATAAATAATTATCATGATATTGTGTAAATCTCGGAAAGAAATATTTTTATCATAACCAAAATTGTTTTGAGAGCCGATTATAAACGGACTAGCTTTGACATACATGTTTACATCGAAACGGATACTTCGTTCAAACAAAATACATGCACATGTATCTAGAACTCAACATTTTCGAACGATTTACACATGAGAGGACTGTATGATGCTTATACAAACTTCCCCATGTGGAGGGGAGGAGGGAGGGGGCCGGGGGGAGGTAAAGGGCAAAATACTCTGTCAACATCATCGACAAAGCTCAACAGAAAGTCTCCTCGAATTACTCAAATCATATCTTATCATCTTCAAAAACCCACTCTTCAATAACACAAAGTTCAAGTTTGTGTATAATCTGTTTGACAGGAACGCGAGAGATAACGTGATACACCTATATGGCTCGTAACTGTCACTATTATTTTATAGATATTTTTGGATGACGACTGACGAGTGAAAAATAAAAACGGAGACACACTAAAGCTTTCCGCAATTTAAAAAAAATTAAAAAAGAAGACAGAAGAATGCTTGGGAGGGGCCGGGGTATTTGAGTATTGAGAAAGATTCACATTTTGTACTATGTTATTTATATTGCAGACCTTATTACTACATTAATGCCACATTACGTCACAGAACATTTTCTTCAGTTCTAAGGGTGCACCACCCTAATTGAAAGGAGAATTTCTACGCGAGCTCATCTGCATGAAATGTGCCCCCACAATTTCTTTTGAAAAGGGATGCCGTTTGGTGAAAGAAATGGTGGGATTGTGTAAATATAGCATAGGATCAACTCCCTGGTTTTTGAGATTCAATCTGAGGGCAGACTTGACAAAATTACGGTTGAAAAATGGGTCCTAATTGCCCTAGAACGTGGAGGGATGCCATTTGTAAAATTGCTGCTTGCAGGCTGGGAAAGTATCACTTTTCTGGAGGTGAGTTTCTTTTGGTGTGAATATTAAAAAATGTAATTGGCTAACCTACTAAAAATTGAAAAGAAATAGAAAGATAAAGACCAAGACAATAATCTGATTGTTGTTTGAGAAACCCCAGTGATGTCGGTGTGCATGAAACTTGGTCGTGAACATTGTTGATTTTACACTGTTTTCAATGGGGCTTGAATTAGGCTGGTGCACCCCGGCCCTAAGGGCATAGCGTAACTTATGCGAGTGATGATAACACGGGTAAATGGCCAACAGAGGGCGGCAGGCCATGGCAGCGGTCAGGGTCATGCGCAGTCAAGACATAGGCCACTGTCCGAATAACCATTTGCGTGTTAAATTTAAATAACATCTGGTACACTGACTTGCTCAACATGTTTGGCACATTTTAACTTTAAATTATCCAGACTAAAGAGACTGTTACTATATCACTTGATTCGGGGCAAGCTATTGTATAGTTACGTAAGAGACGCTCAGCACCAATACATTGTTCCCAATGGGTGAGAATGGCACAAAGACAACAGACCATTCCATAACTTGTGGTTGCTAGCGTAAGGCTTGCTCCGAATCACGTGATATAGCAACAGTCTCTTTTGTCTGGAGAATTCAAAGTTAAAATGTGCCAAATATGTTGAGCAATTCAGTGTACCAAATGTTATTCAAATTTAACACGCAAATGGCTTATATTACTTTGCTGTTGGGACAAAATCACATTTTTGCAAAAGAAAACCTGCCATGCACACTGCTCGTGTGCCTTCCAAATTCACCTGTAGATATCTGGGCCACACCGGAGATCCAACTTCCGTTACGTGACCCAACTTCCGTTACGTGACCCGAAGTGGAAAGTGTTCACTTAAGACCCGGATGTTACCAATCAATAAAGACTCTCGTATTCACCGGTTTAGAATTTGTGAACCAAATCAAGAGGCTTCAGACTAGTAAGTCAAACTCCATAATCACTTACTTACAAAAGGACAAATAACTAAATTCTCCTTAAATAATATTGACAAACACATCGAATAATGTACTTTAAGTTTCGCTGTAAATCACAGCGATCGTCATGCACAAACTCAGCAGGTGATTACTATTAACATGTGCCGTTGTATGCACGACCACATTTCAATATCGGTAACAAAAAAATATTATTAAGGCACTCGAATGTACTGATGTTTTGTACATTTATGTTGTATGTTTGCATTATCTAAAATGTGTAAGCGTGCTTTATTGATAAGCTGGATACCTATTCTTTGGCCCGTAATAAATGTGTTGTTGTATAATGCTCGCGTGCAACAATCCCGGGCATATTAACGCCTCAAGCTAAACCCTTACGAGGTTTGAGAACAAAACGGGAGTCTGCTCCTAGCGGCAATGTTAAACCATCGAACACAATGCGCGAGCACATAAGCGTAACACATAATCCGTTACCATCACGCGTACCCACGCGTTACGTCTCACTCATTTGTAAACTTTTCGCAATTTAGTTTTTGCCGTTTTTTTCATATAAAAGGCATCACTTAACCAGCTGTCCCACCATTGTCCATATCATCGTTGGCAGCTGTTGGTTTGTATGAGATAATTAGATTATGCGTGCACAGTCAATTTTTGACTGTATAGCTGCCCCAGAAAACAAATGGATTATTAAATATAAATACAAAACGTACCTTAAATAAAAACAAGTAAACAAATGTACAACAAAAAGAGTTAAGTAAAGACAATTGACTAGAGTGGGGTTATACCTGCGACCTCCGGATAGCCGTTCGAATGTTCTACCGAGTGAGCTAGTCAGAGGCCGTAACAAATAAACAAGAAAAAGAGGTACCCGGATATAATACAGACTTCACCCAATCACAAAAACGCGCCCGAGTTGTCTAGTACAGCGCCCTCAATTGGAAAATTTCACCTGTTTCCAATCATTCAAGGTAATCAAGATTTCTGATCTGGATTCAGATCAATCTGAAAAATTTACGAAATCATCCTTGACCCATAAGCTATCTACCCACCAAGTTTCGTTAAAATCCCTCCTGTAGTTATAGGTATCATCCTGATATAGCGACATGAAACTAAGTTGTGGCCACGCCCATACCAGTCACAGTGGTTGCCATGGAGTTTTGGGGAAACAGCGAGGTAACGCCCCCACAAATACATCGAAGTGTTTATTAAAACCCCACGTTTCTAAATCACACGTACATATACGAAATCAATATGACAGTACGCTGTGGTGAACATTGGTGTCAACTCGGCACCAATATACACGCACAGATAGGGCTACATAGACGGAATTAAAGAATGAAATGATTTTGTATGGTTTCGCATATCGCGATATTTTCATACTCCCCAATAGACCAGTTTCATAATAAATTCAGATTCATGCACGCATGCGCATAAATAGGCCGGGAGGGGGGGAGTGGAGGGGTGGGGGGGGGGGGGGGGGGTACAAAATAAAAACGATATCAATGATTTCGTCCCGTGGGGACGAGTTCAAGAGAAATCAACAGGGTTCCTTTCCCCACGAGGCGAGGTGACCTTTGAGCCTGAGGGGTATCATCCATGCCACATTGCGGGCTGAATCACAGGCCTTCAATCGCGTTCAGAACAATAAGAACCATGGAACATTTCCCATTTTCTAAAGAAAAAGTCTTTAAAAAAGTATCGTTCATCAAAACTCGCAATACTACAGGATGCAAGTCGTTTCGAAACCAACCATAATTTGACCTTCAAGTTGTTATTAGAATACAGCAAACCGTGCAGAACTGATCCTTGCACGCAATTCTGTTTCACATTGTCTCTGCCTTCTTGTTGATTTCTGTTTTTTGTTTTGTTTATTTGATGACGTATAAACTGTTCGAATACAAACGAATGTTATAATGCGTGACAAGCGCCATGGAGCTAGCCCTTAATGGAATGCCCAAACCTCGTTTTAATTGTTCTGTGAACAAAAAACACCAACGGTCACGGCCATGGCCACGCTTAGGTTGCTAGGTAACGAACACAAGTTTGTCACGGTCTGTTGGCGGGCATGCGCGCAACCCACCCCCGGTTATGAATGCAATGCGTCGGTACTGAATAACGGCGAACTTCCGCACGAGTTCGACACGCCTTTATATCAGGCCACATGAATACAAGGTGAGGCTTCTTGCTTTTTCAACAAAATATCAAATAGCACTTTACGATAAAGTTATTGGAACAGAATATGTTGCAGAAATACTGCTTGTAAAGCGATGTATACTTATGCGTTGGCTTGTTAATTTACGGATTAAATCATATCACAGTATAATACAGTTTGAATAGTTATACTTTATCCGTATAAACGCGTAACGTAAACTTGTTTTGGTATGGCCTTGCTGGTTGCTCGTGGATGACGAATTGAAGTTTTGTTCCCATTGATATTTACGTAGTTTGATAGCCGGGGGTGTGTGGGAATGAGTGGGTGAACGACATGGCATGTTTTATATACATGTACATGCGGTAACCGTCATCGTGCAGTGGTTAAAAGCTTTCTTCCAAGAACTTCCATTCAAAGATCTTCACTGCGTTGGGTAACAAGTTCGTAAATATAGCCAAACATTTACTCGACCAACTTAACTCCCCATTTAACTCTTCACGCAAGACGCTAAAATATACTTTGGAACCGCGAGAATAGCCGAGAAAAGGTTGGTGATGCTGGGTACCATGGAATCACTACGTCACGTCTGCATAACGTGCGTGCTGTCGCTGGTTCTCGTCCACGTTGCGTTCTCGGCAGATAAGAGTGAGTCAAATATTTAAGTTGTTGTATTATATGTTTAAGTTAAATATTAAAGTGTTTTATTGTCGATACCTTTAAATTTCGACAATTGTATTGAAGGAAAAGTTAGACTGAACAAATTTCAAATCTGGCGTTAGATTTCTTTTGCAGACTAATATTTCAAGACTAATAACACGAAGTAGCGCGCTCTTTAACCAAACAGTATTTGACATGTGCGATGACATTCAGCTTGCATTATTAAGTTTCCCCTCTGAAACGCTTATCTCTAAACATGACCGTGTGCAAATCTAGGTGACGGTATAGGTATTGAAGGAGCCAGCAAAAGTAAGTTAGCGATCACTGGAATCCACCCCGTACGATGTCTGTCCGTCGTCACCATATCACGGGGGGGGGGGGGGGGGGGGGGGGACACCGAAACTTGGTATATAAAGGGAAACGCTAGTTGTCAAAGTGAATCGATGTGTCAAGCACAATCATCCCGAGGGACTCTGTTTGAAAAGAAGTTGGAATGTTCAAGTAGTTTATCTCATCCGCAGTTTTACTCTCTATGTTCGTGTGAATCAAAATGAACGCGTTTCCTATGTCCCCAAGCATGCCGCGTTAACTTATTCCAATTGATCGTAGGAAGATAGCCATCGTGTCATGAGTATGTTTCCTTTGAAGTGTTACCCTTTGAATACATATCTTGCTTTAGGCAGAACAGAGGCATTTAATTTAGGTGTTGAAAGAAATACTTGTCATTTTTTTGTTTACTCTTAGCGATTATGTAAATATCTTCCTCGCAATTTGAACTGTTGTATATATTTATCACAGGCTTTAACCAGTTCGCGCTGAAAGACGTGTATACACGCAAAGTTTTCCCCAGATTCAAAACGAATGACGCATAAACACGCCACGAGCAAGGCCGGAAATGTCTGTCAGTAGCTAGCAAGGCTGGAAATGCGTGAGTGTGCTTCCCGTTACCATCAGATAGATAGTTAGCGAGACGAATGCAAATGTTTAAGTTCACCTGTTTACTGTACTAAGTAATTCGTTTTCTTGGGTAAAATCAAACCGTTGCAAACAATATTTCACTCATGCGCAGTCTGAAAATAAACATTGTTATTACTGAAAACAAGTGCACTTAGAAAAACAAATAATTATAAATGTGTTCAGATTAATTATTTCTGCAATCCATAGTATTTACACGGCACTATTTTCAGTGTCACTTACAAGCATGCCCTTAATAATTATGCCATGACGTAGCAAACAGACAAGAAACAAGTGGATTAATATACGTAACATGTTTGAGAGGGGTATAGTAAAGAGAACACCTGTTGAACATTTTGGAATATCAATTGAATATTAATCTGCAGCAATCATAGACAGGCCGATGCATTTGGGACTGATAACGATCCAGTGGAATGAAGGTGTGTCTATAGATGAATCCTTTGGTTTCACTGTCTGGCTGCTTCACCCGTATCTTACCCCTCCATCGGCGGGGCGTGGTCAAGCCAATGGGGACGGGAGGGGGGTAGTCCCCAGGGGACACGCAACCGGAATAAAAGGACACCACTGTCGGATTTGACATCCACGGCTGCTCTTAATAATGATGGAAGTCTTAGATTATCTGGGCTGGTAATGAGTCATAATTTAAACATTCTGTCGATTTACTCATAGATTCTCTCCAGGGTAGTTTCAACTCGCTAGAATCTGTTAAACTGTCTATGAACTCTGTTTAAAGGGTCGTTTGTATTCAGTCGGATCGACTGACGGGATTGGTATGGTACGCAACCTGTTTATTCCGCCATGCTGCGAAAAAAACGTATTAAATGCACAGTAACTTTTAGAAAATGCTTGGAAAGGGCCGAGTACTTTACTCGAGATGCCAAGATCAACTTGCTGTATGTAAAACCATACAATTAAGAAAACAAGACAATGTAAGGCAAATTGAAGACCCCTGTAACCATAGAAGGGACACAATTCGTTCACATTTCATTTCCAATCATTTTTGTATTGATTAATTGGTTTTGTTTGTGAAACAGCCTTACTTATATTGTGTTGAAAACAATATAGGCCTATTTTATATTCTGCTTGCGTGTGTATAGTTAGTTATGCGGTTATTTTTGTGCGTATAAGCCAACAGTACAATAAATTCAGTATTGTTTACACATTGACCATCGTTTATTTCTACTTTCTAATCAATTATCAATCCTGTGATCAAATCATGACTCCTTTGTATACCAAACTCACACCAAACACACGGATAAATCCTGTACAGTATTCGTAGCGAAGGTGCGCTCTTTTGTTGATTGGCATTCCGTTTCGAAGTCACGGTTATCGGATTTAGTGGTTTGGCAAGCACAAGGCCAACTTCCTAACTTCCTGGTAAACGCAACCCCAAAATAAGCCATAATTCTTTGGAAAAAATGGTCACCGTTTTTCCAATTTCCCTTGGCCTTGCCCGGAGCAAAGTGCATTGTTTACCAGAGAAATGGTCATTTGTCCTGGTTGGAGAAAATCAGCAAAAGTCCATAAAAGCCATTATGGTTGGTGACACACCGACCTTAAGGATTATTAAAATAGCGCTACAAATAGACTAAAATACCAATCATCCTTTGTTCGGGCTTCTTTATATAAACTGGATGACGCATAACAAGGATATTTCATTCAAACAAATTGTGTTAATAGATTAATTTGTTTAATATTGTGTGAATTTCGCTTCCTATTGCTGCCCACACACTGAACAAAACACGAACAACTGCCAACAAAATTGAGGTATAATTCTTATGCAATGATGTTTTCTTCAACGATTTAAACTTGCTCATTTGGTAAACGAGTCAAACTTGCTCATTTGTTAAACGAGTTAAACTTGCCCATTTGTTAAACGAGTTAAACTTGCTCATTTGTTAAACGAGTTAAACTTGCTCATTTGTTAAACGAGTCAAACTTGCTCATTTGTTAAACGAGTTAAACTTGCTCATTTGTTAAACGAGTCAAACTTGCTCATTTGTTAAACGAGTTAAACTTGCTCATTTGTTAAACGAGTTAAACTTGCTCATTTGTTAAACGAGTTAAACTTGCTCATTTGTTAAACGAGTCAAACTTGCTCATTTGTTAAACGAGTTAAACTTGCTCATTTGTTAAACGAGTTAAACTTGCTCATTTGTTAAACGAGTTAAACTTGCTCATTTGTTAAACGAGTTAAACTTGCTCATTTGTTAAACGAGTTAAACTTGCTCATTTGTTAAACGAGTTAAACTTGCTCAATTGTTAAACGAGTTAAACTTGCTCATTTGTTAAACGGGTCAAACTTGCTCTTTTGTTAAACGAGTCAAACTTGCTCATTTGTTAAACGAGTTAAACTTGCTCATTTGTTAAACGAGTTAAGCTTGCTCATTTGTTATAAACGAGTTAAACTTGCTCATTTGTTAAACGAGTTAAACTTGCTCATTTGTTAAACGAGTTAAACTTGCTCATTTGTTAAACGAGTTAAACTTGCTCTTTTGTTAAACGAGTCAAACTTGCTCTTTTGTTAAACGAGTCAAACTTGCTCATTTGTTAAACGAGTTAAACTTGCTCATTTGTTAAACGAGTTAAGCTTGCTCATTTGTTATAAACGAGTTAAACTTGCTCATTTGTTAAACGAGTTAAACTTGCTCATTTGTTAAACGAGTTAAACTTGCTCAATTGTTAAACGAGTTAAGCTTGCTCATTTGTTATAAACGAGTTAAACTTGCTCATTTGTTAAACGAGTTAAACTTGCTCATTTGTTAAACGAGTTAAACTTGCTCAGACCGTGAATCGCTTTTGGTGGTTGGTGAGCTAAACACTATTGTTTTGCCACGAAGAGGCTTTGTGTTTTCCGTTTCTATGATTTCAAAAACACACACACAAACTCACACATGTTACTGTCGACAAGAAATTTAGTAATTTAGTAATCCAGCTGTGGTATGAGACATCAAACGAAGCAATCAATGTCATGTTCTTACTTAACTTTCTTGACCGTGTAATAATGTAATTGTTCTTTGTAAATGTAATTAGTGGGGTGTCCACTCGACAAGCTTATTCTTCCTGGAGACCTCCATCCATACACAATTCTAAATAATAGATAATTGTATTTGCAAATGTATGTGTTTGTTAAAACTTTGAAAAATGAAAACAAATTAATGAAAAACAGCCATTATTATCAGATAAAACTATTACAACAAAATTAAGGGAAGGTCAAATTCTGTGTGCGACCAAAACGTGTAATTTCCTAGGGAGTGATTCACTTTGCAGAAAGCTACCTATTTTAGCAGGAAAACATGATATCTCTAATGGCTCTTCTTACATTATTTCGCCCAAGTTGGTTATAGTCCATCCAAAGCATTTAGTTCATGATCAAGTGAAATGAACTTCGTTTGAAAGTCAACTTCCGGACCGTCTAAATTGAATTATCTTCCTACCAACACCAGACTAATTGGTTTAATCCATTACAAGTACATAGTCGTCTGGTTCCAACTGCCAGTAATTGCGTTCTGCTTCTTGATAGATATCTGATTTGTGGGGTCAAATTATTGATCTTAATGTCTGGCATTTAGTCCTGCTTTAACGTCTGCGTCTAGATTCCAGACTGAATCAAAATGTTACGCGACCATTTAGCCACGTATTCTCTAATAACAATTCTATTTTGTTAAGGTTGTAGTTTTTCCTGCGATTACTTGTATATTGTATCTCTTCAATTGTCTTCCCTTTCAGTTTTATATTCCTGCTCATTTGAGGATCTATCGACGTGTTCCTTGGGCGTAGGTACGACGAGGGTGACATGGATGATTGGAGGTCACGTGACTGACCCAGGGGGTCAAGGGCCATCCGCTGACCACACGTGGGGTACCCAGGAAGGTGAGTCTCACGAGGGCGCTAACTCCTTGTGGCTGCACTTTCTCTCACTTTACAGTGATAATTGTTTTGTTTTTCTCAAACAATTGCAGAGCTTTGAAATATCGTCAAACAGTCACTTTTCATGTCATATTGCCATTACGAGCAATTGTTTTTGTTAGGGATGTCGTTTTCCTCGATTCCATTATCATACAATAAATCGCCAGACGATTTCGCACTGACGGCACCGCGCGCAGTGGAGCAATAAATAACAAAATTTGCTAAATTAAATCATGAAAGCTGACGCAAAATTTGTCACGATGAATTTGCCAGTAATTTTTTACCTAGACAGTAAAGAGTTAAAGCAATTTTTTTTCTGAGAACGCAGTACTCAAAGGAAAAGCGAGACGTCTAATTCGGTTATATTTAAGTTAACTGATAACGGCCGGTCAAGCCCCTATAACTGTCTAGAATTACAGATTCTGAACTTTTGATGAAACGAAATGAAACAAAACGAAAGGTGACAAATCATTACTGATCATTACCCATTTACAGTTTCGCCATTTAACAAACTACATGTCAATATAATTTGTCACATAATGATTTGGTTAATCGTTAAGTTTTACGAATTCTTACAATTTAGTTGGTCAAAGGCTTACACTGTTGAGTGCAACATTTGGATGACTAAAACGTCGTCAACGACAAAACTCGTCACAAATTCAATGACTATGAAGTACACCTGTCACACAACGCACCTGCTTTAACCCTTCACTAATTTCTGGCTGTTTATGCTAACACATTTTAACCGTTGCAGGTAAATTTGTTTACACCGCGTCAAGCGACAAAGTCAAGAAGGGAACGTCACTGGAGCCTAAGCTGACCACGGCCAACTTTCAACTTTCCACCGGTGAGGGCGTCATGTCCTTCTACTTTTTCCTGTGGGGTTCCCGCGGTAACGCCCTGAGAGTCCTCGCCGATTGCGACGGTAACGTGTCGCTGATTGGACAATTCAACCTTTCATATGGTTTGATGAACACCTGGGCGAGGGCGGAGGCTTTGATTACCTGCAACGCTAGCTTTAAGGTATGTAAATTAGGGTTTAAAGGTTACTCAATATGCCAACAGAGGGCGCTATTTTAACCTGATGCCAAAGTGTCTTCATCGGATATCATGCAAGAGGTCAGAAAAGTGCGCCGTTATTGGATGTTAGCATTTGACGTCATGCATAAAGTTGTTAGTGCTGTTTAATGATTGGCGCTAGCAAGCGATTCGGTTCAGTACAATATTCTGCGTTTTCGCACAAAACTCAGAGTAGGAAGACATTTTAAAAAGAACAAAGTTCAAAAAGAGAACACAAAACCATGGGATGGATATAATGGCCTAAAGTACTGGTGTTGTATTCGGAGAGTTTTCTATTTCACATAAATTAAATCGAATATTTTCACTGCACTATTCCCCCCAAAATGATAAATCTATTATTATTCACCAATTAAATAAGACCTAACGGACATTTTGTTTACACTAGGATGAAGATAAGAGATACCGTTTTATTTCATGTACCGTTTTAAGACCGTTATAATTGCAGTTACAGATTGTTAGAGAAGTTAATCAAACTAAGAACATAATTTATGACACAAAAAGTAACCGCACATCACTAAATGAGATCGTTTTTAACTCATTTGTATACTAGTTTTTCTAGTGAGTTTCTGTGTTTTCCTTTTTGCAGATAATATTTCAAGCAGCTCACAACGCTAACAACAGTTATATTGCTGTGGATGACATCGCCCTAACCAGCACAGATAGAGGTACATTTATCTTAACTTTATAATGTTTAACTTTTGAAAGTCACATTTCCATCTATTGCACTTTATATTTTAACTGCACTACAAATCATCCTCAGTCAGTTTTTTGGCCATTTGAAACCCCATTTCAGCGTCCATCAGCTATCCACCTTTACGTTTACAAATCACGTTCTACCTAATTCGGAATTCCTCATCCATTTATAATAGACCAACAATTGGAACTCGGACTAGCAGCCAAGCGGCAGAAGGTTTTAGTTACAAATCTATTTCAACTAATAATGCCACACAGTTTATTATACAATAATAACACTGGGAGACGATCCCTGTCGAGTAACCTTTGACATTTCCCAGGTGCTAGTCTTGATTCGTGGATTTCAGACCGCACAGGAAACATTTCGGTGCGGTTTTCCCTTTCGAGAGAGAGTTTGGAAGACCGCTGCCAAGGAACACGGTTAAATCAATGCTGGATTACCAGTCTAAATGCGGGTTTATAGGAGCAGCACATTATACGTTACACTAATGTTCTTCTAACCGAATTTATCAACCGGTAGTTCTTTAAATGACAATTTCCTTCCAGGCTCCCATCCGTTTTGGCGGCAAAAAAATCAGATCCTGGAAGCCAAGTCCAGAAATCATTTGGTGGAAAAGGAGTAACCTTTCCAAAACAAATAACCAGAAATCCCTCTTGGTCCAGAAATCCACGAACAACCTCCGCCCCAGACACTTCCTACATAATAACAACTGCCAACTTTGTTACAAATAAAATGACTAGTTTTTGAAGTTCGATCAGCTTTTGGTTTGTTCTTCCTGTACACACACAAATATTAGCGAATGTAAAACAGTTTGTCATGTTGCTTGTTTGCAAAACGATTCATTGTGATGGATGATTATTCCCTTGAAGTTACGAGGATTTGATGTGTTGCCAAAGGATGTGTAAAACAATCCCCTGAAACTGAGCACTTAATCAGGTACCGAGAGTCGGCCCGAATACGGGGAAATAAGCCAACACTTATCCCATAAAAGGTCCTCGTAATAGGATATTTAAACTGGGACCCTCGACACATGCACACATTTGATAAGTTGTCTCATCGATCTTTGTTTTTGATCTGTACATTACAAGGAAGTTTCAGGCATTTGTGGTTTTATGCAGCGAGTTTCGACACTGCAGAATCGTTTGTCATAATTAGTGGAATAGACGCTGATATTTCGTTCTTTTTGTCACACAATTAAATAGCAAACCCTACCAAATTACTGTTTCTTAAAGGTTAGATAAAATCCTGAAAATTATGCCTAAATCATATTGCTCCCAAACCCATATCTGCCCTGCAATTGAAGATGTAGAACAACAAATTAATTGTTATTGACGATTGATGTAGGACAAAGATGTAGGAATACTGAGTGTCTCACCTGTTTCTAGATGAGCATTGTTGGTTTCAAGGATATCATTGCTGAGACTTACGCTCGTTTTTTCAACTACAAATCAACATTTATTTTGTATTCTATTGAACTAGATGCACTCATATCTGTGAAGACATCCGCTCCAACGACAGTGACACACAAATCTGAGAAAGAGCCTGATGTGACCTCTGACCCGCCGAAGGGTCCAATGAGCACCATGCCGACTGGTGGCGTCTACAATCAGCCACAAGGTAATATCTAAAATGTAAAGGAGTGAAGGGGCACTAGAAAAGAGTGAATTAACTTCACTCTTTTGAAGAGCAATAGTATTATGAGAGACTTTCACTTTCACATTTAGAGAGTAAAGTCTATTACTTTTGTATCTTAAAATCGGGCGTGATCCCTGGCCTCACGGCATTCTGGTGTTTATGACTTCTGACTAGCGCCCTCGGGCAAAAATACTGACAATTTGGGAGACCGCCAACATAGGGCAAGATAGCTTAGTTGGTAGAGCGCCGGTCCGTTATTCCAGAGGTCGTCGGCTTGCTGATTTCTTTGTTCATTTTGAAAATTTTATTTTGACAAAGTTCTTGGATAGAATCACGATAATGATCAGGGGAACTTCTCTGAAGATGTTAAAATACAAAAATCGTGTTATCTCTTTTGCACAGAAACGATTACGTTGTCCATCATCCTATTTCTTCTGGCCTTGATCTTCATGATCTTCAGCGTCATCGTACACTGCTGCATCTGGCAGAAGAGAAAGTAAGTGCGCATGTGCACGTATCACCGTGTATGGAGTGAAAAAGAGGACTCAATTCAAGACCTTTTATTAGTCTCCGTATTTACTCCACTCTAAAAGCAATTTCTTTGTCAGATTGACAATTGATTAATTGATTAAATGTTTAAATGGACCACATTTTATTCAGGACTAAAAATAATGGAAAACCAACTAAAGGAGGACCAAAAGTACGCGACTAAAAATGCATATTCGACTAAAACCTTACACACAAAAATACCCAAAACCAGATATTATTAGCTACATAGTGTAGGCATGCACCCAAACCAGGATAACATGCTTAATGTTGACAATGGCTAAACCTAGCTTCAATTAGTCACTGTACGCTTTCTTTAAATAATTTCCTTTTAATAGGAAATGCAAGGCGAAGATGGAAAATCGCCAGATGAGCGTGCACATCAACTCAGGATACAACTGCCCAGTCAGTCGTAACCATCTCCCGGGTGTAATCATCAGCAGTAGCTGCGACTACATGACACCGACGGGCGGTAAGATGGACAACAACGCGGAGAAGACGTCAATGCTGAGCTCCGAGAGTGGGATAGTCGCTAACGGCGGTAACATCCTCGTGGCGCCCTACAAGCGTGTTCGCAGTAAGACCGTACCGAACAAGCGAAGCTTTGAGCACTACGAGTCAATTGAGATGCATAGCGACAGAGACGAAGACGAAGATGAAGACGAAGACGCCGACAAGGATAAGAGGGTACTGAGCGAGAAAGGAGACCAGCGGAAGCGGGGATTCCTCGGGAAAGCTCGTCACTTCACCAGGAGTAACTCCCTTCCTACCTCTCCAGGGAACGACTTTTACGAGTCCATCGACCATTGCCGGATCAGGCAAGGTCCACTGGCTTACCAGGTCACCGACCTGCTGCCTAGAGCCTCAAGCACTAATAACATGACAAGAGACAATCAGGACAACCTCTCATCTAACTGTTCTATCCCCAGCATACACAGCAACCATCTCAAGCCACCGATGACCTACGATAACTTGGAGAGGAGATCCCCCTTACACATGTCTCGGCATTCACCTACAAGTGACCACTACACACCCCCCTCTCACCTGAACCTGAACCTGTCTGGCTCTCAGTGTAACGTGGCATCCCTCTACAATACCATGTCTAGCTCACAATGCGACATAGCATCCCTCTCTTCCTACGATACACCAGCGAGTCACGTAGATTCCCCGTCCAGCAACCGACACTTCAACCCATTCTTCCAGGCAACACATCAAGGCGACACGTACGACTCTCTCAACCGGCGCCGTACAACCAACCCCTCAATAGTCATCCCGGAAGGGGCTCTATCAACCCCAACTCTACCCTCACCGAACTCATCTCAACACTCAGCCTATCAGACTCCTAAACCCAAGACCAATCACCAACCCCCAGAGTATCACACGCTGGACCCCGACGCCACATCGGACGCGAGTTTTGAAAGATCGCCGTCTGAAGACGTCGAATCGTCCTACGAATGCCCTCAGGTTAAAACAATACAACATGTCAAAAGTGAGTCCAGTCATGATTATGAGGACCTAGACTGAACAAGGGTGCCCCATTTGGGATTGAAATGCACCCCTATCAAGAAATGGGTGGTGGGGTGACATGCTCAAGCTGGGCATTTGTCAAGAGTAGGTTTCCGGCAGAGGTATATAGCCACTGCAAACAGACCGAGGACGGAGGACCTAAGCAATGAAACGAGATGGCAATATCATGTGACATTTTTCAGGACAGAAATTGTTTCCCAGTAAATTATGTTAACAATTTACGTTGGTCAGGCTGATAGAGGTTGTCATATGTTCATTTCAAACTTTTAAAAACTAGACTGATATTATTTGCTTATGACATTGAAATCGACTAATTTCAAAGACGGCAGATAGTTACTCTATAATAATGAGTTCATAAACAGCTTTATTTTTGTATATATATATATAGATATTTGTAAAGACTTTTTGGAAACCATTGACAAAGATGTTAGAAACGAAAAGGTTTTCGTCATCGATTACAATAATACGAAAGTGCACCTTGTCGAAAAATATTAGCAGTCGGGCTGTAGAAATTAAATGTATATTTTTTGTATAAAACAAAATGGAAAAAAACAACGAGATCAATTTGTTGACCCCAAATAAAAATAGCAAAGTTATATTTGGCGCACGAAAGTATTCCTTGCCACAATTTGAAGGTTCGGACAAGTCTGGGGTTTGCGGTTTGTTCTAGCGAGCTAAATATGGCACGCAGAAAGGGAACATAACGTCATTCGAACTGTGACTGGTTGTGGGTTATTGCGATCATTAGCAACGAGAAACGTCAGAGTGACGTGTGCATAAGGTCACGGTGATCGGGTCAACATAGCTGTGCAAAGTGTACGTGGAAAAAATATTTAGCGCAGGGTGGAAAAAGACAAATGACAAATTGGAGTTTATTGTTCATAAGATACGAAGCATAATCTTGTAATTTCTATGACGCGTTCTAAAATCTAAGACATGATTTGAAATCATTTTCAATTCAGTTCGCTCTGTAGCCATCCGCTTATCATTTGGGTAAAACATCGTAAATCTTAGACTTTGCAAGAGAAATGTTCAAATTAACAATTGTATGTTTTGAGATGAGTTCCAAGGGTTGGAGGAAATCCATTTAATAACTTTATATTAAAATATTTAATGTTCACGTTGAAGATGTTCTACCATGTATCGTCAACGTGAATGCTTCTGAAGATCTCGGTTCTTTGCCGATCTAACCTCTACTAGTTTCAAACTATACACTCTTGATCCCGTAGTAGTAAGATCCCCTACGACGACATGCACGGAGCTAGCTGTAAGTTCACTTGAGTGTCGTGGGAGGAAATGACAATTTATGGAGTTTATGAAGTGTTTCCCACGGAACAACGAGACTGCACATGAGCTATGGAAGTAACAAGTATCGTATGTTTAGGTTCCACACGTTATGCATCTTGTGTTATGCCTGTAGCAGTTACATGCAATTTAAAATCAGTGCTGTATTGAATTGAAGCAACTTGAAGTATTTTGAGAGGGTGGGTGGGATCGATGGGGTAAGAATAAATGTCGGTAGAGAACAGTGGGTTAAAAAGCGGTAAGTCGCAGGTGATGACAATTTGTCAAATTAAGTACATGTATTAAATGTTGCTTGTAAATAATTATTTATAATAACCAGGTTGGTTTTGTCATCAGGTATTATTCGAGATTTGGTTGACAGTATTTTGAAATTGTTGTATAAAAAGGTGACAATAAACAGTCGATGGACAGCAGTTGAAAATAAACAGCCGTTGACGGTGTCTTAGTACATTTCTTAGAGTAGATGCAGGCGATGTATACCCCAACATTAGCATCTTCGTGCACGTCCGTTGATAACTGAGTAACGCAGTAAACCTCAGCTACTATTCCATTCAATTCTGACAATAGCGCCCTCATGGCGGATCGAGATGAGTGGCAACACCCCCCCCCCCCCCCCCCCCCAATCAACAATCAAGTCGCTGAATAAATTTATGATCATTCTAAAGTAAAATAGGGCCAGAACTATTATATGGAACGCTAAAGTTTCTTAACGGTTTAATACCGAATTGTCTTAAAATTTACTAGGAGAAAACATCGGGGGTTTCAACATTTTCCGGGGAGGGGAATGCCCGCGGAGACAATCTAGTATGGCGTGCCTTCGGCAAGCCGTAGACTAAATACCCATTAACATCGGTATTGTACATAGTCTAAATCCCCCTGCAGCTGCAAGTGTAGTTCATTCACTCTAGCCCGATGTGTGTGTAAAGTGATTACCAACATTGGAAGATTCAGGACTTCATACCAACACACAATGTGGCAGAGATGTACCCCCCCCCCCCTCTCCCTCCCTCCCTCCCTCCATTGTCCCTATACCCTATACACACCCCACATTGTTGTTACTTAACAGTAACACACCCTTTAACACAACTTCCTGAGTTTCAGGGAACGTCTAGACCATCACAGTGCTTCAATAATTGTACAACTCCTTGTTTTTCTTTTTTAGAAGGAAAGGAAGAAACACTTTTGACATGTTTTTTTTTAAACACAATTCCGTGTCACTAAGTTTGACTAAACTTCGAACGCAATTTATTACATTCATCAAGTAAAACTTGCTGCCGTGTACTATTTTTAATCATGTTGACAAGCCGGATTGTTAGGTTTATCAGACAATAATCTAATGTCTTTATCACATTGTTTTCTCGCTGTTGCCAAGATTCTGTTATCTGTTTTCTTAATATTAAAACAAATCTCGTTTCCTTGTGTCTTAGGTTTATCCCTATGCGAAAATTGTTCGGTTCGATCGTACACGCAGGCTGTTTACTGTCTCTTTAACGAAACCTCAGCACCGTTTCAGATTGGGCTTTGGGAGATTGTTATGCCCAAGTTCGGTTTTGGTAATATCCAATGCCACGGCTTGGGGTCACAGTTTGAGTATATCTTTAGTGCGTAAACTAAAAGGTTCAATACTGGTTTCTAAATTTTGGTAAAAGGCCATTTATTTTTGTAATACTTATTCGATCACGCTAGCACCCGACCCACTCCACCTTATCTTTGTCAGTTTCTAGCAAAAGTGAAATCAATCCATCCGAAATGTTTGTGTAAAGCAACAACAGTTTCCATTTACTCAGTTGTCGAAATTGATCCCTCTCTAAAAAAATGTGTAATCACGAGGATATTATTACTTCATAAACTAAAATAACATTATTTGTCACCAGTTGACACTGATGTTATTAGTATTAGTATCTGGTCGGATAATTATTTTAGATGGAGTTTCAGTTAAACAAACATTTTCAAAACAAGGAAGTCTTCCGAATTTAATGTTATTTTCCTTTTTTTACCAGAAACAAATACTTAGATTGACAATAATTCCTTTCAGTGTCTTCCCAAGACCATTTTCTCAATACCTGTAGATGCTAAATTCTTTAAGCTTTTGTCGCTTACAATAATGAATAGATGAGCTTTCTATAGATTGTCTCATATTAGCAATTTGACAAAGTATAATGTACGAATTGTATTATCTTTTCTTTGAGAATTATGATGGGCCGGCACAAGCTGTTTTTCCTTTGGCACAGGGGACAAGATCGGTATACGTGCCTAGACAATTTGTAACTTCTAAGGACTTTTGACAAAGTACACGTGTTCTCAAAACAATTTGTCATCTGCAGTTGACGCCTTTCTTCAAATTCAATTGTGGCATTCAGAGAAAAAGAACTCCCAGTGATATTTCATTTCATCCAGATGGCTCGCTCCAAACCTCGACATTGAATTCAGCTGATGAGCTGACTTGGGTATGACGAAGGACAAAGAAGAAAATCAAACAAAATTGATTCGGACTTTAACATTTAATTCTTTTGTTAGCTAAAACAAAATACAAACTTAACTTTTAAGGTAAGGCACAAAATATATAAATTTTAACAAAAGCTCGTCTGAATTTAAATTTAAAGGACAAACAAAATCAGAGATTCACCAGTTGGGTTGCGTGCATCGCGATAAAATATTTGGAAATTATTTTTGCATTTCAACATATCACAGACATTTTGTAGAATTGTATGAAGAAAAATGATCGCAAAGCCGTATCCGCCAGTTCAGGATTTCCCTCAACATTCTGTGAAAACTCAATGACACAGTGACTACGGACAGGAACAGATATGGTAGAGTGTGCATTAACAACCACAGCAATCTGTTGTGGATTTTGTAGATAAGAACAATCTATAACGTCAGTGTAAAATGTTGTGTCGTTTAATTCAGGCCCATTTATCACAGAAATAATTCAAAAGAGGACATCATAATTTTTTTTTGGAATTACAGTACATTACAGTGAAGCATAACGATGGATACAACGAATGCAAGGTGATTTGCCTAGTGCTTGTTCTAGGGTACAAATACACATTATTTATGAAAGTGAGGCACTCATCACAAACTAGTCTGGTTGCCTGGTTTTACGTCAGGGCACATAACGATCGAGGCTCGATATTGTGTTTTCCTTTATTCCTACGTTATACCCAATCCCCATTGCTTTGCGCTTGCACCGTCGATCGAGGACCGAATTTTTCCATTCATACCGCCGACCGAGGGGCTTTTGTTTCCTTTGTTCTCCTTTGTGTCTCGCCCCTCGGTCGTTATGTGGTGCCGGAACACTGTGTTTAAATAAGGATTAAGGGAACATGACATGAAATGGTCGTCTGGTGATTAAGGCCCACGATACCGCAATACAGATAAAACAAAATGGTGGACCTCTGCTTCGGTCAATGATGCACATACCGCTTCAAGTTGAAGTAGTCATAGAGGGAAACCTGTCTGTCCAAGGAAACACTACTTACTAAGAAAAGCACATAATGAGCCATTGACCTCACTGTGAGAGATCCTTGACGTCATATGTACGCGCGTAAGGTCAGCTAATGATATAAGTATAAGATTAGACGTCAGTGGATTATGGTGACGGATCAAATAGACTCAATCAATTTGATGTCTTGATTTTCTTGCGAAAGCCTTGACTGTGCAAACTAGCATTTATACCTTCCTGGAAAAAATGATAATAATTCTATTTCGTCGTGATTATAATTTGCGAAAGGATGATTATAATGTTGTTATAATTATAATTCCGCCATGATATTAATTATACCAATTATACCATTATACCTTGCGCGCGTACATACAGGTTTTTAGTCCCTGCCTAACTCCGTTGGTTTCCCCCCAGGATATTTTTCTGGTGTTTTCCTCCCACCTCTAAAACTGTAACCTCTTCTCATTGTCTTCTCTCTACAGGTTTCTTCAGGCTTACGAGCTACAGTGCCTAGGGCGCTTTTGAGGGATCCTTGTTCAAAAGTCATCTTAAAACTACAAGATGCCATTATGTCAAAAGTCATCTTAAAACTACAAGATGCCATTATATCAAAAGTCATCTTAAAACTACAAGATGCCATTATATCCATATTTATGCAAAGCAAGATGCTGGTTCGATAGATCATTCTGCACCCAGCATTTTTATCATTCAATTTCCTAACACAATGTTAACGAAATAAGAACTAGGCCAATTTTTAGTTTGATTGAGATTCACAGAAACCCAACGCTGCCCTCATAATTATCATCCGGAGCATTTCCGTCAGGTTTACTCCCACAACGGGATATCCTCGTTACTAGACACCCAACAAATCTTATTCATGGATGATAATTAACTGTGACACAAAAATGAAGACCAAAATTGATTCATCGTCGGCAATTTAGAACAATTTATAAACGAAAACCACAGTGTGACAAGAAACACTTATGGATGGGCGTTAGTGTCAATATCCTTTGGGTAACTTCATTCATTGTCTCTAATGATGAAAGTGTATTCCTATTTCCTTAAAGAATAAATCTTTAAATAGTTTGTTATGACGTCAATGATTCTTTACATGATAAAAAGGGCATTGGTGTGAAATGACCCAAGTCTAGTGCCTGAACTCTTTCATTGGTTGTTGCGGTGTGTAATTATACACACGGTACTTAAACTTAATTAGTAAGCTTTCCTGTACGTTGATAGAAACCATGGGGCGGGGTAGGGGCCAGGGTGGTGGCGGAATGGGCGTGGCCAGTGCTTGGATACACTGGGAATGCTGTGGTTAAGGGTGGAGTAATAAATTAAAGGAGGGGCCACCAGTTTGGGGTAGGATTAATTGCTTGGTTAATTAGGTGAAATAAAGTCAGTAATTGCTATAATTAATGTAATTAAATAAAAGCAAGGGTTTGCCCAACAGCGCACATACATATTGCAACTTTGAAGCCTGAAAAATTCCGGAGAAAAGAAAACGACAAAAAAACACAGAATTATTACCTAAAATCAGACAGAAAAAGTGGCTATGTAGAATTGCATACCAAATTTGTTCTTATAACATGTTGATGCATAGTGGGCCCGACTTCATTTTACCAAGTTGACTAAACAGTGTCATCCTAAAATTACCAGGCAATGAAGTGTGCGAGACAAGGTACGCATGTTCCATGCGAGAACAACGTGTGTCTGTTATTGCGGCCTATCGTTTGCTAATGGCTGATAGTTGTACGTGTGGTCGGAAGGCACGACATCCAATGACGTATAATGCCGCTTCCCTTAAACTTGGTGGCACACAAGGCCACCGTATGGTGGAAGTAATCGTGAATCATATCAATTAAATATTGTTGGAAATCTTGAGGCTGAGTTGTGTTCTCGTCAATCATGATTCGTATCACCAGACAGGTCATAAATACCTTGAGGAGAATCTTAGACAGGTTATATCAATAGCCTGTCACTCGACGCTAGATAAACTCGGTTACAAATCTTAATCAGGGGCAAATTTTTACTCAGCAGAAGAACAAGAATTAGCATAAGCATTCTTCCTTGGTAAAAACAGGGTTACAAATTATCTGTTCGGGTGACAAATGTATACATTGTTTGTCCCCAACAGACAAGGACGGACATCCAGGAACCTGTGATGTGTCATATCTCCGAGTTGTCAGACCCATGTTCATGGCTCTATAGTTTGCAGTACTGAATGGTAGCACATTTATGTGTCATTTATATGATAGATGACAACACACGGGTTAATGAGAGATGGCTTCACCAGATGACACAATGTCACCCTTACCCAGACATGAATACAGAGCATTAATACAAATGAGACGTGATATCTCACTCGATATACGATCGCAGCGCCTAATAACAGCATTATACCAGGGCTCGTTCAGATGGTTCCTGCACACACAGATTATAATCAGTTTGACAAATGCGTAGTGAACGGACTGCACGTAGGACCACACAGATATACGTGCTACAATGGCATTATCTAGCCGGTAGACAGTTACTATCGTGCGATATGACTGAGTAGTCTTGGTATTAATCACTTGTTCTGGAATATCTTCCACTTATGAACTACCGAGATGGAAAGAAACAACTCCACGCCTTCTGTTATTGATGGAACCAATTCGCCAAATCTGGGTGCGTCTTCAGGAGGTAGGTTTATATGTACATACATACAAAACAACCTTTGTTATTAAACCTAAAAACGTAAACAGACATCTAGCTCTCGAGGAGTTTCAGATTAATGCTTATTTAGTATTTTAGTCAACCGAGCTATAATGTAATTTGGAGACATATAATTTGCGTAGGTTGTTGATAAACTTAACGAGAAAGCGGTCAGCCCTAACTAAGAACATGAGCATAATTTCGTCGTGTAAAACTCGTGCGACGCCAAATAGAAGTCAAAGCGCCTCGCTAGAATTGGGTCCACATTGGCCCATGACAATTCTTGACGTGTCCCAAAATATGGTGTTGAAACCGGTATTAGCTTCGTGTTTTATTAACACAGTTTTAAAAGACATTGTTAGTCTTGTCATATTGTTTGAAATAATAGGCCTACTTACGGTACACGTGTTTTGTAACACTTTATTGGTCGTCTAAGTGGGTAATTGGAGTGTTTGTTTGTTTGTTTGTTTTTCGAATAATTCCGGGTAACTGTATTTACAGATGATCATGTGCACCGATCGAATCGAAACAACTACCTCGTAATAACACTCTTTAGAACAACATATCCGTGGCTCTTAATTAGTTGTATTTGTCTTGTCATCCAATGCCAGCTGAGCGAAAATGAAAGAGAAACATGTCAGGGATCAAATGTCGGTGAATGAAAAGTCTTCTGAAAAACTAAGACGACCGTTGTTTATTTTTCCTACTGAATGGACAGGTCAAATCTCAAAAAGAGGAAGATATCACTCAATAATTTTGGCCTTTTTTAATACGTGTTCGTGCAAATGCGTGTAAAGGGAAATGTTGCATTTCAACTCCATGTCGATATTTCACATGTGGTTAGTTAATTAAAATCTCAAAGAAAAAAAGAAAAAAAGTACAACGGATGTGTTACCAAGAGATACAACTTCCGCACATTGGCGTAGAGGGGGCGTGTGCATGCGCCTATGTGATGTGCGCAGGGAGCCAGCGACGATGCTTATCTGGTTTATTAACCGCCTACATCCTCGTTGGAGATCCAGCGAAGGCCAAAACGGCGCCCATGTCGACCTTTTGTTGTATTTATAAACTTATAAATGGCCGCCACGTTTAAAGCAACGGACAATAGGGAAGGGTAATAAGGGTGTGGTAGGTTTGTTCTATCCAAATATACATGTACAACTTATGTTTTACCTTCTGGGAATACTAATGTTATCAAATTATGTTAACCCTTCGTGTGCGTTAATGACAATTTGTAGTTCAACACATACATGTACGTGAACCACATAACGATCGAGGATCGATATTGTGTTTCCCTTTATTTCTATGCTATACCCAAACCCCATTGCCTAGCGCTTGCCCCAACGATCGAGGACAGAATTTTGCCATTCATACCGTCGACCGAGGGGCTTTTGTTCCATTTGTGCTCTTTTGTGTCTCGACCCTCGATCGTTATGTGGTGCAAGAGCAACGTATGTTTACCCTTCTAGGAATACTAATGTTATCAAATTATGTTAACCCTTCGTGTGTGTTAATGACGATTTGTAGTTCAACACCACGTCCGTCCGTGTCAGGAATGACGCTAGACAAGTTCAGTTTTAGTTTAAAGTCCAAAGATCAACTTCCTGCTATTTGTGACACTCCAAAAAAAGTATGGCGGTACAAATAATCATTTTAAACCCACTGACAAGGTAAAATAAAATGGAATTATTATAATAAAAATCAATAAAAATCGGGGAAAGGCTTTCAAAGACACTAGATGTCGCTTTAAACGATAGTTTTTTAATAGTTTTTTAAGTACAAAGCAAAATCTAAACTATTCACTGGTCTTTTTAGTTACAGCCTGTCGCAAATTTGAGAGCATAGGCGCTCCATATCCGAAAACAAAACAACCGGGGTTTCGTTTTCATTGAAGTCAATGTTATGCATATATATGTACGGTGCTTCCCTGTTCCTTTTATTACAGAGAACTTCTTCGATGCGAATATGTCCACCTTGCTTTACGCATCGGCTGGAGCCATCATCGTTATTTGTGTCTTCATTCATGGATGTATCTTCTATCGAAGATGGTGAGTTTAGGACAATAGACGTTGCATATTATGAAGCATATAGGGAAATATGATTGAATAATTGCACATCGCCTCAAAACTATGAAATTAAGACACACCATTCGTGCTGTAAATAATGGTTAAAGAATGGCTTGCTTCAAAAACAGTCATAAAAACACAGTACAGGTTCATCCCTGTGTGCAAGGGATGAGCAAGAGTTATGTGGAGGATGACATATAAAAGAGGGCGCTGTTTCTTCCATCGGTTCCCGTTATTTGTTGGCAAAATGAACAATTTAATGCAATTTCCTCCCATTTCTTTTTGAAAGATGCACCGCCGTCAATATCCACGACTATTGAAGTACTTTCTAAGATCTTTTCAAAAATAATGAAGGCCTCTTCATTTTCAACGTTTTTTCACATACTGTTTTCACTAATAATTATCGGCGTCTTCTAAACCAACATTGACGGGAGGTGGGGGTGGGGGGAGGGGAGGTGGGGGGTGGAGGGGGGGGGGGGGGAGGGGGGGGGGGGGAGGGGGCGTCTAATCAAATTAAGCTTTTAACTGAAAACGTTTGAATCATGATTTGAATATCAACATAGAATGACAACATTTTCATGTCGTGGCAAAACTATGTTCACCGGAAAAAAGGGTTGCCCGCACTTTGTAGGCTTAGTTTGCTTGAATATCATGCGGTTTAACCTTTGATTGTAGGTAATTCTAAACCGATCTTTACACCCAGGCTTCGCTCTTTTTGGCACACGATGGTTACAAAGACCGCAAATTTCCGATGCTAGCTGGAACATGGTCAAGAAACATGGATTTGAACCGATGCCCAGAGTGGCACATGTCCTATCGTCCTATCAGGGAAGGGATGGACTTTCATGGGTTAAGGTTTATCAAATAAGAAACAGGTTCTTTTTACTTGTTTCTGCAACATGAAAACTATATGGCCCGATATTTCAACATAATAAAACATCTTCCCTCTCTCGCCCCTTCCCTATCTCTCACAACTGACACTGCTTTAAGATACTTGAATCTTAATACTTCAATATACTACGATAAAGCTAAATACCTGATCTGCCCATACAATCCACGGTAGATCTTTTCCTCTCTCGCCCCTTCCCTATCTTTCACAACTGACACTGCTTTAAGATACTTGAATCTTAATACTTTAATATACTACGACAGAGCTAAATACTTGATCTGCCCATACAATCCACGGTAGATCTTTTCCTCTCTCGCCCCTTCCCTATCTCTCACAACTGACACTGCTTTAAGTTATTTGAATCTTAATACTTCAATATACTACGATAAAGCTAAATACTTGATCTGCCCATACAATCAACGGTAGATCTTTTCCTATCTCGCCCCTTCCCTATCTCTCACAACTGACACTGCTTTAAGTTACTTGAATCTTAATACTTCAATATACTACGATAAAGCTAAATACTTGATCTGCCCATACAATCAACGGTAGATTTGTAATTAACGCCAAACCAGAACCCATCTCAATAAGGGCGGGAGACACGTCCCTGGATATAGCTTTGATTGTAATCAACTTTGAAAGTTTTAACGCGAGTTTCCTTTCACGGGCGGGGGAACATGGACGCTGTATTTCCCCCGGATTTGCCAAATTACGGCTAATAAAAAAATGCTGACCAGAGGAATGAAATAAATACACCTGTAACTAACCACAGGTCAAAGTTATAAAAAGGCATTTATATTGTCTAGTATAGTGGTACACTAAGCCGTCTAACACAACAAGAATACGTTGCTTTATTTGTCTGGTCTCTCGTAACACGCCGAGTGTAAGCGCGCTATACGCTCAGTTTACTAAGACATCCTTCCACATTATGTACAGAATTGTGGTTGAGTCCTGTTCTCGTGTATTTAAATACTTTCATGTTTCTGCATTCAGGAGGAGGCGCAGACGTACTACTAACGGAGAAGACAAGGAGACGGGATGGAGTTCCAAGAGGATGGGGGATAAAGCCAAGGTGGCGGGAAGCTCCCACGAAAACTCTGTCGTCAGCTGTTCGGCGGAGAGCGATCAACGGTCCAGATCCGACTCCATTAAGCTCCTGCAAGAGGCCAAGTCCTCCACCAAGTCTCTTCTGGACCAAGACCTCAACGAGAGACGCCGGTCCTCCTCCATCAGAATCAAGGTGCTACCCCCTCCTGTGATTATCCGGAGCACAAGCGGACCAATCCAGTCTACCCAACGACCAAGCGAAGAGAGTCACCATGAGGACTCTAAAAGGGGGTCTGATCCCCAACCAGCGAAAGTTGCTCTTATCGCCGAACTGGCAGGGCTGGAGTCCAAAAAAACTCCCAAAATATATATCGCTGACGGATCGGATGCATCCAGGCCAAGCTATGACACTGGTAAAATACCCAATGATGTGAATTCATCCTGCTATGAACAGATATGTAGTAGCACGAGCAATATAGGCTCTGTGCCAAAGGCCAACAATCTCGACAGGTCACAAAGCGGCAGCAACAGAAGTGTGCCTGCGATTATCCAGACACAACCAAGCGAGGAAAAGTATGATCATCTGGAGCCCAGGGACCCGATTAAACGCGCCACCGTAACTCGGCAGAACAAGAACAACCCTGATGTAAACAAACAGAAAAGGAGATCCTACAGTTTCGACAACGCACCTGCTTTTGAGGCTTCCCCGGATCTTAAACCTCACTGGAACACTCTAGGCTTGGTTCGAAATCGTAGTGCAAGCGAGAGCCGGCCAGTTCCGAAATCTGTAAAACTCCAATTGGGTACATCGAACCCAGACCCTGTGTACTTCACACTGGAGCCCGGTCCAGACATCGATCCTCACTCCAGAAACGACAAAGGGTACCGCACACTCCCCCCTAATAAGACAGCTGAGCAGCCAACCGGCCCAATAAAGAGAAAGTTTACCATCAACGCGCTCTTCTCGAGAAAGAGCAGGAAGACAGAAAAGAAAAAAGACAAGTATGGGGCTCAAACGCCGCCTAGTTCTCCGGGTAAAAGCAGCATCGATCAAAACCAACAAGCCATCTACGAAGAGCCAAAGGGCGTCCAGGGATCTGACCCGTCCGACCTTCAGGAATACTCCACCGTGAATCCAGACAATCAAGTAGGTGTCGGAGAAGATCGTGGAGAAAAATCCGACAGCAGAAGCCCCTCTAAAAGCAAACCTAGCTTCCTGAATCCCTTCCATAAAAGTCGAAGCAAAAGCAAAAGTTTCTCGACGAAGACGACCCCCCGGAAGGGACCGACGAGGAATGTCTGCGATGATCTGAACGACGCATATGAAGTACTGCAGATTCCAATGGGGGCTTTAGCGACCACTGGTGGACCAGTGTATGACACTCCAGAAACGGACTTGCCTTCCAACCAAGCGGCATCGAAGAAATTACCGGTCATTGGAACGACTAGCACCGGGGCTCCGCTGAAGCAGTACCGATCAGACTCGGCACGTAGAGAGCTTCCAAACCCTCCGAACGAATACGACGTCATAGAAAGAGGTGCCTTCCCACCCCTAAGATCCGTCTCAAGGTCTAAATCTGCCAAACCCAACCCCAGAAGTGACTCGACTAAACCACCAGTCAAATACGACATTCCCATGGTTCCAGATCGACTCAGAGCCATCGATTTGTCCAGGCGCTCCTCGTCGCCAGAAACAGCACGGCACGACTCGAATCAGGTCTACGATATGTTGAACCCGATAACCATGGTAATGCAAAGATCCACAGATATTAAAAAAGAAAAGCCTGGAGTCGGCCCCAAGCCAAACTCCCTCCGCGGACTGCCGAGAGGCTCAGAATACGAACTTCTCTATTCGGGTCGGTTGTCCCGACACGGTTCTTTTCTTGACCGACCTAAACCCAAATTAGCTCCTCGCCCATTACTGAGGTCCAATTCTCTCGGCAAACTCCGGAAGGTCAGTCCCGAGATTTCGCCCAAACCATCACAAAACCGTAACATAAAATCTAGTAAACCATCAAAAGGGAAGCCGGTGATATCGCCTAAACCTAGCCCATCGCAAGAAGCCAAGACGCCTGATCCTGTCTACTTCACCTTGGATCCAAACTCAGCTTCAGAAACTAAATAAAGAACATCTCTTGGACCTCCTTGGTCATAAAATGATCTGGAGTTTAGATGTCAATGATTACCAAGACACAATAAAACGGGATTTTGTGGAGAGCTTAGGGATTGTATATGGTGGTTATTTGGCCAAATAGAGCAAACACAAATGACCTCACAATGTGCACAAAAGTTTGCCAGACATCTCGCAGTAAAAGGAACTTTTGCTTGACAAGCTTAAAGGCCTAGCATCATCATAACTATACCATTTGTTGGCGACAATAAACACTAAAAACCTAATGACCGAAAGTGATACCAAACTCTGAACTGTAAGGTAAGGTCAAAGGACAGTACTCATAAGGCAGGGATCGCTATTTCCCTGATGTTGTTGCTATTTATAGGGACACATCCGTGTGACCCTTGCCTTATAAACAAAAGAAGGAAGTACTTAGATTTTTGTATAATACTTATTGTGATAATAATGTTTACTCAGTAAGCATGCTGCTTTCAGGGGCATGCTTTTTGTGACAAATTAAATGGACTGCTGGTAACCAGTTAAATATTTTAGCTGTGCAGAGGCAAAATAATTAGCCTATGGGGAATTTTAACCAAGAACGGTTTTATACAGCACATAAAGTAGGATAATTATAATAATAATTTGGGAGGCTAATCATCCTTACTCGCAGCTGGGATGAAGAATTGCGAAGGACGCAAATTGTTTGCAAGTATGCGTTATACTATGCATCGGAATGAATTTACTAATAGAGAACATATTACAATAGTAATTTGTCCAACGAGAAACAAATTATATTGATAGCATAAACTAGCGGATTACTAAAGTATTGAATAGTTATATTATTGTGCCTTCATTATAAACAAAATATCGCAGTTTTGTAATTTGGATCTTGTAGCACATGCCTCGTATGTTGACTGTGACATTAATTCAGTTATCAATTTCCTCGTGTGTTTATTAATGTAGATAAATACAATTAAAATATAACGGGAAGCTGTCTAAATAAAACAAACGGACTTAAATGTTATCCTCAACTTCACTTAAATCTTGACAAAAACAAATGGAAATCTTTAAAGCGGCGTTTATTGTGCCATATGCAAGATTAATTCTTATCAATCAACAGTGGAATATAGTTCAGATTTCTGACTTTCTGTAACATAATAAACGGGACATTTTTCATCGGAGTGAGGGTAATGTGGATGTACAGTAAGCATTATTTGGTTATTTTCGTTTCTATTGTTCTTTTGTGTAAATTAAAGGAAACCAATACAAACAAACGTAACCCATATTTTCCCGGACGGTACTTTATATCGACTAACGGTTATTTGACAATAATTATTTGCCAAAAGTTACGCAGATGTTTAATGTGCATGAAGTATGTACAAGAATTAGGTTTATTGTTAACAATGCGGTTTTCCCTGACTGTACATAGAAAATCTGTAAAAATGAAAACAATTTGCTTTATTAAAAGCCAAAAGTTATTATAGTGTATATATTTATATAATTGTTTTGCAATGTCAGTCAATTTCGCGTTAGTTCAGTTACTGATTTTTGGGGGGTTGTGAAAGTTCAGATATGCTGAAATATGAATATGTATTGGATTAAACGTTTATTTTTGTCTCAAATAATATTTTGTTTTCTCCAAATCAAATTGCAATATAATGTCTTGAGAAACAAACCAGTTAGTATCCATTAATATTATAATCATACGTACATAAAATATCTCAGCCAAGATACTAAATAGAGTGGTTCAAATTTGATCGAAACTCACGAAGTATCGCAACGGAAGAAGACGGGGTGATAGACCTACAAAGGTTATGGTTGGCGTGGTACTAGCAAATAGATTTGTCACAGTCGACCGCTTCGTCGAGTGCAATATATTTTTAATTGGTATTTATTTATTATTCCTATTAATTTGTTTTATGTGGAAATTAGAAATGAAAGGGTGCAGAAAACCAGATGACAATAGGGGCATTGTTCGCGATACTAAATATACAAGCATTTCCGAGTTACAAGATAATATCCAACATCGGCATTTCATTTGTAATACTCAACATGGATGATTTAATGGTCCACGCCCATTTGGAAGTTTGAGAAATACAAACGTAAAAGCCATTTAAGTCGAAGGTGGAGACAAGGTTCAAAGTTGAATATAAACACAGAAAGCACCCTGCCAAACCTATGCGTGCTTGCGGTTTAGGCTCAGGGAACTAGACTTGGCAAAAGTATCATTATTCGTTAATCTAATTACATACCGTCACTTGAAAAAAAATTAAAAAAAATCTGGCTGGATAATTAGCGTACAGGACATTACACGGAACATTGAGCGCATCAAGGCCCCTAAAACTTAATCGAATGAATCGATAAAATACCAGGAATTGAATGCTTGACATTTGTTATCATTGGGCTCCTCCCATTGCCATGTCAACACATCGTTTCTCGTTTTCCTTCCGATTAGTGGGGGCCTACAACATTGCAAAGATGTCCCTCCAAGCCAAGCTAAGCCACCCCCTCCCCACTCCGAAGAACTGCGTCTGCGAACCAAACGCGCGCGCTTATAGCCCGCTATCGTAAGCGTCCAAACCTATATAGAACAGCGTGAAACCGCACAAATGACCAGTTTACGAAAAGGACTAACATACGGCACTTACTACATTTAACGTACAGCGTGTGATTAGACTTCAGACTTCCAACGATAGTGATCATTTAACTAGAGTAAGTACTTGATTTAACATAAATAACCAGTCTAGATAAAGTTTGTTGAGAGGGTATACCACATTTCTCACATTTCAAAAAATGACATAGAATGTATTGTTGTCTTTGGGGCCATTAATTGATACAGCTTTTTTTTCTGTGTTCTTTTATAGTACTAAATTAGGCGTCCTTCTAAAGCTTACATATTGTTTGAACGATCTTTTTTTTCCGCTGGATAGACTCAAGACGGTTGGATAGTCTCACGGCGATGTTCACACCAAAGTGGATAGTTGCCATTTCCGTAGCAAGCACCCTCGCAGTCTGCGTAATGATAGTTGGTCTGTGTATATACATATGGGCCCTGAATACCACCACGGTGACGACTGACGACCGAGTTCTAGCAACTAGGACGAGGGGTGGCGCTGTGCAGCCTGCCCGTAACAACAGGACTGAAAATAGAAGAACGCGGAATGGCCTCGCTGCTGTTGTGACATGAAATCGAGAGTCAAGGACGCCCAACTTAAGAATGATGTCTTGTCACTGCAACCATAGCTGCAACCATACCACAAAATCGCCTGAGTGTAGCTGAGTTTTACATCAACGAAGACTGACAACTTATCAGATTAGTTTCTCCAGAAATTTCCCGGCGTCTTGCATCCTCCGTCACGTGCACAACGTCGTTCAAGCGATCTAAAAATACCTCATTGAGACTCCGGTTTCTATAAATAACGAAGCGGGGTTCAAATTATTCTTGCGGGTAAAAAGAGCAGCTATATTTGGAACAGAAAAAATCTGTACCAACACCACTGAGTTACTCACTGTGCTTATTCATGACAATGGTTTTGATGGAGGGTTTTAACGAAGGGTTGACGCAGGCAAATTAAAGGTTACCTCGAAGATGCCTTCAATGACGCACGCACAAGATGTTTCTGGTAAAATCCGTTGTCGACTGTAGAAATAGTTCCTTTAAAAATGACGCATGTGAACTTTTAATTTACGGTGTTACCGTTAATAAAGCCCAGTAATAACACATATTGACGTTTCTTTTTCATAATGTAAAACGTTCCCTCTCTCTCTCTCTTAAGTAACAAAGAAAGGAGCCGGGGGAATTAAGTAGCTGTTTAATTGGGACTGCGGAAATCAGCCAATCACAGGCCGGAGATAACGAGTAAGGTAGTCTTACGTCATACGGTAATTATGCAGCGCGCAAAGGCATCAACTGACGTATACTGCATGTTTTTTTGAAATAATTTGAACTGGCGGTCTATGACCTGTGACCTTTTTATGGTAATCAGTATGCTGTTAGTTGTGGTATTGCTACTGTTTACTTACAAATGATTGAACAAAGCGTCACAGGTTTGATATAGTTGGGGTTATGGTAAAAGAAAAGTGTCATATGTTTGATATAGTTGGTTATGGTAAAAAGTGCCATAGGTTTAATATAGTTGGGTTATGGTAAAAGAAAAGTGTCATAATGTTTGATATATAGTTGGGGTTATGGTAAAAAGTGCCATAGGTTTGATATAGTTGGGTTATGGTAAAAAGTGCCATAGGTTTGATACAGTTGGGGTTATAGTAAAAAGGGTCATAGGTTTGATATAGTTGGGGTTATGGTAAAAAGTGCCATAGGTTTGATACAGTTGGGGTTATAGCAAAAAGGGTCATAGGTTTGATATAGTTGGGGTTATGGTAAAAAGTGCCATAGGTTAGGTATAGTTGGGGTTATGGTTAAAAATGAAATTTAAACATTTTAAACATATTTCTCCACTTGGTGAGCTTAAACATCTAAAACACGACGTCTTTGTTTTACAACTGCCAGTTAACTATTGTATGCTTAGTAGTTTGGATAATAATTCAGTGCTGAAGAACTCAGGATATACGTTGTATACGTTGTGGTCTGCGTAGTCTTTGTGCAGTCTTTGTGCAGTCTTTTTGCAGAGAACAAGTTTTCAATAAAGAGACAATGTTTACCACAGTTACGTTGTGCGAAATCATATTCCCTGTTCGTCCCATCGATTGTATGTAAAATGTCGACAATTTACAAACCTGTGAGTTAGCGTCCTGTGATCGACTAGGGAACTGCAGCGGTTAGGCTATGACGTATACCACCGCATTCGATTCCGTTTTTTTAATTTGATTTATCCTTAGCGCAATGCGTGGAGGGTCATTCTATAGTCAGCATGATTAAGACATGTGGGTGACTCGATAACTACACAGGGCAATGAACATTTAGGCACATTTTAGCTGAATTATCAACCCACGTAAATATTTTCTAATGATCAGAGTACGGCACACATCCTGGCACCTCGCTGGTGTAGGGCCCCTATAGCCACGTTCATTTCAGTTCATTCTTTGGTTAGACTTCGACATAACCGGTTGTGGAGGCGAGGCCTAGGGTATATGATCAAGGATACATAGTACAGTCGGTGCTGCTGTGGGACGTGCATTGTATGTGTTTGAAAAAACAAAATACTGTTCTGACCTCACCACATCCCGTGTGCCGGGCAGAGCGGAAAGCCGATATCATCAGCCATCTGAGCTACCGTGCCAAAACTTACCCGAGATTATGTTGGTCAAGAGGTGGGCGGGCATGCGCAGTGACGCCATCACCGTGGTTTCCGTGACACGTACAATGCGGCAGGCGTCAGGCGTAGACCGGTGCAAGTCGATGTGAACATTCTCACGCCACGGAGGTCTTCGAGAAGAATGCACCTTTAAACAACAATGAAGACACCAGAGTTTTCAAAAATAAACTGTAATTCTGGAGGATTTTCAGTGGGATTTCTTGCATATCTGCTGATATATTCGGCCAGTCAGACAACGTTTACTGCGGCTGGTAAGTAAAATCAAGAGTATAAACTGAAGTTGTTAAACACTAAAGCCCAGTAATAATGTTGTATGCTGCTTGCGTAATCGCAGAACCATTGGTGTTGTTACCAGAAAATGTGTCCACAACTAATACTCTTGATGCAAGAGAGAATGGCATGCCAAATAAACGTTTAGGTCTGGATCTAGATGGTTATACTTCGACAAAATGGATACCCGCATCACATCACAGTGTGGGTAATAATGTGATGGACTTTTGCATCAATTTGGCACAAGAAACATTCCGAGTTCGCAAAGAGTTCGGTTGCATTTCCTAAGTTACAGGCGGGAACCTTTTAAATGCAAAAGCGCCGAACGAAAAGTTAATCGGATGTCTCATATGGCTCACAAGTGGAAAACCAAAACATCTATTCGTATTTGTTGCGTGATTCTAAAGAGTTGATATGCCCCCTATAGTTACTAATCCCAAAATAATAACCACAATTAGAAATGGCGACTTTCAGCCGGTTGCGTACGTTAATTGAGTGTTGATTTCCAAACCAAATCTTTAGAATAAATATAAGAGTGATATTATTATTTGAAAGCACAATTTGTACAATGTTTAGCTAAGTTCCTATAAGTATATTGTGACACACAAGAACATTTCGTGTCGAGATTGTTTTTACCCGATTTGGCAGATAGATTTGTCGCAGCCTTGACATAGCAGGAAGTGTTTACTATGTACAAATCTCCATAAGGCATCCACATAAAAACACACAGAACAGAGTGCGTGGTTTTGATAATAAACACTTCTTTTGTATTCCTTTGAAGACAATGATTATACAAATACTAATTAACAATTAGTTTCCGGGAGTGTAAATACGGAAATAAGGACACGCAACCTTTCCCTAACGCAGTGAACCCCCCCCCCCCCCCCCTTGCAAAACACCATCGGGATAAACGCTTACTCAATATAGTGTATGACTACGGAAGTTCATATCCTGGTCCTAAACCGCATTCCATTTGCATCGCAGGAAAAACAGACTGACAAAATATTACCCACAAAATAACCGCAGTTTTTGACTATAGGTAAAGCTAAAATAGACCTATACATAAAGATATAAAGTCATGAAATATATGTTTACAATCACATGAGTATTTGATTTATTTCTGATGACTAGAAAACGTCGATGTGTATCACTAACGTGCACAGAGGTTTCGTTTTGTGACAGTGAAGATTAAACTAAAAGAAGAGCTTTTAAGACGAGTCATGCTGAGTCAAGTTGTGTTTGGTGTGTATGGTGAGCCCTTAGGACACGCATAACAAACCATACAGTGTACCATTCCAAAGAGAGATCCATAACACGTGTTGGTATATGAACAGCACTAGAGTGTCGAGACATCGGCATATTTTGCGTGCCTTGATCGGGGTAATACAGATTCCATGTTCACGTTGGACAAACACGTCGATGCACATTTCAGTTAGCGGTACAATCATGCCCCAAACTTGTGATTTATTTGAAACTGTATCGTAAAAGTTTCTCTGCGTTATAGTGGACAACATGTCAACTTTACTCAAAAGTAACTGATTAAAACCATAAGAAACTTCCCAAGCTTCAGTTTTCACCGTTACAACCCTTCTGTGTGTTTTGGTATAGACTCATCCAAGGAACCAAATTATTAGTCATTTTGATGTACCGCCATAGGCCGCGCGCACGCCTCTGTACACGCTTTAAAAGACGACGCGCGTGTGCATCTTTGTTATCGGTGTATTGGTAAGGAGAACGCACTGCGTGCGTACTACCTAAGCGCGTCACGCGCAAGCCTGGTTTCACCGCAGAAAATGGCTGCCTTCGAATTATAGCATGCTCGACCATAAGGTGCACCGACGATATACATTAACTCTCCTATAGGCCAATAGCAGACATTCAGATATTAGTGCAATCATGATCAATATAATTTATCCTTCTTGATTTCAAACTGCAGTTGGTTGTCGAGGATGAGACAAGAGGCTAAGCTTATGAACCTTGCACTCGTCTTTATCATGGGTGGTTCAACCATAGAGAAAAGAAGAGACTGTTCCTCTCTCTATGGTTCAACTAACAGGAACCGGCAGCTCAGCTTGCAGACGTTGTTGCGTAACGGGTGCCCATTTAATCTGATGGCCACGGCACTCCTGTCAGACGCCGGCTACTTACTCCCATACACTGACTCATAATTTGTCTTAAATTCTAAGGCCAAGACAGCTACTATGATGACTCTACTTTTTTCTCAATAGAACCTTCAACTACGTTTATACTTGGTTATCTTGAAACAGCTGGATTCATTCTGGAAAGAATTTCTACAGATCAATCGCGTCATTTATGTTGCACATAGGCCTATGGGCTTCGTGTCCAGGTACCCCCTCCCTCCCCCCCCCCCCCCCCCCCACCCAACCCCTCCCACCCAACCCCTCCCGACGGCAAGAAAGAGAGATTTGGTGTCACTATCGACGCCATCTTGCCAGCTTACCGAGTGATACCGCAGGGGCCCGTGATTACAAACATGTTTCGGCATTGGTCTTTAGTTGAGCGTTCTCGTGGGTGTAGAGACGTGCCTGTTCCGACCAAAACATGTTTCACAAACATGTTTCTGGTCACGGTCGCGAAAACAGGCCCCAGGTCCATGCACCGATCGCGCCCAACATAATGCACACAGACACAATGTCATTAAGGTCACTGCCCTAAATATATTCACCAACAAGGGTCAACTACAAAGCACCGAAGCAGACAGGGAATCAAAACCAATAATTTCCTGAATACGAGTACAAACATGACAGCCACAAACGCTATAAGTTCGTGAATTGCCATTACGACCGAGGATTCCCTATTGTGTTTTCCTTTATTCCTTTACTGAAACCTAAAAACCCATTGCTTTACGCTTATCTTGCCGATCGAGGACAAAGAAACCGTCCTTCGAGGATCTTTTGTTCCCTTTGTTTTCTTTTGTTTTTCGATCCTCGATCGCAAAAGAAAACAAGCATCACAAAACATGTTTCAACATATGCCTATCCAAATGGCAAATTAGTGAACCAGACAAAACCACAAGTAATGTCACTTGTCAGAAACGATGGCATTTTGTTTCATACTAAATTTATTGAATTTAAAAAAGAACACAGTGAAAACCCTTTGAACTCTGTGTCTATGAATTCAATCTTGATCACCCCTATAACGAATGAGTGGATGGTGTTTAACGCAGGGCTTGAGGTTTAAGTGGATACCTCATGACTCATAACTGCAATATTACTAAACAATGTCGGCGATTAAGTACTTCTTCCGCTCCGAGTAAACATTGTTTAAGCCGGCTGGAAAGGTTAATCGCCAGCTGTCCGTTTGCATTGTCGGCTACACTGAGCGTATTGAGAGGGGGTGAAATCTGGGTAAGGCAACAAAATGGTTTCTACTGTTATATTAATTTGAATAAGAAAAAGATTAAAACTGCTGCAAACTGCTTACTGGCAGGAATGAGCTCAAATAAGTTAAGAGGGTTTAAAATTTAATTTGTCGGTTTTCACTTTTCAGCCTCCGCGGAATTTGAAACCTTCGATGGTATTAGTGCGGCTGGACTGCCTAGCTTCCAATGCGGCGCTATGGGTTGGTCTATCAAACGGACAAGCGAAGGTGAGTGACAAAGGCAAGTAGTCATGTCAAAGCCATGACTACAAAAACCTCCGCAATACCAGATTGCAACACAATTCTTTTAAGATGAGTTGTTTGCGGTAGCGCCGTTGTTTGTGAGTTATGTGGTTCTGAAAGGAACTGAAGGGAAGTCAACGTTTCGGACAGTCACGCTCTACCTGACGATGACGAGCATTTACCACACGGTGTTACCGCAAACAACTTATCTTATTGTCTTTTCACCATACAAACCTTCAAATCTCATCCAACATCCTTCTGTCAAAACAACCAAAGAAACCGCAGGATAAGAGCATTTGATGTGCCAAACAGAGATACACTATTGTTGGTAATAATACACGCCACCTTTGTAAAACTTGGCACCTGTCAATCAATCTGATAAATTGACGATCGCAAGATTCGTCCCAAATACTCTAAATTATGGAGAATATAAGATGTCACTTGATTCCTCATGTTTACATTTAAGAACAAAAGACTGCATCAATTCTTTCGAAGAAATCTATTTTGAAACAATTTAAATGGTTTTACAATATTCCCATAACACATGCTTCATATACTAGTACTGATTGGTCCGTTTTGTACAGGTGATTGGGCAATTGCCACATGCCCTTCTAAATGCTTTCATAACGTGACCATCATCCGAGGAGCAATCTCAAATTTCGGTGCAGCAACGGTGTCTTTCAACTATGCAATCAATGTTCGAGACGCTACCAGTGGTCAACCCATTCCAGTTTTAAGTGTGTACTGTGAGTCTTGCTCCATCTCTCGTCCCTGGACTTCTGCGCAGAGTGGTCTTGCCAATGGAATCTGGCAGACTGCCGAAGTTAGAGTTAAACCATTCCGTTCTACGTTCGATGTAAGCGTTTTTTCTTATTTTGGCATTCCGTGTTATATTCGGTGTTGATAGTTTCGTAGTACACAGAAAAGTGAACATGTAAACAAAGTATGACGTCATCAATACGTACAGTTTTGCACAGCTTTACTGAGTGATGTCCTTAATTCCTGTCTTGATTCGTGTCTCGATTTTCGTGTCTCGATTCGTTTCTCGATACATGTCTCGATTCGTGTGTCGATTTGTGTCTAGATAAGTGTCTTGATAAGTGTCTCAGTTAATTCGTGTCTTGATTCGTGTCTTAATTCGTGTCTTAATTCGTGTCTTAAATGATTCGTGTCTTCATTCGTGTCTTCATTCGTGTCTTCATTCGTGTCTTCATTCATGTCTTCATTCATGTCTTAATAATGTTTTTTTTTTCAACACAGTTGATTTTCGCGGCAAATATGGAAGCAAGCGGACAAGTCATAGGACTGGACAATGTAGTCATTCAGAACGGCAAACGAGTAGGTAAGTTATTGGCTAAAGTAATTGCTACCAAGACTTTGCCCTGGGTAAAGAAATGTATTAAATAAATAAATAAACTTCAACCTTACAGGAAAATAACAAACACGAGAACAGGAGAACAAAATCTTTGGAATTAAAGCTTTTAAAATGCACCTGAAGCGCCCCCTTTTGGCTACGTATGGGTTTTGTTTCCTTCTGTGTCGCCATTTTGTGTGAGCGGCCACGAATAAACGAATTGTGATTGGTAACATTCACATTTTCTGCTCAAAATTAACTAAGTAATTTTGTTTTACTATTACGGTTGTCGTTTACAGTGCCTCCGTCTCCCCCTACAATCCCAATAACATACCCTGCCATCTGTTTAGAGAACAGAACCCCAACAGCTGGTAGCCCAACTGACAGCGATCAGTTTTTATCTCAATCGACAGGTAAGTCGAAATCACCCGATCGAGATGCTTGGTGTGGATCGAATAACTTAGATGACATTAATCACCGTGTAGCTTTATCGCTGTTAGACCCAGAAGGAAATCTTACTTAATTTTAGTTGGGCTAGAATTCAAATGTGCAAATTTGCCCCAAACAAGGCAAAAGCCACTCGAGGGTAAGGAGCTACAGAGGTAGATAAAAAGATCAAAAAAGCGAAAGATAAGAAAAAAGACAGAGAAGGTCAACTGACAGGCCTTTGCCTAAATGTATAATCCTGAAACAAGGTAAAACCTCTTTACAAGACTACTGCAAAGATGGTAACCACGCGAAGTAAAGTAATTACGCTCCGACGCCACCATGCGACCAAAATAAAAAGATCAAGGAGCTTTAGTTGGTAATATTATGTCCTAAGTTCCTCAATCTAAAAACAAACCAAAGGCTCCTCTTCTTTCCGATTGCTTTTTACCAGTGTTCTTTACCATTCTCTTCTCTGTTTAACCAATTGAATCCAGAAAAAACGAGAACAGGTCCATCAGACGTCTCGCCAGAAAACATATTTGGACTCCTCGATAACGGTGAGTTACTCTTTCGCATTCTGCCAATAAAGTAGACACAAGATATCCATAATCTCCTCATGCACGATCAGGCTTTTTAGCATTTGAGGGTCTGGGGTTCGAATCCAGTATCTGACCACGGATCCCTGCAAATTGGGTATCAACATTAGTTGGAAAGTAACGCATAGAGGACTGGAATCCCAACCAAGGAAGAACAAAATAGGCAACACCCCAAATCCATTGCCTTGAGCTTGGGTCCAGGTCCTCATCAATTACAACTTGTAGATGGGAACATGAGCTTCATAATCGCCAAGTTGCTTACTGGCACAGTTACCATATTACAACCTTATGGACAATCATACGAACAATGATAACATTGCCCTAAGGGATCTTCATGCCAATTATGGTGCTTTTATCTGCCCGGTAACGGTTATTTCCCTAAGCCACCTGACTAATCCTCACATCTTGCAAAAACTGAGGACACTGAAGCATGTTTTTTTGTTTGCAGAGACCACGCTGCTGTTCGCTCAGATACTGGCAATACTGTCCGTGTGCGTTTGCTTCATTACCATTGGAATTCACTGTCTTATTTGGAGAAAACAAAAGTAAGAATCTAAGACCATCTTATAATCCATCTCAGAAGGCAATTTTTACAGGTCAAAACGAACTAATGAATCATTGAGTTATCACAAATCACAAAGGAAAACTATGACAAAGGAATTCCTCAGTCACCTTTCATCTCCTGATTTGTATGACTCGGTTTCAAAATTTTGAAGCCGTAAACAATTTCTTTGAAATACACAAGTCATGATTTTGAGTCAACACTTGGAAGACTAGAAAAACAAATCAAGGATTAAAATAGACAACCTCTTGATTTGTCAATTTCACAAAGACGGACTGTCATATAATGCAGATTGCTACAAATTATTGTCTCTGTAGAACCTTCAAGCAAACGATTTGGAGGGGGCGTTTGCATGTCCCCCGATCGCTTATAGTTTACAAGATTTGAGCACAAGACGGTCGTGTTGAGATAATGTCGTTGACAGAAGATACGACATGTCACAAAATTACCAAAACATGCCAAATATGGAAACTTGTCAATGAAAGCAAGCTTTATTTTCTTTCCAGGAGCCTCCACAAGATTTCCAGTGTTGTTCATCTGCGGCCGAAGCCGACCTCGGATGAGCCACATGACAGCATGTTGCTAGAAATGAACTTGATGGCTACTGACGAGCGAGACCAGCCAACCAGCAACAGCCTGAGCGAACCCACAAAAGCTAAATGTCTGCAGCAACTGCAGGCGTCAGACATCATGAAGCAGCAAGATCCTCGCAGAGCCACCATCAGTTACGAAGCATCAGGGTATGTAACTCACCAAATGGCTGAAGAAGATGACGAAGATGATGACAGTGATGATGACAGACAGCTCCTTCATCCAAGAACCAAAAGCCTTCCCTGTCGTCCTCCAGTCAATGTCTATGAATCCATCGACGAGGTTGGCAAGTATCAGCCGCTAACCTTCGGTAAGCGACCCACATCGGGCCCGCCAGCGCCTGGGCCAAAGAAAGGAAAAAAGATCCACACTCGCAGTGGAGGAGTTCAAAATCTTGCCGCCGTCAGAAAATACCGACCAAGATCCGTGCAATACGAAGAGGTAGGCAACCGCAAGAACGGATTGCTGTTAGAGGAGCCCAGAGATCGGAGTAAGTCGGCGTCACACTACGATTACGTGAAGCGGACGTCTGCACAGCAGAGCCCCAAATCGAGACGCAACGGTTGGAAGTACGGCCCGCCACCCCGCCCCAAGGGTCGAGCCCCGCTACCACCACCGAGTCTGTACGATGTTGTGAAAGTTGACAGCGCGCCGACCTTACTGTTTCAGAACCAGGAATCGTCAGCTGGAGAGAGCTCGCAAACAGACTTTGAGAACACCTTGAAGAAACCAAAGGTTGTCTACAGCAGACCTGGAACAATCGACGAAGAAGCCGAGGCGAAGGCCCCCGGGGAATGCAAGTATTTCACGCTAGAGCCGCCTGCCGTGGTTAGATACACAACCAGCGATGATTCCGATGATGAACAAGAAATTGAGATTGAACGAGACATTGGCCGCTTCGAGGACGCCGAAGAAACGGACCCCGTTCCAAATGGCACTGCGTCGATCGCACTGCGCCCTCTGTCGACGAGTGCGCCTATTGACATACCGCCCCCAAAGTCGCAAACGATGGCCGACTTTGACGTGGAGTCTTCCTGTTTGTGAAACAGTCATGAAACTGACAGTCGGACGTTGTGGTTTCTGGCTATTGCTGTTAACCGCAGTGTGTCAATAGCAAAGACGCAGAGCCGAAGCCATAAAATACTCGCTTCAGACGATAGCCACTAATATAATAAAGATAACTATTTCAAACATAGGATGAATAGTAAACAAATGTATGCACGAAATGTAGCAAGTCTTATGAAAATGACTTAGCGTTAAGTGTTTAATTACTGGATCGATTACAATATTTATAACCGCAAATAGATGGTTTTGGTAAAGGTTCTAAAGTTTATTTTCTTATTCGTTTAACATAGGTCAAGGATGTTCGTACAATGATCAGGGTACTAACTAAATTGATATAAAATAAACAACGAATCCTCAACGACCACACAGATGTGTAAATAAACAGGTTTTTAACTATTTTTCTCTGGAGAAAAGAGAGTATTTATACAAATATATATTTTATTCAATCAATCTTTCAAAAAAGTTAAAGACGTCCAATTCTTGTGTAACCACTCGGGCATTGATATAATACTTTATCACGTAAATAGAGGGAACATGTGCATATGAACGGGCCAGTTAACTTGTAAAGTTACATTTAAAATAATTACATGAAAGAGACAAACTTGGAGCAGCGCTAAAGCTCCAATTACAGGATGGATAAATGAGAGAAGATAATGTGAAGAAGTTACAGTTTTAGAGGTGGGAGGAAACCCCCAAAGAAATATTATAGGGAAAACCCACGGAGTCAGGCAGGGACTGAAAACCCAATCCACATAATTGGCCCAGGCAGGATTCGAACCCGGGTCATAGCGGTGGAAGGCGAGGAAAGAACCGCTTATACCAACTCGACTATCTGCAGTATTTCTGCAACCTTTGTATTATACTTTTGTTTCTATCTATCACAGCTAGAAATCTGCCCTTTTCCGCATTTTGAAATACTGGATATCAGTATTACCTATACAGATTTCTATGTGAATATATCTGAGGATAATAACTTCAATAAAACATATTGCAAATGGTGTTTCTTGCGATAAGTCTGTCATAATTAGGGAATTTCCTTCTTAGCAAGTACTCGGAAACACTAAATGGTGTATATAATACGTGTTCCAGTATACCATGACATATTAAATCTAATTATAGATTGAAAAGGGGAATGGAAACTATTTTTGTAAGTTGAACCGATAGTAATGCGTAAAACGTGCTATTTTAGGACGGAATTGTTTTACTTGTTTAATTAAATTCAAAGTTTACTCATTAAGCCGATAGTAATTAATGTTTAGCGCTAACCGTAAAACACAGTAACAACCCTTATATCTTATGCGTTTCATTTGATTAAGGATGATTTCAAATTGTGTAAAGAGGTGGCTGCGTTAAGATTATCAGGAAATTAGGTAATAACAACGATATTTAAACTCAATCTCAAAGACCGTTATGATTAAGCTTTTGTTTCTTGTAATTTTAATACCTCCAAATGGGCACTTTGGGAGACAATCCCATAGAGTCGTGCACAATCTTTATTGTAACCTAACCCGTTTTTACCTGGAGCTTTTTCCACGAAATTTCATATTTATGCTATTTAGACCCAAATCTGTCTTCTCCGAGCAAAAATAACTCCCAAATATCGTTTTGTGGGGTAGCTAGACACTTAGGGAGACACTGAAATGTCTCCCTAAGTGCCACTGTCTCCCAAGTGAATCAAAACTATCGCTAATTTGTCTCCCAAAGTGCCTATTTGGAAGAATTGGAGAAATCCTTAGTAACCATGACAACTGTTTCTAAATACTGATATAAACAGGGTAAGTTACGGAAAACCTTACAAAATGTTAAACATTGCTGAGAAACAATAATCTTACTGGTGGCCATCTTGTCTAAAAATAGAACCTATAATTCACATCCCGTCTCTCAAATGTCTTCCAGACATAACGAACTGCAAGTTGAGGACTGACCTATCATCTTAGCATAATAACAGGAAACATGTTAGAGCTGTGCCCAACAATGCAATGTCTTGTAAGGAAGCGCCTTAAGTTAAGAAAGCTCATGATCTCTGACTGTGAGACTCAGTCGAAATCCGTTCTAAAGGATATGTCATGGAAATGTTGAACAAGCTTATTGATCCGTGCTAAGTAAAGAGAACTAATTGCTGCTTAGCGCATGACAGTGCAATTAAGTGAAGTCATCATGCTTTCAGTTTCAGAGCTCAAATGTACTAGAATCTGAATCTTGTTTATACTTTACTTCTAAGTTGACTTACATGTGGGTGTGTAAATTTGTATGTGTGTCTATTTTCGTTATATCGGCTTTCAATAATTATATTTATTCGGTTTATTTCGTTACATTTTGTAAGTAATTCTTGATGAACTAAAGAGGGTAAGACGTATATTATAAAAAACAACATCTGCGATGTTTAAAAAATAAAGTAATTGCGATTTATTTTGCAAAGTAAATTTGTGTTTATTGTGTACGTTATTTTGGATCATTTTAGTGCATCATTGTCACTCACTAAGCAAACTCATCCTGATAACATTACGCTGTAAGTGCGCGATCTTGAGAAACAAACAGATGTAAAACATCGAGTAGTAAACAGTTTTGGTTTAAAAAACCCACAAACTCACAAAAGAAATTAAATTATACCAGTCCATGGAGAAATAAAGCGTGTGTTTTGCGTCGTAAAACAATATATTCTCATTGTTGTCGTTATGACTTTTTCAAATGTTTGTATTTTTAAGTTTTGCACAACCTATGGCGACACAGTGCACCGAAAGCACTTAGAAACGAAGTAAATCTAGACGCATAGGAAGCATGCCTATGCGCTGATAAACCGAGCAACGACACCTGTTACTGAGTTCTAATTGGTTTTCAAGGTAACAAGGGGTGGATAAGATCAAAGAATAACGCCAATTTGACTCGGGTTTTCATTTTAGGCGAGGGATTTTCGGCAGCTGCATCATCGCTCTGTCACGTGATCAGGAGATGATTCATAGATGGTAGATTAGACTAGCTTCTCAGTCTTAAGAGATTTACTCTTAGTCTCATACTGTTATACAAAACAACAATCTTTTGGTTTTAAGAATAGTTTCTTATACGACAAATACATTATTATATTGACCATTTTTGAAATTAGCCAAAAACCGTATGAGATGGGAATGACCATGTTTACGAATAAGATGCCATTTTATAAAAATGTGAATGGGTGCTTTTTCATTGACTAGAAATGACCTCTACCGCATGTTTTTTACGTTCGGATATTGCCGAACCAAAATAGATTTCTGGCAAGTGGCAAATGACCCATTATGATGCATTGTGAAAACACTGAATTAGTACTTCAAATAAAACAATTCGTCAGGTGGGGCAAAATCTAGGTAATATAATATAATAGGTAATATACAAAAAAGTCCTTTATACAATTTGTTTTAAAACTAAAAGTGGATGATTTGGGAGACTATAGGACGGAATAGATCTCTAGAACAACAAGGTCTAAAAAACCGGATGTTGGAGAGTCAAACAATTATGTTGGTGAAACCTTAGCCGTGTATGACAAGTCTAGGAGATCCCAGGCCCTAACTGAACCGCGTACTACCCGATGATGTCACCATCGTTCGTCCTTTCCTGCGCAGAGCAGGTCCTGGTAAGTCGACTGCAGGGCACGCACATACACACTCGCTACTTAGCACCGTAAAGTCAACTACAATTCTCACGCCTTGGGACGACCACAGGGACGTACTTGCAAACTCGGCCCCAGTAAGGCCGGTATGTGTTGTATGGCGGTGTAGAGCAGACTTGAAACTCAACGGTCTTTGTGTTAACCATTGGATTAGTCGAGCTGGTATCTTTGGCGTAAACTGGCTTTTATTTGACAGATGAAGATGGGCAGAGCGCTTGTGGCACTCCAGCCGTTGTTATTGTTGCTGGTCGTTAGCAGATGTGAAGGTGACCAAGGTAATCATGGCATGTTATTTACCTCAGAAGTAATAGTTTAAAATCAATGTAGGCCTATCACTGTTTTACTGCAAAAATCTGTTAGCAAGACGAAGATAACATATAAATAAAAATGTGAAACTTACTATCAGTATTGCTTTCGATGTTTTTTCCCGAAAATTTGTCGATTTGTTTTTGTCGATAGTTTGTCGATTTGTTTTATCGATAGTTTGTCGATTTGTTTTTTGTCGATAATTTGTCGATAGTGCCTAGTATAACATTAGGCATAAAGTTATATATGTTACTATAAGCGGTTACCCTTTTACCGATATACTAGGTAGAGGTATTTTTTACCTCATCACTATACCAAAGAGGTTGGTAAGAAGTAAATGTAAGAGGACAAGTGGACGATATTTACATGCGGCTGCTGCCAAAAGTTGAAATTGAGTGAACTTGGCATTTGCCAGGAATGATAGAGGATATAGGCTAATTTAGGTGTAGGCTTTGTACAGTAATGTGTCCTAAATACAAGGGAACCAATTCTGATATAGGCCAACCATGGAGGTAGGAAACACCTCCATGGGCCTACTTACGAGGCTCAATGAGGCAAGTATTTCAAAGTCCAAAGCGTTCAACTTTAATGGAAGCGTCGGAATTCATTTTTTGGTAAACCCATAACTCTATACAAAATTACAAGTAATTCGTAATTCGTATTGATTCTTTTTTGAAACAATAAATAAATGTTGAAGGGTCAGTATTAATAGACTGTTATGATCTAGATATGCAGACAGTACACGCCTTACATTATGCATGGCCAAATAATATGTCTGACACTCAGAATGGGCAGACAGGGGCGCCGTAAACAGTCTATAAATAGACAAACTTAGTTGTACTTGTAGTTGTAGCGTTCAAACTTGGCTTTACATTCTGGAAGTCACATCCCTGTGGCTGTGGTATAATTACGTTTCCGTCTTCTTCGACGAAGCACTGTCGAAGAGAGGGTTGTTTATAAAGGTTACAATTAAAACATTAGTCAGGGAGCAGCCGGTTGGGTCTAAGTCGTGTTTGGTACAGGTAATTAGACAAGTGGCTTATTTTGTCACATGGAAATTTAACTTTTAAATTTTCACCAAAATACTTTTACCTGCAGTATTTTGCTCAACGGCTTCTATTTTGTTAACGGTTGCCTTGATGAAATAATTGTCGCGTTTAGAACCAAAATGATGTAATTATCATTTTAGCAAATGATTTAGCACTAATTGTTAACGTAAGTTGTGACTCAGGACCAGTAAAATCATTGACGATGTTCCATCAAACTAAGTCAGGCAAGACATTATATGTGCACCTTGGCATTATCGTATAACGCATTATCGCCTTTTATCGAGGGCGTGGTTTTTGAAGTGCAACCGATGTTCCACGTGGACTTAAAAGTTGTTTCGTAAACTGCAATGTTTATTTAAATAGTCATTGACAATGTGTGCAGGGAATTCCAAATGGTCTAAAGTCATTAGCCGTTTCTTGCTGGACTATATGACGACACCTGCTGATCCCGTAATATCAAAGGGGTTGTTCGTCATCTTAGCTTATAGGACTCTACTAAACTTCCGCCATATGTCTCTTTTAAGAAAAGTTACTTTATAATTAACAACAATCTTAGGAGTTGACCGCCTTACTATGATTCTACTAGACTGTACCCAACAAATGTCTGTCCTCTTAAAGAAAAGTAAGAGCGACTAGAAAAGCAAGTCCTTTGTGTCATTTTCTATCGTTTCTTATTCGATGGGTGCACGTACATCATTTGTATTCGTATATTATGCAAATTATTAAGAGTCAAATCGTTAATTTTAAATACTAATCTTAAAATCGGACGAAGGGGGCTGCGTTTTTGGACATAGGATGAAGGTAGTATTTAGTATTTACTAACTTTTAGGAAATGGCAGCTTTCTATCCTTAGGGAGGCGGGTGGTATAGGGTGTTCGATCAGCACCCGCGGTACGCCTGGTTCAGTCACTTTGTTTTAAAAGGTAAAATACTTTGTAAAGAGCTATTGCTCATACTGAGGGCTTCATCCTTCAAAAGGTCGGACATGTTGGACGTATGTTTAGGGAGATTTGTATCTCTCTTGAAATATGTCATATCTTGAAGACAGTGATGGATGTTGAATGTGTCATGTCTTAAAGACAGTGACTGAGTTGCCCAATTGGGAATAATGCCAACATAAATCACACACGTGTCGTTGGTACCAAGCCCAATACTAAACTCACAGAGATTAATGATCTGCCTCTTGTTTTAACCCTGAGAAAACGATCTTTAAGTTTCAAGTTTCAAAATGGCTGTATAATCACCGGAAAAGCAATCGTTTAAGAACATAACTCCTGTCTGCAAATGTTCTAATGCCAGAGGGCGTGATACATGAAACCACATGGTGGTTAGTCATCAAACGGGGAACATATCCAGGGTAAGACTTCAGGAGTTTGTGGCTTATTCGCTGTAGATGTATTACCGGCTTAATCTGGAGCATGTCATAGTTCATTTCCGGGAAGCGTTGGTATGGGAATATAACCAAATAATCTCTGTACAATGGTACCAGCTTTATTTCTTACAAAATATTTCTGAACAGATGGGCACAGTTATAGGAGGAGAAGGACTAATATATTCAAAATATTTGTCTTTGATTTTGTAACCACAAATTATAAAACATTCTAGTAATGAAATCATAAAAAGCATAAAAAGCATAAAAAGCAGAATGCCAGTGATGTGTTCTCGCAGAGGTGATATTGTCAATCAATATTGTGCACACGACGGTCAATGACAAAGAAATGCCGTTAGGTGAATTATGGTTTGAGGCCAGAGAAGCAGACGGTATTTTGTAACGTCTCGGGAAGATAATCTATCTTGACAGATCAGATGTTATGACCGCAGTATCTGGATAATATTATATTCATTATTTTCTAATCTTCTCCGGAGGGGTGTGACCCCCTGAGAATGTCAGGGAGGGGCATTGTCCTCCTGTATCAGTTCTTAAAGTTCTGGGGAATTCTCTCCAGAAATTGGAAAAGTTTGGCGAGAATTAAGGTCATTTGATTGTGTAGTAACCACGAAGGGCGGTGCTTTATCATTCGCTTGTCCATTGTGGACACAAAACCTGACACCAATGACCAAACCATAAGGATTTGGGTTCAGTTTCAACAATTTCCATTTGTACAAGTTCTTTCAAACCTGACAATCAAATTATTCGATTGAAATGAGACGGCGCAGGTGCTTTCACTAATTGGAGAGGATATGTTTCAATAACGTCAGACGCGCTATAAGGCTTAATCTCTCTCAATCCTTTAACGCCGCGACTCTTGAAAATTACAAAAATGTTTACTGAAATGCCAAGAAAAATATCTCCGTGAACATTGTCTTTCGATTTGAAATTCCGCAGTGTAATCGCCTCTAAATGTCATGCGACTTGCCTCGTGGCGTTTTCTAGTGATTCATACTACATTTTTGTCTGAGTCACCTTTCTACTTCTCTCATTCTTTCCAGTTCAATTGTTTTATAAAGACTACTTTCCAAGGAAACAAATAACGTCTGCCCTATAAAGGCGACTTAAGCATGACTCATTTCCCCAGAATTATTTGTTACATTCAAAATGACACTTGACATTAATTTTGCTCGTCAGATATCCAGTGTGTTTTCTTTGACCTTGATATAAAGATGAATAAGATTAAAACTGCTGCAAACTGCTCACTGGCTGGAATGACCTAAAATATACCAATCAAATAAGTTAAGAGGGCCTAATATTTCGATCTTAACAAGATCTTCTTCAGAGACATAATGACTGTGTACACGAAACAAACATAGGGCAACGTACAGCATGATGCACATCATATAAAGATGAAGAGACTGCTTCAAAGTTGTCACCATCTGAATTGACATGTCAGCTTGCCAGATGTGATTTCAGGCTTACTATGTGATGTGATTATCTTTGATAAGAGGCTGGTCAGAGCCATAGCTGGTTCTGTGGCTTACCAATGCAAAGACAGTGGAACTATGCATAAAGTAGTTCTTGCTGTATGGTTCAACTTGATGACATACACTTCAAAATCAGAGAATGTGAAATTGCATTAAACCTCAATGGTAACATTTCTTCCGTTCTCGACCATAATTCACATTAAATTGTATTCATATGTCACATGTCATTGTATTCATATGTCACATGTCATTGTATTCATATGTCATATGTCATTGTATTCATATGTCATTGTATTCATATGTCATTGTATTCATATGTCACATGTCATTGTATTCATATGTCACATGTCATTGTATTCATATGTCACATGTCATTGTATTCATATGTCACATGTCATTGTATTCATATGTCATTGTATTCATATGTCACATGTCATTGTATTCATATGTCACATGTCATTGTATTCATATGTCACATGTCATTGTATTCATATGTCACATGTCATTGTATTCATATGTCACATGTCATTGTATTCATATGTCATATGTCATTGTATTCATATGTCATATGTCATTGTATTCATATGTCATATGTCATTGTATTCATATGTCATATGTCATTGTATTCATATGTCATATGTCATTGTATTCATATGTCATATGTCATTGTATTCATATGTACATTTCAGGAGTGGGAGGTTAGGGCTGCCTCAGTAACTAAACCTTGAAAACTGGAGGCAAACTTTAACATTTGTAGAAACGAAAACAAGTTAAATGTCATATTTCGCCAAAGTACTGATTGTACTTGTTGTAAGTAAACTACCACGTCTTTCTTGGCGTACCTATTTCGTTATACCCAGTACGATTTAGGGCAGAGCGGAACCCCTTTTGTCCCTAAACTTCGGACTAGTACATCTCTTGGATATCTGAAAAGAGTTCCTGATATTTTGGGATCGCAATGATCAACACAAAAGATGTTCATGTGCCTTATATCTTGCTTCATGTATACTTCGACCAATGTCAGCACATTTTACAGAAGCTCTTGCATGTGTCTTGTTGCTGAGGTGCATCTTGTCGACACATACATGTACATGTAGGTGTCCATGGAGACCTACAGTCTTCAGTCACCTCCGGTGATTGGTGGTGATGTCATGCTTGGACGAGAAGGGGTGCACCCATGTGGGTAACATGTTTAGGCAACTCGGATGAATGATCGCCAAGTAGTGATAAATGAAAACACTGGGGCGGCTGGAAACGCGAGTACGCCATGACAAAACTTCACTGACAAGAAATAAAAGTCGCTCTGCCGCAAACCAAACAAAACAGCAAAGTTCGTGCATCTATTGTGTCGAGGTTCCGAGTGGTGATGAGTTTCCAAAAATAAATTACACGCTGAAAATAAGTAATCTATGATTGGTCACCATTTTATAACTTGGAACATGATGGTGACTACAATAGGACTAAAATAGCACAATTTGTTTTACCCTATAACTCCTTTAAATCCCTCAACCCTTTAAATCCCAACACCCTGCGCTAATAAAGTGAACGTGTACTGAACAGCTGGGCTCCACCAAACCCTTGTGTTGGAGTTCGGCTGGATGGGGATCAATAGGGTGGGCACTGAATGGCAACATTGTTTGTGTGCAATTCTAAGTTTGAAATGGAGGACCCGGGGGCACGGGCTTCCGATCTGGGGCAAACCCCCACTGTGTGGTTCTATACACTCTGATGTGATGTGATAACCCTAGGCTGGGGTTGTTAATCCCGTCACGGTCAAACTTCGACGAAAGACAAGGAAGTATTACTACACCACCCTCGTAAAACGCTGACATCATTTAAAGACTTCCAAGGAGTTGTTATCATGTTGGTGTTAAATGATGATCCCGGGACATACTTTCCCTATATCACTCAGCGATATAAGTGTTCGCAGATTTGGAAAATCCGGATCAAAAAGCCAGTCACTCTATCAAAATCAATAATTTCGATTCATTGGGTAACAAGTTTTGTGGGTGTTTCCCATTGTTTTTATTTCTCGTTTTGTAAATTTAATTAATTAATAAATTAAATCTAACTGTTGATAAATGAAAACAATCCCTATTTTTGGTGCTTAGTATCTCGAGCAGTTTTCTGTTTGTTTTCAATGCCTTTCTAGTTTATTTTATTTTCGCTTTTGTTCTTAATATTTTACCAAAACCCAGCTATTGTATTAACTAGGTTCCTAGTTTCTACGTGGCCTCATTAATAACTGTTATTAAACAACAAGTGCGCTTTTACATCTTGCTTTTAACATGCCACCCAAAACTTCAACGAGTCCAACCGATAATAATCTACATGAAATTCGATATTTCGCCAAGCAGACGGAACGCCCACGAACACCCGGTCTCCATAATGACTGACAGAAGTATTCAATCCTAAGAAACGGCTATCAACCATCCCAGGTGTAAGACCAAAACACTGTCTTTATTTGTTTGCAATAAGGAAAAGGGAAGGGTCGGCTAGAAAAATGCTGCCAAGAATCGAGACGTCTGTTTCCGACTTAGGAGACGTCGTGTTTCGAGTATATAGGCTAAGCAAGCCATGAAGGCAATGTACTTTGTTGCAGTTCCTTGGCCATGGCGTGTCAAACGTTGCAATATTTGATATTTCAAAAATGTATGTGCGATGTTAGAATGTACAATGTACATGTACTATAAGTGATGTTATACAGTTACCACAGCCATGCGATAAACAGGGGGTGTCATTTCGTAAACAGTGGGTGTCATGTGATAAACAGGGCGTATCATGTGGTTAACATGGGTGTCATCACACATATACATTTCTTTATATATGTCTTTTTACAGATTTTATTGGGTAATTTGTTTTGTAGTATTTTATCTCTTGTATACCTTAACAGTAATACCTTTACTCTACATTTACTTTACCTTGGAAATAATCTTAATTTTGTCTGAACCCCGTTCAATTCTACGCAGCTGATGCGATTTATGCCATTTTTCTTTTGTTTACATAAAAAGCTAAGTTTAATTTGATCATCACACTATTGCGCCGACTTCTGTTTTCTGTCTTAAAAGGTCAGACACAATTCTTCTTTAGCTTTCACTTAATTAAAAAAAAATCAGTAATTGAAAAAGACGCCGTTCTGCCCGCTACACCTCAATGGAATATGATGATTCATATAACTGTCAAATTACTTTAAATCCAACGCAAGTCAGGCACATAATATTGTAAATACCTATTATTTCTTGTGCAGTCAGGCATTCAGCATTTTGGTTTCGCAGGCACGTGGGTCAAAGCATGTGTATGCCTACATGCCGCGCAAACGAGCGCGTCACGCATGTCGAAAACGAATGTGATTGGCCGAGTAACCAAGAGCGCGTGCACGCGGAACGCGCAGACGTATTTGTGCGCGTATTCATATTTAAATGAGTTGAATGGACGACGAGGAACTGACACTTAAAGTGGTGTTCAGATTCAGTTATATCAAACCATTGACCTTTGATAGTATTTAGCAATAATTGAACCTGCCAACAGGCGTAGCAACGAGACGGGATGACCCGGGGGAGAGGCCGGGTATGAACTAATTAACCTACCCACCTATACATTTCCAGGTATAAAATGTTAGCAAAATAGCAATGAAATTGTTGCTTTCTTGTCGAAGACTGAGCAAGAGTTGTACCTCGGTGAGGTTTTGGGAAAGTTACTAGTAATAAAGACCGCATTTTGTTTTTATAGATGAAATACCAGTATACGAAGCTTTAACGCAGTTGCCATTGTTTAATTGAAAGTTGAGTCCTTGCTCATACAAATTCAATTTATATTCAGAAGGTACAACAGATTTTCAATTTTAGTATACGCATGTATGACCAACAAAATTGGCTTTTGGTTGTCAGATTCTCTATTTCAATATTTGCATGTATGACAAAAAAAATTGGCTTTTGGTTGTATGTTAATCATATAGTTTCTGATTTATTGGTTTCATTTTCCCCCTTTTTTTTGGGGGGGGGGGGAGGGGAGGGGTGGAGGTGGTACTAATGTTTTTTTCTTAAATTATATGACATGGTTTGCACAGCATGACTTGTGCTGCGGCTTCAGATTTCTAATTTCATAATTAGTTCGGTAACATGTCCGCTTCAAGTTTGTTCTGAATAATAATCCCTCAACACGCTATAGCTAGCTGCCACGGCCACGGTCTAAACGCTATTATCAACATGGAAGGGCGTTTTCTGATTCTGACCTCAGGGGAATCGGAGCGACAAGAAAGAGGAACGCTAAATTGGGCCATTGCTCTGCTACAGGGATAACGCCGTCTTCAAGAATTCAGGAAGAGAAAACTAAATTGCATTAACTTTCACTCTTTCAAAAGACACAAAATAGTAAAACCCGTTTTGTGTCATGAATCAACGGTTTCAAACTTAAAGGTAAGATACACCGTTGGTAATTGGAGAGTTGTATTTTATATAGTAATGTCGTTTAACTGACCTGTCTAAAGTTTAACAATCATGGATGCTGAGAAAAGCAAGAAAGATAGCCGGGCAGTTGTTCTTATGTTGTTGTTTTTGCGATCGCCGTCCAGCGATTGATTTTTTAAAATAGAATTCAATTGTTTGTAACAATTACAGGATATCTAGCGCAATCATTTTTGCTGGATGCTTACAATAATTATTTACTTTCAAAAAAGTAAGACATTTCTTGATAATTCGGGAGTAAATTTTTTCGATATCTGCAAATGGTGTATACTACCTTTAAAGGTCTGTGTGGGCGTTCTGGTAATTACCTTAATCCTGATTGTATAAGTTCCTTTGAAGGGCAAGTTAGTTCAAATATATTACCCCTTGAAAACTTTGCACAAACATGCTTATGTGTCTACACCTATTTATCACACCTATGTTAAATCTATGTTAAATCTTAATCCATAAACGCTTTCATTTTTTACGGTAGACTTTCCCGCCAGTTTAAGTACAACAAGTACGGCTACAAAAGCTTCTAGAACTATATATTTACATTGGATAAACCAAACATTAGGCTCATTATCAACCCAGAGCGCGATGCTTTATTTCAATTGGAACTTTGAAATAATTTTGTGAATAAATTCGATTTATTTAGCAAATTTTGTTCATTCAATGATTAAAGACATTCACAGGGATTTGTAACGCTGTACTCCCATACAATTACTGATAATTATATACAATGTGTATGTAATTACAATAACCATAGTCCTCACATACGTGTAGGTTCTTTTGGCAGCCGCGTCACACCCGTGCATTTTACTTGTACACGGGTGAAATTCCTGCGATTTAGCGGCTCAACGCAAAAACTAAATCCTAGGTAAGTGGCGGGAAAGACCTCATCATAACGGTATTGTCAACTTCAATCATAAAGGCCGTACAGTACAAGCGGGCTGTCTTGCTTACACGGAACAGGCAGGATGTGGGAAGGGCTGCACCACTGTTGTGTTTTTCCGGATGATGCAGGACCTGTATGTCTCGCAGTTGGTTTCTGAGCCCTTAAATCATAATGCTGCCTTTCTCCTTCCGTCACAGTCATATTAAGCACAGTTGCCTTTAGGCTCCGGCTCCATGACTATTGCCAAACTGCATGAACGAAGGCAAAGACAGAGATGAAGCTGGAGTTTGGAAAACGGCATGTTAATGTTAATGTCCGCTTTCATTCATTCCACAGTGCACCTTCGAGACTTCTTGCTCCGTCTCCGGCCCTCAGTGACCATTGCCAAACTGCATGAACGAAGGTAAAGACGGAAATGAAACTGGAGTTTGGAAAACGACCCATTAATGTTGGCTCTCCTTTATTCCACAGTGCTGTATCACTGCACCTTCGAGACCAATGAGGATTGCAGGCTGGAGCAGGACCAAAGCGATGAGTTCGATTGGGAGGTTCACCGCGGCGTGACACCTTCAAGCCATGCCAAAGTCAAAGTCAACAACCACCACAAAGGGCGCCACTACCGATCCATCAGAAAGCGAGGCAGTTACGGGAATGAGGAGTTTGCAGGACCACTTAGTATGCTCAGAGAGCTGTCGTATGAAGAAAAGGAACTCATTAATTTCAACATCTTCATTGAGCTGGCGCAAGACCCTTACCCCACCAGGCCTTTTGTGGACCACACGTACGGAAACGATTCAGGTATGGTAGATCTTTTATCAACCTTTTGTCACGTTTCTTCCTCGTGAAGACAGCCTATGTTGTTGTTTTTTTACAATTCATTCCTAATTACGAAGGTGTAGTTGATTGGTGGTCCACGGGAAGAGAAGTAGAGTGTTGTTGGTAGTCTTCGGCAGGACCAAATAGTGTTATCAGTTTTATGCGCTATCTTGCTTTGTAGTCTAAGTCACCCATCACGACCGAGTAACAGTGAATTCCGAATTTAGGCGATCGGACGGGGACCCCATGATGAGCTTCTCGGTGGATCTTTTAAATGTTAGTCCTTTCAACATTTTGTTGGGTTACGTTTTGGTGGAGGTTTTGCTTTTTTGTATTACTGAAAAAGATATTTTCTGGTAATGATCGCTATATACGGAAACAACAAACAATCTAACTAGGTCTGGATTCTATAGCTTCTGACGATGATCCCAATATTTCGAATCAGTTTGGGGTGATTAAAAACTTATCTAGGATTCTCGGGTTAAATTCAAATTGTGCAAATCTTTCCTTCCCGAAGGTCACTTTGCACACCTCGTGGCGAAGGACAACACTCGTACTAGCGGCCACGCCCGCATCATGTCTCCACCCATTACCGTTTTAGACTCTGTGGAGGCAGACCTGACGTTCTTCTATCACCTCTGGGACGCCAAGGACCGACCTTCAGCGGGAAAACTCAAGATCTTCGCCTGCGAGGGGCAAGATTTGGTCTTTACCGCCACTGCCAGCATGGGCAGCGTATGGATGAAGGCAGAAGTGCGGATAAAGTGTAATGGAACCTTTAGGGTAAGCTATATGAATCATACAATTATACCAAAACCCATTTAGCTGTGCCTTTAGCTTTATGATACGACTTCAATACTAGAGTAAGATTAAGAGAAATGTTGACGATATACGTACACTCCTGCAGGCGTTTACACGCGCGCAGACGTTGTGAAAAAAAAAGTCGTGTGGAACAGAAAATCGAGGCGGCGGAAATGTTTCGAAAAAGGTATCTGGTCAAAACAACGGTGGGTCTCTAACTTCCTGGGAGACTCTCAATGTTAACTGGAAGCTATTAAGCATTCCCGATATTGAGTGGAACCATTTCTTGCATGAGATATTTGTACGTTTTGTTCCAAATACTATTAATCTGTAAGAGTTCGTTTTGACAAGCTTAAAATGCCTCATTCTATGAGCACATTGCTCGATGCTTTAACAAAAGTCATTTCGTGCTTCTGCAAGACTCCTAAATAGCTATTTAGGTGCCTTTTTTTTTTTTTTTTTCATTGAGTCTGTTATCCAGCTAGGAAGCTTACGATGATTCATGTTACTTTTACACTTTACATTTTACTTTATATCAACAAGTTTGCAACATGAACACGAACCTTTTTTTGGCTTCCTTCGATTTAACCGACGAGGATTATCCAGTTTCCCACCGCACATTAAAACCCGCTATCTTACTTTCACCCAAGGCCGTTTTTCTTGTTCAATTACTCACGAGAATTATCATGTTTCCCACTGCACATCAAAACTCGCTATCTTGCCTCAATCAAAGGCATGTTCCTTCCTTGGGTGAAATGCAAAACATGTGAAGAACGATATATCTTGAAAAGCGTAAGTGATTTTGTTGATTCTTACAGATCATATTTGAAGGTTTTATCGGAGGTAGAGATGTAGACATCGCAATTGATGACGTGAATGTGACTGTTAGTAATGGTGAGTTCTAATGGCGGATTTCAATAACGATCCGGATATTGGCTGACCGAACAAAACTGAGTTAGAACCGTTTTCTTGTTAAAGTAAATTGCTCAACTTTGATGTTTCTAAAGACTCTTTTATGCTTTCTATATTTTTGTACACAATATGTCATATCTAAGTGTTTGAAGTATTCTGTTTTAAAGTTGCACTTACACAAATAGTGGCACTTCTTCACGCGACTAACCTAAGTGTCTTCATGCCAGCAACACTCTACAAAACTGAAATTAAATTTACACTTGTATTCATTATGGAACATCACATGCTTGGCTCATAATTGAAAACACCTGCAGGTTTTCTCTGTTACAAAATATGGTGGAAAGGTGACCTTTCGGGATTATAAGGGGGAGGGGGAGTTGCGAGTTGCACACGCATCCTCCTTAACCTAACGCGTGCTCCACAGTACGGACTTGTGAAAACCCTATCTCCTTATAGGGAAGTTCTATTTTTAACTTCAGAATTCCGTTTAGTATTTGCTTGTGCCGGACATGAGCATGCAAGTTCCTGGTGACAGATATTTCCACGTTAGCTCCAACTAACTTATTTTATGTTTGTCGTAAATGGTATGGAAAACCCAGCCTTCTATTTGTGTGGTTTTCCAGCAGACGATTTGCTTAGCGTTCTAACTATTCGAAGTGTCTGGATTGTTTATGGTCTTCTAGTTGACAACCGTAATTTTGACTATTTCTTTTCAATTGATTCCTGTTTACTTGCACAGTGCCGCGGGAAACCTTTTGTAAAATGCTTTCTCCCTTCTGATAATTTGTTTACACATCGGATTTTTGAAAACTCTCTCAGTCTAAAATTAATTTGCTGTAGTCATTTGCTATCTTGCCTGAAACTCTCTCAAATGTGAGTAGGTCTACGTTGATTGAAGAGTTCCATTTAATGTTGGTGGCTGAACTTAGAATTGAGTTTGATTGTATTTGTAGGTAAACCACCAACGCAGCAACCCAGTACTACCTGGAACTGGGGCGATGACTCTAACACATCTAACAGGGTGACCTTAGCGGCAACGGCGCCCACAGCGACAAAGAGTCGTGTGTCTATCACTCCAAGCGACCCCGGGCTTGGACCAGAGGGACCTGATACGGGTGTGGACCCAGAAACGGCTGGTAGTTATTATTCTGGTCTTGTCAGGAACGAGTACTAAAACAATGTGTCGTTTATTTCAAGGGAGGGCTTAACGATGTAGTTTGGTTAGCTAACCACATTATATGTACACATTTTGCTTTGGGTGTAATTTGTTTTTAATGGATGGGTGAATGTTTAGGGTTAATATTTGTGACACAGAACCATTTTTTTAGTTTGGTGTTCATAAATACTGGAAAAACCAAACAAATTAATTATGTTTTTGTTTTGGTCTGATTTCTAGACTTCCTTCCCGCCATTCATGCGCTAGAACGAGTTTCACGTGTCAAAAAAACAGACCGCCCGAACGCAGCCTTAAAGTTAATAGCAAAATGTAGGGACCAAATTTCAGGTTGATGATGAAAGCTTGTCATGATCACCGTGTTTCTCTGTTTTTTTCTTTTCCCTATCAAGTGAGCCTGGTGGTGGTAGCTCTAGTTCTGTTCGCTGCTACGTGCTTCATGCTGCTGATCACCCTTATGATTCACATCCGCTTCAGATCAAAGAGAAGGCAAGAACCATCACACACAAATGGCACACAAAGTTGAAAATCTAAATATATCCAGCACAATGTGCGGTCAGAAAGGTCACACTACCCTTTCACACTTTCGTAAAAGTCGAGAATCCTAGATAAGTTTATATTATCAATCACCCCAGATAGACTGGTTCGAAGCATTGGGATCATCGTCACAGTCTATTCAGATAGTTCCTGACCCAGGCTCTGATAGATATATACACCCTATGCGATAATAAACAACCGGAAACTATATATTTTCATTTTCATTTTCACAGTCAGTCATCATCAGTTTGGGAAATATAAGCTGTATAGGAAAGACCAATCAATCACCACGGGGACATGAAAGCTTAATTTCAAATGGGGTCAGAAGTGGGAATCGAACCCGAACCCCAACCCCAACCCCAACCCCAACCCCAACCCCAACCCCAACCCCAACCCCAACCCCAACCCCAACCCCAACCCCAACCCCAACCCCAACCCCAACCCCAACCCCAACCCCAACCCCAACCCCAACCCCAACCCCAACCCCAACCCCAACCCCAACCCCAACCCTAACCCCAACCCTAACCCCAACCCTAACCCCAACCCTAACCCCAACCCTAACCCCAACCCTAACCCCAACCCTAACCCCAACCCTAACCCCAACCCTAACCCCAACCCTAACCCCAACCCTAACCCCAACCCCAACCCTAACCCCAACCCTAATTCAACCTCTGGTTTCATGCTTCGAAATCCCCAGCACATTTCAATTTGCTGCATTTCAACATTGGGTTGAAAAAGAAATTTAGTAAAAGCTGGATTTGAACACCGCTATAGCGACCTTGAAACTAAGCTTTTGTGTTGGCGGTCTCTTTGATCAACTACGCTAGAAGCTACATCAGTTGTTATTTTATATTGTGTGTCTCCTGACGACAGGCAGTGTATAATTACCGAAACGTTGAGTTCCCTCCGGTTCCTTTCAGAACCACAAAACTCACGAACTTGTTACTCTGCAAACCTTAAAATTTCATCTATATTCTTTGTGTCGATAAACTGCAGGAGACGAGGAAGGTCTCACGAGCCTTTAAGCTTCGGATCCGAGTTCTTCAACCGCCATTCCATGGATCCCAGCGAGGCAACGGCCTACATGACTCTGAATTTCCCTCCAAGTTCTACCTCCGGTTCCGCCGTTGAGTTCCTATCTATGTCAGAGCGCCACTCTGGCGACGCCCAGGACTCCAAGCGACCTAAACCTTCCAGCGGCGTACAATCCAAGCGCTCCTCAGGCCTCAACGCCTCATCTGAAAGCATCCGTCGCAGCTTGTACGCAAGGCGCCCAACCGTGGGTCAGCGTCGACAGAGCCGGACATTCCCTGCCACCAAGGAGCTCAAGAACATTCTGGAGAGCGTCCAGATGAGAAGATTCCGGACTCTCAGCCAGCACATCTCGGTAGCAGATGTAGAGAACCTGCGCCGCACTCTCTGCAGCCAGGGAGAAACCACGTTTAACGGCGAACGGACTATGTCGACAGTCGTCCTGGACACCTCGGCATCCACTCTGCGACCCATGAGCAACATGTCCGATCACTTCTACTACAGCTTGTTCCCTACCGTGGGTATAGTAAGCTGTAAGAACTCACTGGTAAGTTGCGAAGAGGCAGGATCCATCGTTGAGATAGAGGACAATAGGCCGTGCTCGGGGGATTACGACTCCGATGACTTGGAAGTACAGGCAGTGACTAGCGGTTCTTTGCTCAATAAGTCTACGAGCATGAGCGATTCAGATAGTGCCACATCAGTAGCTGTACCAGAGACTACTCAGATGGTAGACAATGAGATCTATGAACGTTATACCAACTCGGACTCATCAAGTCCAGACATATAAGTTATGGATATCTTGCCCAATGACTTTAATAGTTTAGTTTATACATTTTAATGTCGGTAACCTATGTTAACACAATCCTTGGGAACTACGATCGTCAACCTTTGGGGGAGCATAAGGCTCTGTACATATTGTTTTTGCCATGCTCTACGTGTATAATCTTAATTAAAAATTATTACAAAGACCTAAACAACGAATAATGCAAAATAAGGTTGGTGTTAATATATTAGAGAAAAAGGTACAATTGAGAGACATCCACATAGACTTGTGCACATATACACAAAATATTACAAATATAATTAGGTGTCTAGATATCATAGTACGTGAAACAAAAATGACACACTTAAATGGCGTACGTATGACATATAAGTGGTACGTACGGCACATAAGTCGTACGTACGAGTTAGCTGAAGTGAGAGATGGTAATTATTTTCACCATGTCGCTATAATACAGCTTCGTAAACTTCTTGCCAATGTTAGGCAAATAAAATTACCGCGCTGTTTTTACCTAACTTTTTTGTTTACCAAGTTTGACAAAATGTTACGGATACCTCATGTTGAGCAACTAAACTTACACCGTCTGTGAAACACTGTCAGCATTTCTCATTGGTTTAGCATTTGATATGTCTAATTTGAAATACAAAATAGATTTGTGAGAAATCATTTACACTAAGAAACAGAGGTTCAAATTTGCACCCTAATTGATACAATAGCAGCACCTCTACAACAAAGTGCACATTTTAACCTACAAGGTCCAAAGGGTGCAAATGTACATCGTTAAGGGTTCAATGTGCTAAAGTTGAACCCCTAGGTTAACTTTTGCACCCTTAGAAGTGCTGCTATGGTACCAATTATGTTAAGTACATACTTTCCCTATTCGCAAAAAAGAAATATATATTTGAATAAAATGAAAACGATGGTTTATGGGACTTTGAATTTGTCAGGATACTGCATTATTTTCTATATTATGCAATAGTTAGGCCTTACCTTCTTTATTCTTGGACGGGAAGACCATTTCCTCTCCTTCGCAGGTGAATCTTGGCAAATTCCTTGACACGCGTCAGTGACGTCCATAGACGTCGCCACTATCTGTCGAGAGCAATGTGTAACATTGTAATTAATTGGATCCCAGTGGCAGTTCAGTTTCATCCCCAGTTTCCGTTGGTCAATTCAGGATCCAACTACAGAGATTGATGATTCCTGTCTCGAAAATTAGTCACCTAGTCGTTCCTTGAGGATGACCGGTCACTCTTGTTTTATTCTGCCTGAAAAACTGAAATATTCCATGTTGATTAATGTGAAGTGCGCCCTTAATACTGTCTATCAACTGCAGCACAAGGTGCAATACCCACATCAATGTGCTGTCTTCAATTTGAGTGAATCGGGAGCCCATTAGCTTAAAACGCGCTTGAGTAATTCTGCCTTATATAACCAAGATGCTCATTTCTTTTCCATTGTATATTTTGAGGCGTGATATGAGACGGAGAGACTTCTCCTCCTCCAGCCCTCTTTTTGATGGTCATTGTGTTCGCGGAATGTTGTGGCTTCTCAGGAATTATCTTTGGGTTTTTAAAGTAACAGGTATCATCTTATTGTTGGAAAGGGGTGTCCTATAAATTACGTGTTATATAAAAACAATGTGTGTTACAGTCTGGGAATTTTTTATCTTAATGCCTAAGCGTAAACAAATCTTAAGATCATAAACAATCATTTATCTACTGTCTGTTCCAGAGACAATTATTGTGTCACAAGTTCCAACCAAGTCATTGGTTGCTTTGGTGGTCGTCGCACAGTGGCTGGTAACACTTAGTCAACATTGTAACGAGGGTGTAACTACTTGAGAAAGACACTGAGATATGTGCAACAGCGTCAATCAGATTCACCGCCAGACAAGCTTGAGCACATGCAGATGAATACAGTCCAACAATATGCGATATATTGACACACACAAAATACCAATTGGCGAATCTTTATAACAACAACGCGTTAGAAACAGTCCTGTTAAAATTATCGATTCCTGTCACGAAACCAATCGAACGTACACAGCTGCTGTCGCTGTTTGTATTCTCAAGTGCCAGTCGAGATGTATATAGTCACTGATTTCAGAGAGAGATCTATATATGTGCGTTTACATTCGAGATCAGCAGAGAAACACCGATCGCGCTGTACGAGGCATCATACAAAACGATGTGAAAGAGAGACAGGTTAGTATTTGTTTCTATAAATTGTTTTTGGTATCAAACGTAAGGGTATAATACTTGTATACAACTAGGGCCATTTTCTAAACCCCAGCTTCATCTCCTTTTTGGCTTCGTTCATGTAGTTTAGCAATGGTGATACCGAGAGCCTTATAGCAGAGGTTTGAAAAACGGCTATAGTAGCCCTTAACAAGGGTCGAAATTTAAAAAATATATTTATATTTATAATACAAGGATGAATGGAAATATAATTGTTTGTTTACGCGACACCCCCCCCCCCCCCCCCCTCCCCTCCCCTCCCCTATCTTTGGTGTATGTTCATCAAAGCGTGCGGAATGAGTACTGTATTCCGTATAACCCGCTACTACTTTTAAAACAAAGGAATGTGTTGTTTTCTTTGATTTGCAGTGGAGAATATTTGAATTTGACACGAGACAGCTTTGAGAATGATGCAAAGGATAACGAAGAGAAGACTAGCCAGGGTTCTATTCACGGTGGCGATGTTTAGTCTAGTCTTTATTTTGATACACTTTAGGAGAGAACTTAACGAAGTACTTGTTAAAAACGGTAAGCAAACAGTTTTGGTAATCTTGCATTTAATACAGTAAACAATGGATGAAATATAAATGAAAGTCAATGTGTCCGTGCTTTTTTTCAAAATTTCGTGCGATGTCTCATTCAAAAGCATAACAAAATAAAACAATGCTAGAAAAATTATCAAATCTATTTGAAAATACATGTAAATTTTTCTAGGTTAAACCCTCTAAAAGCAAGGACACACCAACTTTAATGGTTAAAATCAATTAATCGGAGAGTCTAATATAATCAAGATCTAAAGTATTTGCAAGGATTGTTCGTATGTAAACGAACGTACAACTACAATGTCGAGTTTTTTTTGCCATGTTATAATTCAACCTGTTGTTTAATCAAAATGTCGCCTAGTATAAACGGTAGAAACAATTGTATATGTACTATAGGTGACGCTACGTTCTAGTACAAGCTGTCGCATTAACGGAAGAGCATTTAATAACGTCACACTATATTATGACCCATACATTCCGAATCAAGTTCAGTTAAAATATTTAATCATTTTCGGTTTCTGTTTTTTACTGCAGCACAGAAAACCGCTCATTTTACTTGTCAAAACAAGGGGACATCAAAACACTGTCCGGCGAGCTTACCAATAGAGGTAAGGCCAAATAAAAAAAAAACATGTTTAGCGTCATGCCTTTTTTTTAGGAAAAAAGGAAGGAGGAGGTCCTTTTTTTTTTTTTTTTTTTTTTTTAAATGGCCGCCCGACACATCTTAATTCGAGTCATGTAGTGAACATGTCACACCCTATCTTCCAATTAAAACAATTAAAATTAAAACATGGTTCACCCACGATTAAAAATCAGAATTTATGTGGGTCGATCATGTATGCACCGTACACGACTACACGTCACACCCTAGCCTTCCTATTAGAAAAAATATATTCCCAGAGCATGTACACAGTGATGCTAAAGTCTAACATACGATCTTAAAATTGTATTATCTTTAAAAAAAAAAATTAAAAAAAAATTAAAAAAAAAATTACCAAAATGGTCAAATTTATCATTTTTTTCAAAAAAAGAAAAAAAAAGAAAAAAGGAGGCGGCCCCCAAAAGAGAAGCGGGCGGTGACGCTACGCATTCTACGGGTTTTTTTTGGGGGGGCCTAAGCGATTGATTACACTAGTAATACTACACTCACATTGTATATCGCGTAAAGAAGTCAGTTAACAAAAACGAGTTTATAGGCCTAGCTAGCTGCCAAAACAATAATGTACATCACCTGAAAATTAAGTCCGTAACCTTGTTTTTGCCATGAAAGAATGTTGCACATGCTAAGCATTTTGAGCTGAGCAGCTCCATAAAATTGGCTCGAGTTAACCAGTGTGAAGGGATGAACTGTGCGAATAGCATATGCAGTTAAGTTATTCATTTCCATTTTGTTGTCGTCAAAATTGTCGCTAAAAATCATCTTTACCTGTATCGATGTCATAATGTCTGCATTCGCCTCGAACACTGCCGTCCTGACAGCATTTATATTTCCCACGGGTCCCAGCAGGGATCCTGAGCAGGCAGTGATGGGGCCGGATTAAAGTTAATTACGTAAGGGGTGATTAATGGCTAAAATGACTAATTAGTACGCCTGCCGGCCGTACAACGGTTTATCGCTTGAGGGCGCTGTTTCACGCGTACCGGTGTAGCGCGCGGTTCCCGATTTTTTTCAAGAGCTGGGTGGTGCGTAAATGTATATGAATAAGAAAAAGCAATGGCAATTCGTATACATTACAGAATTATAAAGAATATAGCTTCCTTCACCAATTCGCCAATAGCATAGTTGGTAAAGAGGAGAGCTATGGATCGAAAGATCTGTGGTTCTAATCCGACTATCATTAACGTTTGTCTTTTTCTTCGACACATTTTCGTATGGGTTATTTTAACAATAGAACAAGGTTGAAGGGGAAATCGAGTTATATTATAAGTGCCTTGAAAAATACGACAAGAACTGCTACACGGGATAGTTTTTAATGACATTCCATTTTTAGCGGGCACCACACTTGTAAATATTAAACAACATAATTAAATATCAGGTTTCACGCTCTGTGTTTCAACAGGTTAAAACTGACGAGTGGTTGCGACTACAAGACGTAGAAAGACGACGAATTGAAAACACCTGTCATGCACTCCGCGATCAAAACATCTCCAACCTTCATTATAAATTGACAAAGGATGTACTGAAGAAACTCGACCATTTCTTCGTGCTGGACTCTCACAAGATAATTTACTGTTATCTTCCCAAAGTGGGCTGCACGAGCTGGAAGCGAATATTATTGGTGCTCCTTGGCAAATTCGAAAGGTTGGAGGACATCTCCCACATCCGGGCGCATTACACGCCCATCCCCAAACTCTCGCAGTACTCGCTAAAACAAGCTGAACGACGATTGGCCGAATACACCACTTTCATGTTCACACGTGACCCGCTTCAGCGAATCATCTCCTGCTATCGGGACAAGTTTGAGAAGAACAACGCCGACAACAGAGCCCTGCAGAGGAGTTTTATTGGAAAACTCCGGCCGTATTTAAACTTAACGGGATCGGTGTCCACCCGCCCAAGTTTTCGCAAAGTCAGGTTTGACGAATTTGTCCGTTACGTTAGCGATCCACGGAATGTCTTTCGCAGTTACGATGCCACAGAGCACTGGAATGAAATGTACAAGATGTGTCATCCGTGCTTATTGAAATACGACTACATCGGCGAGTTCGACCGTCTGACGAGAGACGCAAACCACATACTAAATCAGACGGGATTGAGCAGATTAGTCTCTTTTCCAGAACCCACTAATCCCACCAACAGCTCCGGTCGGGATCTTTCCCAAAAGTACTTAACACAGCTGAGTGATGTCGAGATAGCTGCGCTTAACCAACGATATGAGAATGATACTGTTTTGTTTGGCTATCGCCCTGCCAGCAAGTAATCTACAGCTTACACAATGTCTTATTCTTATGGCGATTGGTAAAATGTTGTCATTTTTTCCGTTATTTTGTTAGTTTTTAGAGTATACAAAAATAAAGAAACTGGCAATTGTCACCATAGAACAGCTCGTTTACAAACCAATACCTATTATTTCGCACTTGCATACATTTGCCACCTATTTATTTGCCACCATACATTATTTCATTACATTTTATTAATTTTAAGTAATTTGTTTGTTTTAAAAAAGAGTATACAATTAATATTCAGAATATGCAAAATCTATCGGGTGTTACCGTACCCCGTTCAAGGCCTATTCTCAAGGGCAATATTTCGGCCGTCGGTAATTGTATTAATACCGTCATTTGCATGAATAATGGCGGCTGGATTATCTTGCCCGTTTTGACTGGGGCGGCCCTGTCCGGGAGACAAAGGCGTGGTCTTAACGGGTCTACTCCCCAACCTACAACTCCTACAACAAGGCAGGCATGGAATATCACCGCACGATTCCTGCGGTCCGAGCACCATGCAGAGAGACTGGAAGAAGAATGTACCGTGAGTCCAACTAATGCTCATGACGAGCATCAGGAAAACACCGAATTGATAATAGCTTAAAAGCGTAGATGGTAAAACCAAAGCGCCTGCGATAAACGTAGAGAAAGCCGCGATAGAAATTGCCGGGGCCATGGTTTGTAGAGAGTACCTCGAGCGCTGCCTCCTGGTTTGAAACGGGGAGAGTTTGTACGCAACTCCGTAGTGAATAGTAAAGTCGACGGATAGACCGACAGCCAATGTGATAATGGTTGCCTCCACAACATTTAACTCCCAACCAAGCAGGACAAGGCTTGCTACCGTTACAAATACAGCGCTTGTTATGGTTAGCATGGCACAGAGCGTGAGTATGATATTCTGTATGGTGAGGAAGAGAATCCCGGACGATATAGCCAAAGTGATGAGCATGGAGTTCCTGGTTCCATCTGTCAGACTCTGCTGGAGATCGAAGAACGAGAGTTGGAAGAAACTTGTGGAAGAAAACCAGCCGTGCTGAAGTGCGTTGGGAGCCGATTTCATTTTCTCTTCAATCCAACCATTGACAATCGTCCACAGTTCCTCATTGTCTGCGTACTTGAAGCTGTTCTGGAACGTTGTCGTAAAGGTTATTTTGATACCGGCGAGCTGACCGTTCGTCTTCCGGAAGAAGATACCCCCGATCGACAAGTAATTAGCAAATTTTGCCAAGCAGGTCTCGAAAAGCGATGATTCATAAGGGAAGCCTGATTGATTGCAACACGGGGACACATCTTGGTTGTACTGATTAGTACAAGACGGCTGTTGCATAAGGCTGATAAAGTCCTCTATAAAACACCCCTGTTCGCCGAATGATTCGAAGAAGCTTTGATTTTGAAGATCCCGGCAGAAGTCAAGAAACCACGACTGATCATCAGCACTGGAGAACTGGAAAGAATCATTCAACAGGAGAGTTCCCAAATCATCCGGGTCCCATACATCACCATTGTCGACAGCCTGGACACCCCAAACAATACAGGCAACAAAATTCGACGACTTGGCCTGGGTGTATGCAAACTGATCTCCGTAGACAAGGTCATACCGCTCCAAATAGTGGGAGTCCACAAAGAACTGGAACTGGGAACTGTCTGGCACTCGGAAACCTGGGTAATAGAAAACTACAACTGCTGCCCCGGTCATCAGCAACGGAAAGAGAATGAGCCAAACAAATCTCAGCTTCAATACAAGATAGGGAAGGAAGACTTCGTGAAACTTCTTCAACGGGACGAGAAGCTTGGCGAGACAACTCCCTTTTGACTTGTTGAGAGTGGTCCCGGACGAGCAGCACCATTTTGTTATTTTGTGCTGCATGACGATGACAGCTGGCAGCAAAGTCAATGTCAGTACCAGGTTCATCAGAATAGCGGTACCCGCGAACACGGCGAAGCATTTCACCACGACAATGTCACTGATCACTGTGGTGTAGAGTGCAGCTGCTGTCGTGAAGCTGGTGACAAACATGGTAACGGAGGCATGGCGGATAGTCTCATACACCAGTCTTGGCAAGTCCTGGTCGCCAAACTCTGCTCTGCATTGCTTCCACAAGTCCATGTACACAAACGTGTCATCGGCACCGACCCCGAGAAGTAAGATGCCAGACATGATATTCCCGAACGGGAAGAAGGGTCTCACAAATGCGACGGTGAAGAAGAAATCAGCCAGCGTAAACGAAAACACCATGTTGAGAAGTGCAGCCACAGTGACCAAGAACGAACCAGTGTAAATCCAAATCATCAGAAAAATTGCCCCAGCGGCAATCCCCAGGTACAAGCCATCAAAGAGGATGGCGGTGGAAAACAGGTTAAATTTAATATTAAAGTCGACCGCTTTGAGTGTTGTGATTCCATCGGTGTCCGTTTCCCGTTGGGTGCGTTCCTGGAAGATTGTCTTCTGGGCATCTTCGTCGTCGATGGGCAACAGCACCGATGCGATCGGGGAGGTCGGAGGAAGATTGTCATCGGTGATACCGCGAAGGAACTCGGTGGGGAGGAGGTAGTAGAGAATCGTGAAGACAGCATAGTCGTGCTGTCTGCACTCGTCCGGTATCGCCATTGGGATGGTTTGATCCTGAATATCTTCAGCCGTTGTGTTGCTGAAATACGGCGCGCAGCGCACTAACAGATCCATGGTGTTTGCAACATCTGAATCCACGATTTCCAGACAAGATGACTTGTTGGAAAGCTGGGCGATGTGATTTCCAAATGACCAGGTGCTCGGGCATTCAGTGGAGGTGGTGTTTGAGCACTGGGGCGGATGACAGTTTTCTTGGTAGGCGGGATGTGATGTCACAAGACGTTCTTCCGCCTTACAGACCGACTTGATAGCGTCTGTGGTAAGCACATTGGCTCCATCGACTCCCTCAAACACAAGGGTCCCCCAATTAGTTTCAGGTGAAGTTTCCCCTGTGGAAAAAAAAAATTAAGTGAAAAGTCAAGCTCATGTTTAGAAATATAAATACTTAATAACTTGTTATGAAAAATAAAGAAACTCATCTTTGGCCTTTAATAATTTGATAAGTTGTTTGTTTATAATTTGCCCTTTTGTTCCTACGATCGGAGTCTCGATCTTGTTCTGGTAGCAACCTATGAATGTTACTTAAATGTGACGAAAGACAACAGTTTTACTCACACAAAGGGAAACAAAACTGAATTCCCGTCGTAGGAGATGGACTGGCCTGCCGTCGGGACCGCAACTGTCTCGATGTTTGGCCCTCACTCCCCGGTGGGTTGATGGGGATCATTTGAGCATCATCGGGCCGAAACACTATCGAATTTCTCCAATCGACAAGTAGATTTTGGAGGCTGTTCAGCCTTGCAGATATTACCGTTCCACGTGCGATAAAGCCCTGAATGTCAAAATAATTAGACAGTAACGGCACTCCTTCAAACAAAAATATAATCAAGCTAATTGAACACTGGTTGTCGAGAATGTTTTGCTGAAATCTCTACTTGTCCTACCTTAGATGGAGTTGAAAAATCTGGCAAATCGTAGAGCGTGAGTGGTAGGGCAGTGAACGCGGCGACTGTTATGAAGACTAGGATACAAATGACGTACCAGAAACGGGCCAGGATCCGTGCATACCTGGTTGCAAAAAAAAAATTGATTAATTAATATTTGGGACTGAGGGACTATGACTTGTAACTTAGTTTAGGCACATTCTCTTTAATAAAGATTAAAGTTGCAGTTGAAAATAAAATCCACGTCAGATGACGTCATCGTGTAAATTCCTTTCTGGGTTTTTTTTCTTCTGGCTCCGGGTGATTGGGTGAGTGGGTGTGGCTCCGGGTGATTGGGTGAGTGGGTGTGGCTCCGGGTGATTGGGTGAGTGGGTGTGGCTCCGGGTGATTGGGTAAGTGGGTGTGGCTCCAGGTGATTGGGTGAGTGGGTGTGGCTCCGGGTGATTGGGTAAGTGGGTGTGGCTCCAGGTGATTGGGTGAGTGGGTGTGGCTCCGGGTGATTGGGTGAGTGGGTGTGGCTCCGAGTGATTGGGTGAGTGGGTGTGGCTCCGGGTGATTGGGTGAGTGGGTGTGGCTCCGGGTGATTGGGTGAGTGGGTGTGGCTCCGGGTGATTGGGTGAGTGGGTGTGGCTCTGGGTGATTGGGTGAGTGGGTGTGGCTCCAGGTGATTGGGTGAGTGGGTATGGCTCCGGGTGATTGGGTGAGTGGGTGTGGCTCCAGGTGATTGGGTGAGTGGGTGTGGCTCCGGGTGATTGGGTGAGTGGGTGTGGCTCCGGGTGATTGGGTGAGTGGGTGTGGCTCCGGGTGATTGGGTGAGTGGGTGTGGCTCCAGGTGATTGGGTGAGTGGGTGTGGCTCCGGGTGATTGGGTGAGTGGGTGTGGCTCCGGGTGATTGGGTGAGTGGGTGTGGCTCCGGGTGATTTTTTTTAAGGGAAGTAAAGTCTGAAATCTCATTCGGTTACATGTTACGTGTCATGCAAAAACCAATCGTATGATTTCACTCATGAATTTACAGACAATTCCTCTGTGCACATACATTTATGTGACATTTGGCCAACAAAATTAATGGCAGAATATAAAAAAACTTCAACTTACATGTAGCATACTCCGCGCGGTGCTGTGTCGGCCATGTCATCGCTTTCTGTCACGTCGTTGTGACGCGAGTTGCCGTCATCGCGATGAGAGTCTGGTGACAACATCCCGAGATATACTAATGTTACCAGGGTAGAATGCGTCACATACGACAGGACGACAGGATTACAAACATTCACAACACTCGCTAACTATCAACAAACTAAAAGTAGTTAATTTGCTTGTTAGCAAAACGTCAATCAAGTCATAGTCCGCATGAGTTAATCGCATTCCCAATTCACACCACGTTACACATCACAGCGCTTCATACAAATTTTCAACGTATAACGGACGACGCAGTAATTGTTCATTGTCAGGCAGAATGATGTAAGTACGGAAGATTGACCTTACTTAGCATATTAAATAGGCCGGTTATGTAAAATCTTTGGCGTGAACAATGGGACGGAAACAACAAATATATATATGTATGCAACCGGTAGTCTGTATTAAGCCACCGGTCAAGGACTCGGCCCACATAAAAACGTGCACTGGTTAAATTGAACTGTGTTGTCGCCAATATAAGTGTATATTGGTAATATTTCTAAGGGGACAAGTAAATGGACATTATATTATGGGTATTTTGTCGTGAAGCAATAAAGCTGACGATGATGTGAATAGTATTGCAAATAGAATCGGACCCTAAAATGAGAGCATTTTTGAAAGCTGATTTTCTAAAATGTAGGGATTATTTGTTTGTCACATGCCGCTTTTGGACAGATATCCCTGGGAATTTCCCCACCTTATACCTCTTTAGTTGAGAAGGACTCCACTACCAATTTTATAAGTGTGCGTAAAGAATAACTTTGCACATATTTATATTTTAACCACAACTTAAAACAGTACCAAATATGTACACACAGACGTCTATTTATACAACAAATAAACCAGTTGAATAGGCCAATCCTTGAATTTTATTTCTATTTACAGAAAGCATTTTTTGAAAAAAAATAATTGGGTACCTTAAGGTTCTAAGACATAATGCCTAACATAGATGAAAATGCATATTCCCTATTAGCGAGAACAATATATATATATACAATGTTAGTTGTTTAAATAATAAAAAAATATACAAATATTTTAGGGTTAATACCCTAACCCTAACCCCTAACCCCTAAACCCTAACCCTAACCCCTAAACCCTAACCCCTAACCCTAACCCAAATATTTTAGGGTTAATACCCTAACCCCAACCCCAACCCCAACCCCAACCCCAACCCCAACCCCAACCCCAACCCCAACCCCAACCCCAACCCCAACCCCAACCCCAACCCCAACCCCAACCCCAACCCCAACCCCAACCCCAACCCCAACCCCAACCCTAACCCTAACCCCAACCCCAACCCTAACCCAACCCTAACCCCTAACCCAACCCTAACCCCCTAACCCTAACCCTAACCCTAAGTAATTTGGGGGTATGAATGTGTCTAATTATTGTCACAAGACTAATTCAGTTACTTTCAAATTACTCCTCGTCATTACGACCATTTTACATTTTATTAATTAATTAAATTAATGTATTAAATAATTGATGTTATTTATTTTGGAAAGACCGTGTTTTCACTATCAAGTGTCCGTTGACGTAAACAAAATAGTAACTGGCGTACATTTCTGGACTATCCGTGTTTAGAACGATTCATTGACAAAACCTATAAGTTCAGCAGAACCGAACATAATTTATCAGACCCTATGGCCGAGTTCGGGCGGTCTGTTCTTGACACGCGTAACTTGTTCTTGCAAAACCCTGATGGATAGGTGGTGTGTGTTCTTGTTCCGAGTGCAATGTTCACGGGTCGCGTTCCCGCCGTTCGAGCGCGAGAACAGAGTTCGCGTGTCAAGAACGGACCGCCCGAACTCGGCCTATAGGTCTATGATCAATAAGACAAGGAATGATTTTGTTCAAGCAATATTGCCTGATCAGTATCCATTATAAAATCAACTTCTTCTAAAGGTACATCCGATTCGTCAGGATTGTCATAAGCGTGTAAGCTCGTCTGTTCTTCCTCTCGTGGAACATGACCAGAAGCTCTTTTAGAGCACCCCCATTTAGACAGCCCTGGAATATCGCCGCATGAACCCTGCGGTCCAATCGCCATGCAGAGCGACTGAAAAAAAAATGTACCGTGCGCCCAACTTATACTCATGACTAGCATCAAGAAAATTGCAAATCGGTTGTAAGTCAGGAGTGTGGAAGGCAGTACTAAGGCACCTGCTAAGAACGTAGAGGATGCGGCTAAAGTAATAGCAGGTGTCATGGTGGTTAGCGAGTATCTTGTACGCTGCCTTCTTGTGTCACTTGAAGAGAGTTTGTAAGCCACTCCATAATGGATCGTGAAGTCAACAGACAGGCCAACAGCTAATGTGATAATAGTTGCCTCGACAATATTCAACTCCCAGCCAAGCAGAACAAGACTTGCCACTGTGACAAACACAGCGCTAGCTATTGTCAGCATGGCTAGAAGAGTCAGCAACAGATTGCGCATAGTCAGAAGCAGGATACCAGACGCTACTGCCAATGTGATCACCATGGAATTACGGGTTCCAGTCGCCAGACTCTGTTGCAGATCATAAAACAAAATCCCCCCATAGGTACCCACAAACCAGCCCCGCTGTAGGGATTTCGGCGCCGCCTCAAGTTTGTCCTCAATCCAAGGGTTCACATTTTCCCAAAACTCCTCATTTTTAGCGAAGTTGTAACTGCTTGGATAAACCGTCGCGAAATCGATGTTAAAAACCGCGAGTTTGGAGTCGGTCTTGCGGAAAAACACTGGCTGATAAACAGGTGACAGATCAGCAAGTTTAGCTACGCAGGTTTCGAAAAGGGACGAACTGTACGTTGACTCAGACTGGTTACAACAAGGACTGAAGTCTATTCCGAACTGCTCACATATTGGATTCTTCATGAATGCTACGAACCTTTCGATGAAGCAATTCATTGTCCCTTGCCTGTAAAAAGGTTGTTTTTTTATGTCCTGGCAGAAATTGAACAACCATGCCTGGTCTTCAGGACTTGAAAACTTAAAACCGTCATCTAATACGAGCGTCCCTTCGTCGTCTGGATCCCATATATTACCATTATCCACAGCCTGGACACCCCACGTGATTGAACCTCCGGCATCAGTAAACGTCTCCTGCGAAAATGCAAACTGTTCCTTGTAAACAAAGTCGTACTGTTCAAAGTAATGAGAGGAAACAAAGAGCTGAAACTCGGCACTAGATGGAAGTCGGAATCGTGGATAGTAAAACACTACCACTGCGCCTCCCGTCATCAACAGAAGAAAGAGAACGATCCAGAGGTATCTTAGCTTCAGTACAAGAAAAGGGATGAGATCCTCGTAAACTATCTTCACTCGTTGCGAGAGAGTTTTCAGGCATCCGATTTCAGAATGGCCGAACTGGGAGCACAACTTCAATGAGCAACACCACTTGGTCAATTTGTGCTGCATGATGACGACGGCGGGAAGCAGCGTGAGTGTTAACACCAAGTTCATGACGATCCCTGTTCCAGCGAACACTGCGAAGCATTTCACCGCGGTGATATGACTGAAGACGGTTGCGTAGAGCGCCGCCGCAGTGGTAAGGCTTGTCACAGTCATCGTGGTTGAAGCATGGCGAAGGGTCTCACAAACAAGTCCTGGTATATCCCGATCGCCCATTTCCGACTTGGATTTCTTCCACAAGTCCATGTATACGAATGTGTCATCTGCTCCGACCCCCAGCATCAAAATTACAGTTATGATATTTCCAAAGGGAAAGAAAGGCCTCGCAAATACAACCGTGTAGCAAAAATCAGCCAGAACAAGCGAGAAAACCATGTTGAGGAAGGCAGCTAGCGCCACCAAAAGCGAACCCGTGTACACCCAAATTAGGAGGAATATGGCACCGGCAGATACAGCCATGTACACACCGTCAGAAATGAGGAGAGCGGAAAACAGTTTGAACTTAATGTCAAAGTTTACCGCCTTAAGTCTAGTCACCCCATCTGTATTCGACTTCTTGTCTACACTTTCCTTGAAGATGGTTTCCAAGGCGTCGCTGTTAGATATAGGAAACAAAACTTCACTGATAGGGGATGAAACGGTTTTCTCGCTGTCGATATTTGTACTAAATGCTATCGGGAGAAGGTAGTGCAATATCACAAAAGCAGCATAGTTATGTTGAATGCACTCGTCAGGAAGAGTGTCATGAAGGTCAGAGTTGAGAAGGTCATTAAGGGATGCGTTCTTATAAAAATGTACACAGAGTTCTAGGAGGTCTGTTGTGCGCCTGACATCTTCTTGCTCGATATCTACACACGATGTTTTGTTGGCAAGCAGAGCAACGTAGTTACCCAGTGACCAGGTGGGGCAGTCGCTGGTACCTTGATAGCAGTCACAGTTGCTTTTGTACGCTGGATTAGATGTCACCAGTCGCTTCTCGGCTTTGCAAACTGACTTGATGGCTTCAATGGTCAACATATTGGTTCCATCGACTCCTTCGAACACCATTGAGCTTACACTGTATTGATTCTTATCCCCTGCGGCCAAAACGAAGACAGTAAACTAGGTCACGTTTTACACATGTTGCGTTAAAATATACGATTTAATTACTTATACAAATACTGTTTGAAATCCATTCCACATTGATACTGGTTGTTAAGCTCATTTAGCATGGTCTAACATCCTTGTTTTGCTTTTTAATTTTTTATTATTTTAGGATTACTTTAGTTAAAAACCTACAATTATTAGCCGATAATTTAACTTGTTGTTTTGGGCGATTTCAAGTCACGAACAGACGTTACACCCTTGAAGACAATTATTTAGTAAGACGTCACTCACTTCAGCGTCAAAATTCGACGGAAAACAAATTACAAGATTGAACACATGTCCAAGCAGATGAAATAGTCGTCAAAGTCGAAAATGACCGTGAAAAAACACACAAATATTCAAGTTCTGAGGCGATATCGAAATCTGAAATCTAATATGTAATTACAAAGATATGGTAGCCGTCTCAGTCAGGTAGAATCACATGAAAAAGTGAGGTTCTTTACAATGTAATAGGAATTATAGAAATCGTTGACAGCTAAGGTGGGTCCGAAAAGGGTTTATAATTACCATAAAACAACTTACATATCGAAGAGCAGAACTGAATCCCTGTTGGAGTCGGGTCCACGTCACTGCTCCCCGCCGTGGGACCGAACGATTGGTCGGCTGTATCCAAAGGATTACCAACCACCTCACGAAGTTCCCGGGACATTGGAACATTGCCCTGCGGATATGTATAAAGCTCCTTATTAACAAAGTAACATTGTTCGAGGTAATGAGAGGTAAAGCCGTACTTTCATTCATGTCACTTTATTTTCCACACAACAATATTTTATTATGAAATAATTAAACCACTGCGAATAAGCGTACTTTAATTCAGTATTTTATTCTCGACTCGACGCATATCGACGAGATAATAAGTACAAGCAAAAACCACTACAGGCAGTGAAGTAAGCTCGTCAATTTCAAGATTATTTTGTGATCCTCTTCGCGTTTTGCCTCAGTAGACCTTGTGGACATCTTAGATTACATCTTTTTATATTTTAATTCAGTATTCAAGAATACACAAAAGGTTCACCTTTGATCCTAAATATTACGGTACACCAGTTGGGATAATCCAGCATATTTGTTTCCCGACTGTTCGCCCATACACGATAAGACTTTATGGCAACGTTTTTTGTAAGTCACTTCCAAGAGTTGCCGAGCAAATTTTGTGTCGGGAAACGATGACACAAAGGCCACAATTTTGAATAAGTTCCTTTTGTTTTGTTTACCTGGTTATTGTCGGCATCAGAGGGGTGTGAAACCAGCTGGTCTTCCGAGTCTCTGTGAAGATTGCGGAGGCTAAATGCTCGTGAGGTAATGACTGTACCCCTGGCTTGAAATCCCTACGAAGCAAAACAAATAATGCGAATTGTCACGTACGGAGGGTGTATTTGGTTCTTGTGAGAATTGGTTTTGAAGTCAAATCCAATCTTTCTTTAAGTTTACAGAAATTGGGTAGTGATACATCTTTGGAAACCTTGTAAGTCTTTGTTCTTTGTAAACAAGTATGTATTTTGTATTGTGTTCCAAATACATACACATTTATAAACAATCAATTGTATATAGGTATGGCATGAGTACGGCTTAAAAAACATGCAAAACAAAATCAGGAAAATGTTACTATTTAGCTGACAAAAGTCTTTTAAAAAAACTTCGTGAGCCAAAAACAGTATTTCTGCACATTACATACCTTTTTAGGTTCGGCGAAATTTGGCAGATCATATACCTTGAAAGTGACCACGGCACACGTCGTAACTATCACAAAGACCAGAAGGCATATGACATACCAGAATCGAGACAAAAACGTCGCATATCTGAGAGAATAATGTTAATTCATAAATAACAGTTATTAAGTCTTTCTTCTCGAGTAATTTATATATATATGGTGTAAAGAAATCTTAAATATTTTACATAAACAGGGCATTGCCTAAAGAATCTGCATATCAATTTATCAATTATTTATATTTGAAAACACAAAACAAAAAACCGACACGTCCACAATGAGAGAAAGGGAGAGCCGCCATTTTCATGGTTCACATGGTAATCTGGCGCGGCATATATCAAAAAATGTTTCGTCACAATAACACCTGCCTCCTGCTCCCACCTGCCCCCCCCCCCCCCCCCCCCACCCCCCCCCCCCCCCCCCCCCCCCCCCCCCCCCCCCCCCCCCCCCCCACCCCCACATAGAGGTACAGGCCGTGAAATGGTCTGCGGGCTGTTCTAATAATCGGCATTTTTTACCTTCACGACATTACACAAACATGTACACCCAAACATAAAGAGTAAATCAGCCATTTTGTTTAAGCATTAAATAGGACATTTTTGACTCACTTGTAGCAGAAACCGCTAGGCCGATCTTGACGAGGCCGATCGTCATTGCTATCCGTCGTTTCGCAATGATCGTCTAGTACAAGCATCTCATCATCACTCGCATCCGCCATAGTGATCTTGAACGAGATGCACTTTGGTGCATGTTGTAATGGAAGGTTGTGTAAGTCTATAATGGCAGCGTGGCTTGATGTTGGCAATTTTTGTCAAAAATGCATCATGAATACAATATTATTACAACTCACGGAGAAATGGAAGTACAGCATTTGATTTGTTCATTTCCGTGCCTACACAATGAACCGTATTACTGTGTGGATGGCGCGCATGAATGGGCGGCTATATTTGTTTAGTCATTGAGTTTATTGATGCATTACGTGTGTGCCTTTCCGTACCAGGCTCATTATAATATTCAATGTCGGCCATGACAATGGCGAATGGCAGTGTCGGGGATGGAAAAACAGGAGGATATGCTATGGAGGCTCAGAAGTGCCCATCACTGCTATCAGAATCTATTTTGTTTAATCGGCTTAGTAAAAGTCCTGTTAATTAACTTTTCGGCTTCATGTTTAACAGATATGTGGGTCGCTTCTTCTGTATGGGCAGCCAATTAGATATGAAACAAGATAACAAGCAGAGGAAATAAACTCACCCCCCCCCCTTCCCTTTTTGTGTTAGTCGATGTTCCCAGAGTTCGTACGTACGTATTGGGTGTAACAATAGTCTGGAGGGGAAAGGGTACAGCCTTGGGACACACAAAAAGGGGGGGCCGGGGGGGGGGGGGGGGGGGGGGGACCGCTCTGCCTGAAATCGTGTCATAATTATCTGCCGGGATTGTTGGTAATACATGTAAAAAGGAACACAATTATTTATATCGTCACCGGTAGGCGACGATTGTATAATTTCCATTTTCAGTGTTTATTACTGTTTCGTGTTGACTGCAGTATTATGTAAATATTTTGGGATACTTTTGGCGATATGTTACGATAGAATTATGATGGTGATCGATGACCTAACCCTCAAAAAAAAAATTCAGTTCGGTGTAAAAAGCAGTTAACAAAATACCTCCAAAGTTGGTGAACCCAATAAACACAACATTGTTTTTTGGTTTTTTGGTTATTGAGGTTATCCGGGCAGCGAAATTATTTTTTGCAGGTAGGTTGGTACATAGTGTACATTTATTAGCCAATCAGAACACCGATGATGTTGGAGTTGTCTGGGATATAACTAGGGTTAGGGGTTATTAGCGGTTAGGGTTAAGGTTAGGGTTAAGGTTAAGGGTTAGGGTTAGGGTTAGGGTTAGGGTTAGGGTTAGAGTTAGAGTTAGGGTTAGAGTTAGAGTTAGAGTTAGGGTTAGGGTTAGGGTTAATGTTAGGGTTAGGGTTAGGGTTAGGGTTAGGGTTATAGGATAGGGGTTATGGTTATAGGATAGGGGTTAGGGTTAAGGTTGTCCCAGACAACTCTAACATCATCGATGACGTCAACACCATCTGTGTTCTGATTGGCTAATGTACCAACCTACCTGCAGAAACAATTATCGCATCCGGAATTGGTTATTTAAATGGTTCGGCATATGAAACTTTGGCTAGCGAGGGCGGGAACTTGGGCCAGGTTAATTTGTCTACATATTTAAGTTTTTTGACCCATTGTCAATGCTCCGACCAGAAAACAATTCTTCAAACCTTCAATTTGCATTCACGTGATCTAAATACACACTCAAATATTATGTAAAAATGCTTGCGACATGATGTCAATGCTTAAATATTCCTAGAATAAACAGCATAAAAATCTGGCATATTAAAAATCTGACTAATGCAGAAACAAGTTACATTTTGTAAATGCATATTCAATAAAACCATTTTCAATGAAAAATATTATCTACGCCCTTAATGAAAAACAAAAATCGAAATTTATAAATTAATAAATAAGTTATAAAGAAATTAAATTAAGACATATTGAGGTACATGTAATAGCACAATATAACAAACATTACGTTTGTGCAATAGACTGGTTTAAAGCATAAATCTTTAATATTTAAAACTATTTTGTTTACACATTTTAACCACACTAAACTCTTATATTTCCCTGAAAACTAGCAAAAGAGTTCTGACCATAATCTACCCATCACTAGAATAGAGTTGGCTCCCTCTTAAAGGTAGTATACACCATTTGCAGATATCGAAAAAATTTATTACCGAATTATTAAGAAATATCTTACTCAATTGAAAGTAAATAATGATTCTAGGCATCATTCAAAATGATTGCGTTAGATATCCTTTAATTATTCTGAAAAATACAATTTTATAAAGACAAATTCGCGATCGCCGTCCGGCACAAATAACATAAGAATAACTGCTCTACGCCGGTTGAAAACAAACGCTGTTTTTCGTGCTTTTCTCACCATCCATGATTGTAAAACTTCGGACAGGTCAGTTAAACGATATTTACCATGAAATACAACCCCCCAAATCCACCCATTCATGACAATTTAAGCAAAGACCAATGGTGTATCCAACCTTTAAGTCTTCCTCTCTCAGTGCGAACACGGAGCCAGTTATCATTTCTATCAAAACCATTCGTTACTCATACGCTATGACAGAGGAAGGTCTTGGTTTGTTGATAGGTTGTACTTAGTTGAAACAGTAAAAAGGTTAACTTAAAGGGATCGTATACGTTTGGTAATTACTCCAAAAATGTATGGCAATGAAAACTTACTTGGTAAGAAGTACAGCTGCTTTGGATAGTATAATGTATTTTTAGAAACTGTTCACTTCGAAGTACTGCGGTTATGGAAAAAGATATCACTTTTTATTCCCAAAAATTTGAATGTGAGAAGCGTTACTGCAGTGACGTTTCGTAGATTGTGTATTCCAATGCAGATTATTCCTCCTGCGTCGACATAACCGCTCCAGAATTTCTGCAATATCTCAAAATCGCTACCGTCTTTTGAAATGATTTTTTTACAGGTTAGTTTTACGGTATATATCTATAACTATATAGGATTGAAACAAACAGTTTGTTCCAATTACCAAACATATACGATCCTTTAAAGCTCTTAGATGCAGATATTAACCCATAAACCGCCTGTATTGCAGTCATCACCTGAACCGGTCCAGCAGAGCTTGGAAGACATTGCCAGGAATGCGCTGATGCTGACCAATCAGTTCATTGATAGCAGAACTAGTCTGAGATAGTAATAACAACAGATATTTCAGTAAGTTTAGGCAAATGAGTTAATACATGCATTGCGACAATTTATGTTCAGATGTTGTGAGCTTGCTAACTAAAATTTAGGAATTTTTATTGTTTCTCGAATATTACCTTTTCTGCAAGCTGTGGTGCTGTTAAAGACTCGTCATAAGGTATGGGCTTCCCAATAAAAGTCCTGCAACATGAACAGAGAAAAAGAACAATAATCGAACTGGGCTCATCAAAATTCAACTGGATGTTTTGTTGGCATCTGTTAGAATAGGTAATGACCTTTACACTTATTGACCTTTACACTGGGTTAGGCATGCCAATGGTTTGGGTGTAGAGTTTACCATTGTGGTGTTAACATTTGAAAGGATGGGTATTATGGGGGTTATGAATTTGTGACCCACCAGGCCAAAACCAGGCAGAAGTCGGCAAATGCCATTTCGAGATATGGCATTGTACACACAAAAATGTGTTGCCGGTCGATTGGTTTGTTTTTTCATAAATCGTTAGTTAAAACTCTAATTTATAGGCTGTTCATGTTTAAACGTTTTTAAAAATCCCCGAAAGTGATAATATCGGCCTTCTCCTGATTTTTGTTGTTGTTGCTATTACTCAAATTGAGCAAACTTGTTGCCGCGAACGGCAACAAAATGTCACTTTTTGAAGCGTCGTTACTTTTCATTCCATAGCGGTACTGGTGCATGTGATGTATCATTTTAAAGCTTAAAACGCCAGCAATCCAATGGTTATAAAAATCTCTCATATGAACAATTTTGACTTTAGCCTGGTTTTGGGGTGGTGGGTCACATTTATGGAACAAAATAATTCATAACATAAGGTGACTCACCTTAATTTGACTGGGAAACCTCCATAGATGGGAACAACAGGAAGACGAGTCTTCTCATAAATACTCTGCAGGTACCTTCGACCCCAAGATGGAGTTCTAAAGGCTTCTCTACAATTCTGGGTAAAAACTGGAATTATAGGCTGGAAATAAAAGAGAAGAGAATTACAACATGTAAACTGTACCCTGGGTAATTGGTTTAAATAGTTTAAATGGTAATCCAGGTAGAATATTTATACAATTTCTCTGTTCAACTATTGTTGGATAGAAACGCCGCTAAACACAGCAATTTGCAACACAAAATGAGAAGCTTGCCCAGTTTAGCAAGATCCATCAGGTTAAAAATCTCAAGGTCAAAAAACCTCTGAGTTTGTGGTCGCCAACTGTGGCAAATTTGACTTTAAAACCCAGACCAAGTATTGGTGATTACAGTTGAAGATTCTTACGACTTTGGCTTGGATGGCACATTTGGCAAAGCCACATCGCTTGCCCCAGATTAACTGGTAGTACTCATCGCCAAAGATGGCCTCTCTTGCCCCTCCTGGTGCTATGGCTAAGATGTGGCCCTCCTTCAAGAGGCTGACACACTCTGGTATCGACCCTGGCGTCACGTAGAATACCTTGAGAAGAATTCTCAATCCTGTCCAGCAAAAACACAAACAATCTACGAGTCACTGAGAGTAGTTGACGCAATGTTCTTGGAAAAGATTTTAAAATGCAAGGTGATTAACTCTGAAAACATATCCTTCAAATTCCTTCCAAATCTCTAAGGATGATAAAGAATCTGAATGGGTTTTAGATCAACATATGGAATACCAGTGGAAAATTCATGAGTTTGTTGTGAGTCAATATTTACATTCTCACCCGGAATCCAGAATAGAAACCTGTCGGCGACCAGCTGCATGACACGGTTCTTGAAGAGGAAAACTTTTGCCATGATGTAGTAGAAGTCCAGAGGAAGAGTTCCATGGTAGTAGATGAGCAAAGCTGCTCCTTCCTTGGGGATGTTCTCCAGACCAACAATCTCATAACCTGTGGTGATAACAATTATAATTGACAGGACTTGAATTGTAGCAAATAGTCTTTTGGACTACTGGGTTAATAAACCGATTTGTGTTGGTTTTTGTTTACAATGCAGTCTAGTTCTACCCCTAACCCTCCAGGGTATTTTAGCTAGAAACCCTGCCAAACACAACAGATTGACATACTTTGTCACATTGACTTGCACCACAGATGCACTGTACTGGATCTGGCAGGGTTAGGGTTAAGCATTGTTTTTATAGTATTTTTGTATTCTTTATATTGCAAGCCGTAATTCTAGTTAGGCTAGCCCAAGTAGACTTCCTTACCTCCCTACGATTCTTAGGGTTACAACTTAGGCATACATGATGTGTAGGCCTATCATTTGCCATGTTTCAATTTTCAAGACTTACCGTGCCATATATTCCCGTGTCCTTCCCAGACCGTTGCAAGCACCATGCGAGCCCAGTCCCACTTGCTGCTGCTGTAGTAAGCATCGGTCAAGCGGTGTCGTGCTTTGTAGATATGCAGAAACAGTACTGAACCATACATCATCAATCCTATGATGACGGGTAGCAGAAAGGCGACGATGATGGGCATAAACAGCCATAGAAGCCATGATAATAGGTAGTAGTCCAGGCTAGCTAGGCTCTGCTGTAACCAATCTGGGAGATGTGTGCCAAGGTTGATGGCAATCCATTGAAAAAACTGTTCCATGATGGCTGGTGATGGGCAAGCTAGTAATTGCACTCCGCCATTGTATCAGACTCAGAGTTTAAAAAAAAAAAATTAGTTAACAAGTTATCTTACACATCCGTTGTTGTCTGAGAGAAAAAGAAAAGGAAAACTAAAGTTGTAAATACATGTCATATTAAAAAGGGGATCTACTATTGTCAGATGATAGGTCAGCTCAGATGATGTGGAGATTATGACGCCCTACATGTAGCTGAAATTTTCAAGCCAACTTTAACTTTACTAAAATATTACTTTTTATTCCTCCATGATTTTACGGCCTGCGTCTGTTGACTGCATGTTGTGCATCGGTGATCGTGCCTGCAATGCAAATGTTCTTATAAATATAAATGAGGCCAAACAAATAATAACAAAAACTAGACCGAGTTACTGGCCTCTAGTTATCGCTTTCTAACATTTGGACATCATCTGGCGCTACTTTAGCGCCATGATCATGTCCAAATGTTTTTTAAAAAAGCGATTGTACTACTACTACTACATGTACTACTAAACGCCAGTAACTCTAGACATGAATAACAACTAGATCTGCTACATTATACATAGGGCTATACTCACTTCCAGCACTCAGCACCGAGTATGACGTCCGTTCAATGCGTTGTTTTAAGTTAAACTTTCAATTCTTTTAATTTTTGTATTGACATAAATGCACACAAAAATACAATCAGCTGTTCGATAATAATATTGTTGATGGCCTGGGCGTATACCGCCCTCACTCGTCGGCGTTTGCGCACTGTACTATAAACAATGGGATACCCTGCACGATTCGGGGGGAAGAATTTGCCCATATGTGTTGAGTAGTACTACAAGCCCTACAAGCCCTACACCCTTCTAAACCCACTTTCCATTTATCGTTTGTCTCAACGGTCAGCGTGTCTCAACGGTCGGCGTGTCTCAACGGTCGGCCTGTCTCAACGGTCGGCCTGTCTCAACGGTCGGCCTGTCTCAACGGTCGGCCTGTCTCAACGGTCGGCCTGTCTCAACGGTCGGCCTGTCTCAAAGGTCGGCCTGTCTCAACGTGGGTCGGCGTGTCTCATTGTGGGTCGGCGTGTCTCAACGTGGGTCGGCGTGTCTCAACGTGGGTCGGCGTGTCTCAACGTGGGTTGGCGTGTCTCAACGTGGGTTGGCGTGTCTCAACGTGGGTCGACCCCCCCTACTCACCCTTCCCTACACCTACTCACCCTTCCCTACACCTACTCACCCTTCCCTACACCTACTCACCCTTCCCTACACCTACTCACCCTTCCCTACACCTACTCACCCTACGGTCGGCGTGTCTCGACGTGGGTCGACGTGTTAAGACGTGGATCGACGTGGGTCGACGGAACGAGACACTTTGATGTGTCGAGACCTGTCGACCGTTGAGACACGTGTCTCAACGGTCGGCGTGTCTCAACGGTCGGCGTGTCTCAACGGTCGGCGTGCCTCAACGATCGGCGTGTCTCAACGGTCGGCTTGTCTCAACGGTCGGCCTGTCTCACCCTACTCACCCTTCCCTACACCTACTCACCCTTCCCTACACCTACTCACCCTTCCCTACACCTACTCACCCTTCCCTACACCTACTCACCCTACGGTCGGCGTGTCTCGACGTGGGTCGACGTGTTAAGACGTGGATCGACGTGGGTCGACGGAACGAGACACTTTGATGTGTCGAGACCTGTCGACCGTTGAGACACGTGTCTCAACGGTCGGCGTGTCTCAACGGTCGGCGTGTCTCAACGGTCGGCGTGCCTCAACGGTCGGCGTGTCTCAACGGTCGGCTTGTCTCAACGGTCGGCCTGTCTCACCCTACTCACCCTTCCCTACACCTACTCACCCTTCCCTACACCTACTCACCCTTCCCTACACCTACTCACCCTTCCCACCCTTCCCTACACCTACTCACCCTACCCACCCTACCCACCCTACTTAACCCACTCCACCCACTCAACGGCGAGTTGTCTCAACGGTGGGCGTGTCTCAAGTGTCGGTGTGTCTCAAGTGTCGGCGTGTCTCAACGGTCGGCGTGTCTCACCCTACTCACCCTTCCCTACACCTACTCACCCTTCCCTACACCTACTCACCCTTCCCTACACCTACTCACCCTTCCCTACACCTACTCACCCTTCCCTACACCTACTCACCCTTCCCTACAGCTACTCACCCTACGGTCGGCGTGTCTCGACGTGGGTCGACGTGTTAAGACGTGGATCGACGTGGGTCGACGGAACGAGACACTTTGATGTGTCGAGACCTGTCGACCGTTGAGACACGTGTCTCAACGGTCGGCGTGTCTCAACGGTCGGCGTGTCTCAACGGTCGGCGTGCCTCAACGGTCGGCGTGTCTCAACGGTCGGCTTGTCTCAACGGTCGGCCTGTCTCACCCTACTCACCCTTCCCTACACCTACTCACCCTTCCCTACACCTACTCACCCTTCCCTACACCTACTCACCCTTCCCTACACCTACTCACCCTACGGTCGGCGTGTCTCGACGTGGGTCGACGTGTTAAGACATGGATCGACATGGGTGGACGGAACGAGACACTTTGATGTGTCGAGACCTGTCGACCGTTGAGACACGTGTCTCAACGGTCGGCGTGTCTCAACGGTCGGCGTGTCTCAACGGTCGGCGTGCCTCAACGGTCTGCGTGTCTCAACGGTCGGCTTGTCTCAACGGTCGGCCTGTCTCACCCTACTCACCCTTTCCTACACCTACTCACCCTACCCACCCTACTTAACCCACTCAACCCACTCAACGGCGAGTTGTCTCAACGGTCGGCGTGTCACAACGGTCGGCGTGTCACAACGGTCGGCGTGTCACAACGGTCGGCGTGTCTCAACGGTCGGCGTGTCTCAACGGTCGGCGTGTCTCAACGGTCGGCGTGTCTCAACGGTCGGCGTGTCTCAACGGTCGGCGTGTCTCAACGGTCGGCGTGTCTCAAGTGTCGGCGTGTCTCAAGTGTCGGCGTGTCTCACCCTACTCACCCTTCCCTACACCTACTCACCCTTCCCTACACCTACTCACCCTTCCCTACACCTACTCACCCTTCCCTACACCTACTCACCCTTCCCTACACCTACTCACCCTTCCCTACACCTACTCACCCTTCCCTACACCTACTCACCCTTCCCTACACCTACTCACCCTTCCCTACACCTACTCACCCTTCCCTACACCTACTCACCCTACGGTCGGCGTGTCTCGACGTGGGTCGACGTGTTAAGACGTGGATCGACGTGGGTCGACGGAACGAGACACTTTGATGTGTCGAGACCTGTCGACCGTTGAGACACGTGTCTCAACGGTCGGCGTGTCTCAACGGTCGGCGTGTCTCAACGGTCGGCGTGTCTCAACGGTCGGCGTGTCTCAACGGTCGGCTTGTCTCAACGGTCGGCGTGTCTCACCCTACTCACCCTTCCCTACACCTACTCACCCTTCCCTACACCTACTCACCCTTCCCTACACCTACTCACCCTTCCCTACACCTACTCACCCTTCCCTACACCTACTCACCCTTCCCTACACCTACTCACCCTTCCCTACACCTACTCACCCTTCCCTACACCTACTCACCCTTCCCTACACCTACTCACCCTTCCCTACACCTACTCACCCTTCCCTACACCTACTCACCCTTCCCTACACCTACTCACCCTTCCCTACACCTACTCACCCTTCCCTACACCTACTCACCCTTCCCTACACCTACTCACCCTTCCCTACACCTACTCACCCTTCCCTACACCTACTCACCCTTCCCTACACCTACTCACCCTTCCCTACACCTACTCACCCTTCCCTACACCTACTCACCCTTCCCTACACCTACTCACCCTTCCCTACACCTACTCACCCTTCCCTACACCTACTCACCCTTCCCTACACCTACTCACCCTTCCCTACACCTACTCACCCTACGGTCGGCGTGTCTCGACGTGGGTCGACGTGTTAAGACGTGGATCGACGTGGGTCGACGGAACGAGACACTTTGATGTGTCGAGACCTGTCGACCGTTGAGACACGTGTCTCAACGGTCGGCGTGTCTCAACGGTCGGCGTGTCTCAACGGTCGGCGTGCCTCAACGGTCGGCGTGTCTTAACGGTCGGCTTGTCTCAACGGTCGGCGTGTCTCACCCTACTCACCCTTCCCTACACCTACTCACCCTTCCCTACACCTACTCACCCTTCCCTACACCTACTCACCCTTCCCTACACCTACTCACCCTTCCCTACACCTACTCACCCTTCCCTACACCTACTCACCCTTCCCTACACCTACTCACCCTTCCCTACACCTACTCACCCTTCCCTACACCTACTCACCCTTCCCTACACCTACTCACCCTACGGTCGGCGTGTCTCGACGTGGGTCGACGTGTTAAGACGTGGATCGACGTGGGTCGACGGAACGAGACACTTTGATGTGTCGAGACCTGTCGACCGTTGAGACACGTGTCTCAACGGTCGGCGTGTCTCAACGGTCAGCGTGTCTCAACGGTCGGCGTGCCTCAACGGTCGGCGTGTCTTAACGGTCGGCTTGTCTCAACGGTCGGCCTGTCTCACCCTACTCACCCTTCCCTACACCTACTCACCCTTCCCTACACCTACTCACCCTTCCCTACACCTACTCACCCTTCCCTACACCTACTCACCCTTCCCTACACCTACTCACCCTTCCCTACACCTACTCACCCTTCCCAACACCTACTCACCCTTCCCTACACCTACTCACCCTACGGTCGGCGTGTCTCGACGTGGGTCGACGTGTTGAGACGTGGGTCGACGTGGGTCGACGTAACGAGACACTTTGATGTGTCGAGACCTGTCGACCGTTGAGACAAGTGTCTCAACGGTCGGCGTGTCTCAACGGTCGGCGTGTCTCAACGGTCGGCGTGCCTCAACGGTCGGCGTGTCTCAACGGTCGGCTTGTCTTAACGGTCGGCCTGTCTCACCCTACTCACCCTTCCCTACACCTACTTACCCTTCCCACCCTTCTCACCCTACCCACCCTACTTAACCCACTCAACCCACTCAACGGCGAGTTGTCTCAACGGTCGGCGTGTCTCAACGGTCGGCGTGTCACAACGGTCGGCGTGTCACAACGGTCGGCGTGTCACAACGGTCGGCGTGTCACAACGGTCGGCGTGTCACAACGGTCGGCGTGTCTCAACGGTCGGCGTGTGTCAACGGTCGGCGTGTGTCAACGGTCGGCGTGTCTCAAGTGTCGGCGTGTCTCAACGGTCGGCGTGTCTCAACGGTCGGCGTGTCTTTCCATTTATCGGACATACGGGCGAGTTAGCTCAGTTGTGAGCAATGAATTCTGAGACTGAATTTTGAATAACAAACCCACGTGACAGCATGTTTTGTTTTGTTCAACCTCAAAAATACATTGTTAAGTCTAACGTTCGACATCAAATTGGCTAAATGCTAGGCTTTATTAAATTTGAATTTTTAAAATGAACATCTAAATTTAATTACTACTACTAGTGCAACAATGCGTGAAAAATTTCCACAATTATTTTCAAAATAGAATATAAAAGCATAGAGTATAGTATACATAAGGTTGCTGATCGCGATCCCAAAGTAGCGCACAGCATGATGGGTAGACAAAGGGAGCTGTTTTGCAACTGTCATTATTATTAATATTATTAATAATATTATATTATAATAATTGTCCAAGCTTTTCGGCCGGTAATCGGTATGCCTTCTCGGCAAGCTCTTTGTGCTTTTCATCATTTACTACAACACCTCTGGCCCTCAAATACGATGAGAGTTGGTCTTCTTTTTAGATTTAGGAATTTTGTTGACGACATATTTTCGAGTGGTTCGCCGTGCGCGCGATGCTCCCTTTCTTTACTCAGTACGCCGTAGCGCAGGGCGCCACCTGTTAAAATCAACCGATCGACAATCGAATAAAAAGTGTAACTGGTACTCGTATTCGTAATACTCGGCTCCATAGGTTTGTGTTGTGCACATTAAGTATCAGGTTTGTTTGTCAGTCGACCAGGTTTATTTGCAGATTTGTTTGGGTGTTTACCCTAGTATTCAAATATGAAGTGAGTGGCGGGGTTTAACTTACCTACTACTGAGTTGTACTTACAGCGAAAATGTAGAGAAAACCTTCACTTCGGAAATCAACTTTCCTCGGAGGCTTTACGGCATTAGAATTTGACAACAAAAAACACATGGGATGCAAATCTTGGATTTAACGGCCACTAGAGGGCGCTAAGTCAGTTGCACGGAGCCGGCCGGGGGGCGAATTTTTTTTTCCCAAACAGGTTTGCAAATTTTCATGAATTATTCAGTAGTTTGGATGAGAAGTTATGTTTATTCATCGGAATAAAACATGACGTCACAGCATTGTTGTTATTAGTTACCTATTTACAATAAATCACTTTAAAGAACAGCTGTTGTCGAGCTGCTATACGTAGTGTAGTGGATAGTGGGATTGGCTATGGATCAAAGATCCCGGGTTCGAATCCTGCTGTAGTAGGTCACCTCGTTTTTCCTAGTCAAATTGATATCTTTAGAGTATTTTTAATTTAAGGGGAAAAGGAGACCTAGAACCTAAGTGTTGTACAGCGATCAACGCAACTACTGAATAATTCATGAAATTGTGCAAACCTGTTTGGGAAAAAAAAATTCACGCGGCCGGGGGCGAATTTTTTTCCCGTATGGTATATACGGTACGGTACGGGTGGGCGAGTCAACATTTTTGAATTATTCAGTAGTTTGAATGAGAAGTTATGTTTATTCATCAGAATAAAACATGACGTCACAGCATTGTTATAGTTAACTAGTTTAAATCGCTTTAAAGAACAGCTGTTGTCGAACTGGTAGTGTAGTGGATAGTGGGATGGGCTATGAATTTAAGATCCCTGGTTCGAATCCTGCTGTGTAGGTCACTTCGTTTTTTCTAGTCAAATTGAAATCTTTGGAGAATTTTTAATTTAAAGGGGAAAAGAGACCTAGAACCTAAGTGTTGTACAGTGATCAATACAACGTCTACTGAATAATTCATGAAGTTTGACTCACCCGGTCCACCTACGCGGTAAAAAAAAAAAATTGCTAGCCGGCGATACATGCTGCGTTCCAAATAAAACTTCCAATCGCGTCGTATTTATCGTGTTCACCGTGAATGTCTCCATATTCACAAGTAGGTTGCATTCCAAACGCTACTCACTAAGACGCACGCGCATAGTCGAGTTTAGTTGTGCGGTAAGGACATTCTCGTGCGAGAACTCGTACGTGAACCAACACGCATGCGCGAGTATTTCATTCGTTATGAAGTCGTGAACATGGAGAAAAGAAATCCACCTCGAGTTTACCACTGGTGAACACGAGTTACCAGGCAAATAGAACGCCATTATACGACTCATGAACTCGTGAACACGATAAACACGACGCGATTGGAACGCAGCATTAAAAACGGGCAATTTTTTCAAAAACTGACAATAAAGGGCGCTATTCATTATCACTGTGACTAAGCCGTGTTGCTGGCAGGCAAGTCAACATGGCTTTGGCCGTGATGTTAGCTGTTGCTATGCTGCTGCTATTGTCCGCCCTCGAGGGCGGACAATGACCACCCATAGCAACAGCCAAAGTCACAGCCAAAGCCGGCAATCGGACACGGATGAGGGCAGCTACCGGGGCCAAACTTAAACGCAATCCAAGGGTTTAAGACACACCCACAAAGAAATTGGCTGGTATACTGCCTTTCGTATAGTCTAGCCCTAGACCCTTGTGTTATTTCGGCGCCCACCACGCGCGCAGATTCGTTAACGCTGTCTCTTTTTCAAATCCCGGCTTCGTGTGCGTTTTGGTCTCACGCATGCGTAGTTTACAAAATGCGGCTGGATCCATGTTCGCACTGGAGCCGACGTTTGACAAACGTACATGATTTTGGATTCCCCTAAGGGTCTAGCACTAGTTGGCAATCAATTGTTAACTTTAACCTTAGTTTTCGACGATTCTCCCTCGCTTTTCCGAGGGATCCAATCAGCGACCGAGTTTGAGCCTCATCATGAATTATTCATTATACACAAATACAGGATATGACTGGGTATGTGTACACAAGACAGTGTACATGTAATGTACATTGTACATGTACAGTGTATGTGATGGTAGCCTTGGTCAAGGCGAGTTCGTCGTTATCCGTCCGTCGTTATCCGTCCAGAAATACACTGTGCGCGCGCCCCGCATATATGCTGCTAGCTTGCGCCCCATGCAAAGATACAGCGCGAACAGCGACCTCATACGGCCACTATTTATGCAAATCTACTGAGGCTACTTTTTCGCCTTGGATCATTGGGTTTTTGAAATCTTATGTTTTTCCTATATTTTGCGCCACATTTGTGGCGCATGACCTCGTATGCGAATACAGATAAGTATAGGCGGGGCTAAGATGTGAAGTGTCCAATCACAACGCGGTTGAAACCCGACGTCATCAAATTTGATGCAGCATGACATTTAAGACAAAATGGCAGATATTCAGCGTCGTCTTTCGTCCGAAGATCTGTCGTGTTGTTTGAATTTTGCAGCGCAAATATTATCCCTCGAAGATTTTAGACCCGAGCAGCGAAAGGCCATTAGAATCCTTTCTTCGTGGTCTTTGTGAATTTGCCGACAGGTTATGGCAAATCCGTCATTTTTCAGGCAGCCTGAGCCCCATTTTGCTCGGAGCTCACACGTACGGCCAGGTACTCAGCGTCAGTTTTCAGCGTGTTCGGTCAGTTTCTTATCGCCGCATAATCGGCATTAACCCAGGCATGCTGGTCTGTGTGGTATCGCCACATTGTGGTCCAAGCATGGTCCAACGCTGTGGGGAGGGGGCATGTTTACGGCTGCAGAACCAACCTTCAAAGTGATCGCAATATCGTAATTTAAACAGGGACAAGTGTCTTATATCCCCAATAACTCCTCAGATTATTTTCTTGGCAAAATTCAGCCGGCAAGGTTTTTAATTATCAGTTCCGCGTTTTACCGAGCCACGGTTTTCAGATCAGCTGGATTAGATTTGTGCGACATAATATAGGGCCGAGTTTAGCCTTGGTCAAGGCGTTCATCGTTACCCGTCCGTACGTACAGCGCAGCGGTAATCGGAGCTCAAACTACGACCTCACGCGGCCACTATTATATGCAAACTAACTGAGGATACTCGAACGCCTTGGATCATTAGGTTTTGGGGGCGGTGCTCATTATGCTAATATATTAAGCTGACCTTTATAGTCGTTTTCTTATTGGTCGATCGTTGCGTAGAAACTGCATAATTTGAGCTAGCGGTGAAAGGTCATAGCTAGCTCGCAAGTGTTTACGAACACCGCCATCGTTGACATATTTTATCGGAGAAAGTTGAGTGATTTTTACGAAGGCTTGTAGGAATTACACATGAAGATTTGAACTGTCTTAATTGCTTGATTGGTGAGGGTCGCAGTTATTTTCGCTCGTTTTGCTGGGTATTTTTTTGAATGTTGACATTGTTATGGTTGACATTAAAACTAGTTGTGTTTAGCTGCTTAGTTTTGAGTTTTCAACCGCGGTGACTGGAGAAGGCCGCGACTCTATTGAAACGTGTCGAACTCGGCCTAGCCTTGGTCAAGGCGAGTTCGTCGTTATCCGTCCGTCGTTATCCGTCCAGAAATACACTGTACGCGCCCCCCGCATTATGCTGCATGCTAGCTTGCGCCCCGTGCAAAGATACAGCGCGAACAGCGACCTCATACGGCCACTATTTATGCAAATCAACTGAGGCTACTTTTTCGCCTTGGATCATTGGGTTTTTGAAATCTTATGTTTTTCCTATATTTTGCGCCACATTTGTGGCGCATGACCTCGTATGCGAATACAGATAAGTATAGGCGGGGCTAAGATGTAAAGTGTCCAATCACAACGCGGTTGAATCCCGACGTCATCAAATTTGATGCAGCATGACATTTAAGACAAAATGGCAGATATTCAGCGTCGTCTGTCGTCCGAAGATCTGTCATGTTGTTTGAATTTTGCAGCGAAAATATTATCCCTCGAAGATTAGTAGACCCGAGCAGCGAAAGGCCATTAGAATCCTTTCTTCGTGGTCACGGTGTTTTTGTGGATTTGCCGACAGGTTATGGGAAATCCGTCATTTTTCAGGCAGCCTGATCCCATTTTGCTCGGAGCTCGCACGTACGGCCAGGTACTCAGCGTCAGTTTTCAGCGTGTTCGGTCAGTTTCTTATCGCCGCATAATCGGCATTAACCCAGGCATGCTGGTCTGTGCGTTAACGCCACATTGTATGGTCCAAGCATGGTCCAACGCTGTGGGGATCGGGAGGGGGTATGTTTACGGCTGCAGGACCAACCTTCAAAGTGATCGCAATATCGTAATTTAAACAGGGACAAGTGTCTTATATCCTCAATAACTTCTCAGATTATTTTCTTGGCAAAATTCAGCCGGCAAGGCATTTAATTATCAGAGTTCCGCGTTTTACCGAGCCACGGTTTTCAGATCAGCTGGATTAGATGCGTGTGATAATGTAGGGCCGAGTTCGACACGTTTCAATAGAGTCGCGGCCTTCTCCAGTCACCGCGGTTGAAAACTCAAAACTAAGCAGCTAAACACAACTAGTTTTGACCATAACATTGTCAACATTCAAGAAAATACCCAGTAAAACGAGCAAAATAACTGCGACCCTCACCAATCAAGCAAGACAGTTCAAATCTTCATGTGTAATTCCTACAAGCCTTCGTAAAAATCACTCAACTTTCTCCGATAAAATATTATGTCAACGATGGCGGTGTTCGTAAACACTCGCGAGCTAGCTATGACCTTTCACCGCTAGCTCAAATTATGCAGTTTCTACGCAACGATCGACCAATAAGAAAACGACTATAAAGGTCAGCTTAATCTATTAGCATAATGAGCACCGCCCCCAAAACCTAATGATCCAAGGCGTTCAAGTAGCCTCAGTTAGTTTGCATAATAGTGGCCGCGTGAGGTCGTTGTTTGAGCTCAGATTACCGCTGCGCTGTACGTACGGACGGGTAACGATGAACGCCTTGACCAAGGCTACCCTCAGGTCTGCACGTATTTGCTTAACTGTCCATCATTATCACGTGATATGAATAATGCATATATTACAATAGTCTGACCACGCCCACAATGTGCCAACTTGTCCAAGACCTTCAACAGGGTCCAGTTCACGGCCGGGTGGCGGTTCGTCGTGAAACAGCGCCCTCTATAACATCGGTGGTTTGTGTCAGTGATCGCGAAATAAACAACACGAAGGTCTTGGAACCAAGACTACCTTTCGTAGTAATGATCACAGATTCATGATACATTAAATGGTTATAAAATAACATATACACGCATCATCAGTTTTTAACTTATCAAACCCAACCGATGCTACTTTTTTTTTATTCAAGGTTTCCTAAAATAATCCATCTGAGATGGTGTAAATGTGTATTATGTGGATCATTGCAATTTCCACTAGTTAGAAGAACTAGTTATAGCAAATAAAAAAGCTCATCCAATCAACTTAAACTAATAAATGTATTCCAACAAGATCTTGAATTTGAAGCAACAAACAGAACACGATTTGATCTGTGTTTTAATTGTGATTTTATAACTTGGATTACAGCTAGAGTAAAACGGAGTTTTTTGTTGCCCACCCAAATCCTCCGTCATCCTCAATCTCAAATAAAAAAGAAAGGCAATCGCCCATTGTATATCCACCCCTCCCATGTTTAGGTTGCAATCGCCCATTGTATATCCCCATTGTTCCCGTGGGAATGATTCATTGGGGATATGGGGATATCCACGTACTCCTTGTTTACGTGGTCCGCGGCTTTTCCCCTTGAATGATAAGGCATTACTGCAGGGTACCATCAAGCCAAAGTGTTTTTATTGTGTGTGCGGTTTGACGCAGATTTTGCAGACGACGCAGGAACAAAATTGCGTGCAAAAAGAGAACTCGTAATAATGTATTTTCGAGAAGAAAATACTAGATTAAGTATCTTAATATTTTAACTGTTCATGTCATGGGCATGGAAGAGGATACTGCTCCAAAGTCTTCGTCCAAAAAGGTAGGAATCAAGAGAAATATGTTCACTGTTTCTGTTATTGTTCACAGTCGAAACAAATAAAAAATGGCCGACAAAGTTATTTCGGGGGGTGAGGGTGCTGTCAGATTTTCGAATTCATTGCAAACTCACATAATTTGAAGATTTCAAAATGGCCTATTTTTATTGTGTAGTAATACAGCCTTTAGGAAATGAAGATATTTACTTGAGTTTAATGGCCAGATTCTCAAACGAAGTGACCACACCCAGACTAACCTGAGTGAATTTGCCAGTGCGAACCTACATATAGTGTAATTGCACTGATTTCGTGAAAAAGTGTAAACTTCGTTTCTTTTATACCCTGAAGTACTGTATCGAAACAAATGATCTGAAAAAACAAAACACCGGTAAAAACACAACCTTGTTGTGTCATACATTTTCTTTAAATTTACTAAACAACAAACAATTGCAATGGGTTTGTGTCATGAAATATAAATTATTTAACATAATTAACAATTAACATTATATAATGTGCATTAATTATGGTATGACAATTTGTACATGATGTACATGTATATGATAATGAGTATTATAAAAGTTTATTTTTCAATAATTGCCTCACATTTACCCTGAATGTTTGCCATAATCCTTACCAAATAATTGTTTTTGTGATGTTTAATTTTTATGTTACACATGTATTAAACATTGTATTTTAATACCCAGTTCCAATTGTTTACATTTGTTTCATCAACGTATTATTACAGTTTTACTCAGTTTTACTGTATTTTTTTTCAGCAAGGAGGGTTGTTAGGTCTTTTCAACAAGGACAAAGACAAGGACAAAGGTCGGGTTGGTATCAATAGACACCCCCATCGCGAGTCGAAAGAATCCCACGATCTGCCCTCACAGTTATCCCATCACCACTCCATACCGGAAGGTAGACGAGCATTGAAGACAATGGAGCTAAGCCCACCGGAATATAAAGTGGATTCACAGGTCCTTATTGATAGCTTTCTAGAAATTGCAATCAAGGTGAGTTTGTCAAAAATGCAATCATTTAGGTTTAATTTATTATCTTTTTATTTTACAAGTAAACAAATTAAGGCTAATGTAAACTTAAATTGTAATATTAGAAATTGTGCAACTGGACAGGGTTATATAATTGCATAATGTAACTTACAAACAGTTACTTTTTCATTCAATATGATTCCAATTCAATATGATTCATCGGTGAATTTATAAATGGTCTTTAAGCTTTCAGTTTACCAACAACTCAAAGACTATAGAAAGAGTCACAATAATCTGGCTGGTGAGGGTTCATCTTATGGTCTTAAAGGTAGTATACACCATTGGTCATTGCTTGAATTATCATGAATGAGTAGATTTGGGGGGTTGTATTTATAGTAAATATCGTTTAACTGAGCTGTCAGAAGTTTTAGAATCATGGATGCCGAGAAAAGCTCGAAAAACAACGGGTTATTTCAACCGGCGTCGAGCAGTTATTCTTATGTTATCTTTGTTTTTTCGCGATCGCCGTCCGGCGAGCGCGAATTTTTCATTATAAAATTATATTTTTCAGAATAATAACAGGATATCTAGCGCAATCATTTTTCTGGATGCCCAGAATCAACATTTACTTTCAGATGAGTAGGATATTTCTTAATAATTCGGTAGTAAATATTTTCGATATCTGCAAATGGTGTATACTACCTTTAAAGATAAAATACACCATTTGCAGATATATCAACAAAATGTACTACCGAATTATTAGGAAATATCTTATTTGATAGTAAATAATAATTGTAGGCATCCAGCCAAAGGATTGCGCTAGATATGCGCTAAATTAAATTGTATAAAGAAAAATTTGCGATCGCCGGACAGCGATCGTGGACAAACTTAAATAACATAAGAATAACTGCTCGGCGCCGGTTAAAAAACAAATGCTGTTTTTCGTGCTTTTCTCAGCATCCATGATTGTTAAACTTCGGACAGGTCAGTTTAACTATATTTACTATAAAATACAACCCCCCAAATCTACTCATTTATGACAATTCAAGCAATTACCAATGGTGTATCATACCTTTAAGTCATTATTTGTTTTTTTATTACTTTCTTTTTCAGTACTTGGGTGTGATTCCCAATGTGCCGTATGGATTGGATCCAACAAAACGAACAGAGCTACTCAGAATCATTGACAAAGGAAAGGTAAAAGTCATATTAAGCTTAAAGTGTCCTCCGTAAAAAAAAGGGTTCTTAAAATTCAGTTCGCGAGCCGAGCCGACAGGCAGGATTATTTTTAATGAAACTCGATCCGAGGCGGGTTCAAGCCGATAGTACCAGGAAGCACACCCACGCATTTTCGGCCTTGCTCGCTGCTGACGGACATTTCCAGCTTTGCTCGTGACATGTTTATGCGTCATCTGTTTAGAATCTGGAGAAAACTTTGCGGTTATATACGTCTTCCAGCACGAACTGGTTAAGTGATGCCTTTTGGATTTGATGTATATTTGTTGGGGTGCATGCCAGATACAGTTGTTGAAATTCAATAAATCATTGAATGTAAAAACAAATCTTTTCAGAAAAAAGGCTTACTACCCTGGAGCACAAGGGAGAGCAAACATGACGCCATCCTATCAGTATCAGCCAAACAGATGAAAGTGGTTAGAAGAGATGGTGAAGTAAGTAGTCATTGTTTGTTAGATGTTAACAGGTGTGCCACCTGCTATGAGATTGGATCAGATCAACCAGACAGCTTAGTTTAAATGTGCACCTGTAAGAAGGAGATTGTAGATTGAAGTCACGCTGATGAAATGTTAAGACTGTTTATAAAACATTACTTTGCACTACAGTTTTATCTCAAAAAAACTTGTTCATGAGAAAAATGAGTTCTTTAATTCATTGTAAAATTGCACATGGGATTTATTGCGTCACGTTTGTCATCTCGGAGATGCTGTGTGCATAACGAGTTACAGCAAAATCAAACTTCATTTTACTTTACAATTTGTAAATTATGAGAAATTCTTTCAACTCTTCTGTGTAATTAATTAATTAATTTGTTTTTCCTTCAGGAAACGTTGGTACGACTGCCCATTCACGACATAGCTGCTGTGAGTTACGTTAGGGATGATAGCCAACACCTTGTGATGTTCAAAATTGGTAAGCTTCATAGTTGTACGTCAATTGATCATGATTATGTCTAGACCACGGGCCACTTTGATTTTTGCAGAGGGAGAAAAACCGGAAAGCCCGGAAGAACCTTGTGGCACAAAAGAGAATCACGTGGTCCGAGCAGGTTTTTCTTTTTACAATGAATTCTACAAGTATCAGACTTGGAATTTGTATGAACGATTTCCAATGAACATTTACAACTGACCATTAGTCTTACCTCACCTTTCTCGTCTCATTTTTCAGCGACGGACAATCAGCAGGAACACTGTAACCTGGTGGTGTTTGAGTGCCGTTCAAAGGTAGGTAGTCATCTGTGAATAAGAAAACTTATTATCTAAATACTGCAAGAATCATAAAGAATTAAAAAGGACGAACCTCGATGTATATCACCTTCATTGCTTGATGCAAAGATTCTCCAGTATGGGGCTCAATAGCTCAGTTACACATCCTGACATTTTAGTTTTCAATCTCACTTCAATTATTTTGTGACTGCGGTCGCTGGTCACTTGTAAGTCTGGTTTATATGTTGAATCAAGGATCATTTGTTTGTTCATCAGGAAAGTGCTGATGAGGTGTGTGCGTTGGCCCAGCAGATATTCTACCTCGTCTACACGGAACTGACAATGAAATACTTTGATCAGAGCATCATACGAGCTGCCATGAACACATCACTTGGAAGTGGTAAGGCAATGCATAGAACAATAATAGACTCACCTGGTCAAGCTGAACTCAGAAATATCAGTTTTTTGATAATTCTTACACCCTGTGAATCGTGGGCTGACTCTTCACTAAATTCACGGTGTACAAAGCTAAAAGTTCCTGAAATATTTAACTCGTGAACCAACAAAATGTCTGTGTTTATTTTTCAGTTTCAATGAGCATGGCTAGTAGACCTGCTCTAGATCCGGATGTCTTCCAGCCTCCGCCGTGAGTACATAATTCCCACTTTGAATGTCTTCAGTACGGTTTTTACTGTTAAGTTAACTTCAGATACATTAATTGGCACAATGAAATGTATGGGAAAATTGCCAGACATTATTTACTTGCACAGCAGTTCAAACACAAAACTCTTGTAAATTTTTACAAGAGTTATTAACTCTAATCATTTCACCTTTTTCACTATTTCCTTTCAGATCCAGTACAGCATCCTCTGAATATCAAAGCTCACCAGCACTGAGGCAAAGCAATAGTATGGATGACTTGAGTGTCACAGCCAAAGTATTACTCCAAGAGTACATAGAAGTGGTAAGAAAAAGTCCTCCTGAAGCTCCGGGGTTACTTATATCAGCCTTTTTACACTCGCACTTATGTCATGTTATAATTGTCTAATTTGTTTCCCCGCATCGCGACAGCTTCGGAGTAAGCTCTCATCCGATGAGCTTACACAGTTTGCGTCAATCTTACGAGACTATCGACAAACAGGGACAATAAAGGAGTTCTGCACCAGACTACAAAAGCTCTACGGCCAAGAACGAAAACTACTCTTCCCAGGTAAATCAGTGGTCTTAATGTATGTAAAATAAGAACTGCTCCTCCAACCTAACTCCTTGGAGGAGCAGTCAAGAACGGTCAAGAGGGCCAAGAACGAAAACTACTCTTCCCAGGTAAATCAGTGGTCTTAATGTATGTAAAATAAGAACCGCTCCTCCAACCTAACTCCTTGGAGGAGCAGTCAAGAACGGTCAAGAGGGCCAAGAACGAAAACTACTCTTCCCAGGTAAATCAGTGGTCTTAATGTATGTAAAATAAGAACCGCTCCTCCAACCTAACTCCTTGGAGGAGCAGTCAAGAACGGTCAAGAGGGCCAAGAACGAAAACTACTCTTCCCAGGTAAATCAGTGGTCTTAATGTATGTAAAATAAGAACTGCTCCTCCAACCTAACTCCTTGGAGGAGCAGTCAAGAACGGTCAAGAGGGCCAAGAACGAAAACTACTCTTCCCAGGTAAATCAGTGGTCTTAATGTATGTAAAATAAGAACCGCTCCTCCAACCTAACTCCTTGGAGGAGCAGTCAAGAACGGTCAAGAGGGCCAAGAACGAAAACTACTCTTCCCAGGTAAATCAGTGGTCTTAATGTATGTAAAATAAGAACCGCTCCTCCAACCTAACTCCTTGGAGGAGCAGTCAAGAACGGTCAAGAGGGCCAAGAACGAAAACTACTCTTCCCAGGTAAATCAGTGGTCTTAATGTATGTAAAATAAGAACCGCTCCTCCAACCTAACTCCTTGGAGGAGCAGTCAAGAACGGTCAAGAGGGCCAAGAACGAAAACTACTATTCCCAGGTAAAGCACTAGTGTTCTTAATGTATATAAATAAGAACCGCTCCTCCAACCTAACTCCTTGGAGGAGCGGTCAAGAACGGTCAAGAAAGGTCAAGAGGGCCAAGAACGAAAACTACTCTTCCCAGGTAAATCAGTGGTCTTAATGTATGTAAAATAAGAACCGCTCCTCCAACCTAACTCCTGTTTACTTACATCAACGTACTGATTTTCTTCTCCTAGGTATGAGACCCTACATTCCAGAGAAGGACATTGACTTCTTTGAGAACACTCTTGAGAAGATGGGAGTCCAGGATGCTGCGGCTAATGGCTACTACTACACCAGTCCCAAACACTCACGACGCACAAACAGTGAAGCCTCCTCCTCCATTGGTGGATGTGACATGGGACTTTACAGCCAATCTATCATTTCGGGGAGAGATGAGCTTGACCTAGCGTTGCAAGACATATGCAACGAGGTGGAGCATCTTGAAACTAGTGTGGACTCGTGAGCCATCTCATCAGGACTCTTATCACCGAGTAACTGATCGCTGTTGTTGCCGTTTGTCGAATACAGCCCTGGTGCGTTGACATTTGTTTTTGCCGATTCGCGGACATGCTGGCACTTTTGGTGGAAGTGGATTGAAGGATGTAATCGAATCATTCAGCAAAGACTCCAAAATGAAGGTTGTCGGTTTGCAGAGGATCAGCTTAGCATTCCTTGAGACACGTGGCTGCTCACGTGAATATTGATGTGTTTTGAAGTCCGGTATAGAGAAGCGCTTCATCAGATGCCAACAAGCGAACAAGTTTGTACCAACCAGAATGAAGATGAAGCGCATCAGGTGAAATCCAACGATGTGATACTGTATGATATTGAAACATTCACCATGTCCATTGAAGTATGCCACCTAACCTTGTTTGCTAGGATGCACCCTAAATCCGGCACAATCCTCAACCTGCCTACAGGTAGAAATTGGATCAATCCTCAACAATTTCTTGAATTTGTTTACGGGAGGGGTGCCCACTGCCTCAATCCTGTGACCCTACAAATCAAACGTCCTGTTTGTGAGGAATTTAGACTGAAATCCAGTGATTTAATAAAACGGTGTTACTTACAGACATGTAATATATTAGACAATTTTTGTTGGCAAAGATGAAAGATTTGGTGGTTTTTAGACTAAAATAGCAGTAAATTGCAAATTGTGACAAATACAATTTTCCCCACCCCAGAAAACCACAAATCGTCTATAGACTGTGCACAGTACATTGACTCTCAAATTTGTATCCTAGTGGAGACATCTCTTTGTTCTCGTGTACAAACTGCTTAAAAAGTCGGGCACCTTTTTCAAAATGCTCCTATTTCAACCACAATTAATTTCCTGGGTTGAAATTTCAACCCAATATACCCTATATCATACCCTAACCCACACACGCAAGTGGGTAAATGCCGTCAATAGGGGACGGGGCATTGTCCGACCGTCTTCCCTCTTTTGTTTGTACTCTAACGTTTTCGGATGATCGCCATAGGATTTGCACACGAGTCTGAATCGGGGACCTTTGCGGAATAGGGGACCCCATTGTTCCCTTTGTCATACGTCCCCTATTTCAATCAAAAACAAACTCACTAACCCTAACCCACATCCTAAACCTAGTTTTTGAGTAATTTGAGGCACACTCCAAAAATCTAATTCGTGAAATTCCCTGTGGCGACCTATTCATCTATAGAAATTTACCCTCCGGCGTCCTTTTGTCTCCATTATACATTGTGTTCAGGTCTCCAGAGGGTACCGAATTTCAGATCATATGCTACTCTAACCTAACTTGCTTCAAAGTACAAAACGCGCTGTTCAGTCTAGTCCAAAGTATGGAGTGAAAAATAAGCAAATAATTACTGTTCAATTTTCACAGTAGGTCTGGTTCATTGTTGGTATATTTTTGTAATTACTTTTGGGAACTGTAAAATCGAGCATTGTACATGTTTTAGTGATGTATATTTGTTTGATTTATGGGCTGTAAATTATTGTGGTATTTTCATATAATATTGTGTACTTGTCCGTACACTTTTAGTTCTGGACGGATTTGCGAATGAGAAATCGCATTAGTTTATACAAAGTGCTTTTTGTCCCTTATTTATCCGAATATTTGCGGTCATCAATTAGCTGTTTGCATCAATCTAAATTAACAAGAAACATCAACTCGCAAAACTTTATTATATGCCGATAATTAAGTTTGGTTTTCAGAAAGGCATATGAATGTATTATATTCAAAAATGTACAGAAAGTTGTCTGTACTCGGAATAAACCTTTTTAATACAAGAAATAACTTTTCATCGCTTCCATTTTGTCCTGTTTACAGTTGGAAAATGTCTGTTATTTGATATCTAGTGTATGAACAAATTACTTACAAGTAATTAAAGGCTTGTGCAACTTTTAGCCTTTAGGAATATTCCAATAATGCAAGAATATCTGTGTAACATTTCATTCCTTGTTTATGATTAAGATGCAAAATAAGGCCTCTGCCTTTTAAAAAGACTTTCTTAAAGAATAGGCAAAATATTTTCATCAGAAAAAAGTTAAACACGATTTGGAAGACACGTTTATGTATTTTAGTACATGATCTTTGTTTTGGCATTTTCGCTTAACCAGTTCGCGCCGGATGACTTATATAAATGCAAAGTTTTCCCCAGATTCAAAACGAATGACGCATAAACACGCTACGAGCTAGGCCGGAAATGCGTGGGTGTGCTTTCCGGCACTATTGGCCTGAACCTGCTTCGGATCAAGTTTCATTAAAAATAATCCCGCCCCTCGGCTCGGTGATGTTAAAATAATCCCGGCGCGAACTGGTTAAAGAATGCTTGTCTTGGAAGCCCTTAATATATAACAAATATACTGAACATTCATATTTGAACACAATCAACATTGTATCTTGAGAATGCTACATCACAAATTCCGTCAACTTTTCAGGCAAAAATCAGGCAAAATCATATTTAGAAAGAGAACTTTAGTCTCCACCCAATGACAGCAATATTTTACTTCACAAGGTAAAGTAGGATATACACTATTGGTTGAAATACCAGGAATGGGTGGATTTTTGAAGGTCGTAGTTTATAGTAAATATTGTTTAACTGACCTGTCTGAAGTTTTACAATCATAGATGCTTTTTCTATTTTTCGGAACGATTACAGGATATCTAGCGCAATAATTTTGCTAGTAATTTTTTATCTTGATATCTGCAAGTGTCGTATTCTACCTTTAACACGCACACACCCAGCTCTGTTTTGACCGTCTTCCCTCTTTTGTTTATACTCTAACGTTTTTTGATGATCGCCATAGGATTTGTACATGGGAAAAGATGGTGGACGTTGTGTCAATCGTGGACCCATTGTTTGAATCCATATTCTTTTGTCCGACGACCACGATTGCCGGTCAATACAAACGCACCCAGTCATGTATAGACCGTCTTCCCTCTTTTGTTTATACTCTAACGTTTTTTGATGATCGCCATAGGATTTGTACACGGGAAAAGATCGTGGACGTTGTGTCAATCGTGGACCCATTGTTTGCCTCCCAATTCTTTTGTCCGACGACTACGATTGCCGGTCAATACAAACGCACACTGTTGACAGGTTAGTAGTTATTCATCTACTGCCTGCAACCTTGCTCCATACTTTAAACATCAATCATGTCATTATTAATGTATCAAATTATCTATCATTATCAAGCACTGTTATACTGCATAGTTAGTAAATTTATAAAAAATACTTTACAAGCATTTCATACAAATGTTTTATGTACACGATCAACACACACAGTTTCATTAGAGGCGGTACTAGGTTCAAGTCCCACAATCTGAGCAAGCTGATTCCATTATTCTCAAAAGCTCTTCTGAGTATACAAGGCTTGTGAAATCTCAGGCTTATCTCTGCATACAAAGTAAAATAGTTGTGTCTCTAGTAAGTAACAAATATAGAAAGATATAAATATGAAAAAGCTACCTTATAAATGTACAAAGTGTTCGCCACATCTATTACTGATCTTAGAGAACTACTGTCATTGTTGTAGACAGGTCTATCAATCTTGACGCCTTCTTATTCAGCTCGACTCACACATGGTCTGAGCCAGGAATCGAACCCAGGCCACATTTAATTTGTAAGCGGTGAGCACTTTACTATCAATGCCACCTAATATTTTAATATCTGAATATATCAGGTCATCTGAATATCAAATCTAATATGGATATATTTAAATCTTGTGACGGACGCGACTACAACACTAACATTTGCTGTGCAGTTTTTGCCGCCATGGTGACGTAGAGTACAGGTGCTTTCTTTGGCCTTCATGTTAGAAATAAAAACAGGAGGAATGCAGTTTACTCAGAGTGGCTGAAGACTGGGATCTTGGCAGACAGCATCGAACAGAACTCCAAGTAGTTGAGAAATCTGCTTGGCTTGACCCTAGGGTTGCAAAACAAACAGGAGAATACATGAACGAATAAAGGCCGAATATTTCAAGCTATTCACTGTAGAAAAACACAGATATATGTTTGTTTCAAATGACAGACTGGTTGTGTATTGTCAATGCATGTAGCACATTCAACCTGAAAGAACACTGGCTTCATTACAATTTAGATGTTGAATTGAATTGAATTGAATTGAACATTTCTAACAATCTGAGCAATACATTATCAAAATATAGAAAAAGACGACAACTAATGCTTCCTTTTACCTGATGTTCACATTGGAAGAGCAGACAGTCATACGTATCCTCCCCTTCTTTGCCGATTTTCATGGCGAGTAGTTGGCTGCCAGTGGAGTCTTCAAAATGCACCAAACGAACCACCTCAATCAAGCCAAATCGCCACCGAACAATCTAAGAACAAGTATCTGAGAGCTTCACACACCAGTTAAACTGAAGAGAGTCATTTTGGCCTAAAGTCATTGAGCCAAACTTAAAAGCCACCACCTTCAATCTGACAAAACCTTTATAGGAACTATCAAAGTTGGACTCGTGCAGTGACAGTGGTGTAGCAAGAAGATTGCTTTAGAGATCTTTGTACGTTCCTTCCATAGAAGTGCAGCCTCATATAAATAATGATAATGTACTGTGTTATGCATGGGTCTGTGTTATGGTTTAAACCCTTGTACTATCACACACAAGTCAAACACCGTAACCATTGGAATAATTAGTTGCACTTGTTTTAAGCTTGAGTTGAGTTAAGACTAATTAGGCCGAGTTGGGTGTTGTGCTTGCTTGGTCTGTGCAGATGTCTGTATACACGAAGACAAACTGAGGTGATTCTTGTGTTAATAGGGCACTTGCTGCACTTTGGATACAACGTTGATGATAACATTCAGGACTGGGTTGTGATAAAAGGACTGGGTTGTGATGACAGGATGTGTTGTGGATGCGCTCTCAAGTCCGACTTGTCATTAACCCTAACCCTACCTAATGCTACTTTTTACTACTAGTAGTAAAAAGTAGTATGCAGTACTCTCATTGACTTGTGTGCAATGCCTGTAGTAATTTTTAGTATTTGGTACTTCACCCCTGATTGCACTCATAGTACTTTTTAGCATTGGGTCCCTCTGCTTGCTGAGTGTGCATGGCCCATGTATGCTGTGTAAGGTGTTCTATAAACTCTACAGCAAAAATTGTCACTTGGGACACAGCAATGGGTCGAGGCTGGACTACTGCATTTTTTTCCAGGTAAGTATTACTGACCTGTATTGCCACTATTAGTATTTTGTAGTTGGCAGTATCTGTACTCTGTCAGTACACACCCAATCATCAGTCACGGAGAGACCCAATGCTACAAAATACTAAGTAGTATTCTGTAGTACACAGTGCTTTAGCCCAAAGTAAGGCCTAGGGGGTTAGGGTTAAACCAAAATGATAACTTAGCGTGAATTCTTAGCGTATTTCTGCCAAGAGTTATGGCATGGGATAGTTTTAGGCTATCTGCTATAGTGAGCTGTCAGGTTGACTCAATGTGGTCTTACCTGAGGTGATGGCGAGTACGCTTCGATGATTTTCACGCCGTACTTGGACAGATTGAGGTACACACAGTCTCTTTGGTTATCTGCGTGCTTAAACTGGGTCTCCCTCTGAATTGAAAAGCACAGAAAACATTAACAAATGTATTCATGTACAACTGCAAAAACTCCAAGGCCAATATATGGCATATGGGTGTAACATTCTTTCCTTAACCCTAACAATCCCCATCCAGTCAAACTACAACACTAGATTTCATTGGGATCTGTTAGGATGGGTACTGGACCCCTATAAACTGACAGTCTTTTACACTGGGTTAGGCATACCTTTAGAATCAGCAGTATGATGTTGGGATTTGCCAGGATGATTCCTAATAAATTACACAAGGGATTAATTTTCAAGATACACAAGTTCGAACCCCAACGAGAACATGGTGAATGTGTTCTTTAGCAAGACACTTTACTACAATTGCCTTTCTCCACCCAGGAGTTAGATGGGTACCTGTAAAAGTAGAGACCACATGTGCTGATCTTGAGCTGCTGCATAAATGGTTCCTAGTAAGCAGGGTAAATAAGGTGCACTTTGTAACCTCTGAAAAAGGCGCGTTATTTATTATTATTAAGAATTTTATCCGACGTCTTATGACCACAAACCTGCGCCTGGTCCAGAGCATTGATAAGATCTACCTCATCTTCCTCTGAATGTTGTAGACCCTGTGCGTTGTGAATCATTCCCACGTAACGTACTGAGAAGTCAACGCTTAACTCAACCGACATATGATGGCCTGAAACCAAAAACAAAATACAATCAAAAGTAGGATTTTATATTGGATTCTTTTGGGGAGCATATAATCGGTTTTTTTAGTCAAGGTTATGTACAGTTACGGTCGCAAAATTTTAAGAAGGGTTGTGGTAAGGGGGCATGGCAGGGAGGGGCTGAGGGTGGGAGGACTTGAGCTTTCCTCGTCAGGGGTAGGGGTAGAGGTAGGAGTTGGGAGGGGGGATAGGGGCTAGGAGGGTATGTTTTTCTAGTACCTGGCAATACTGAAGCTAAATCAGTCAATAATCGGTTGTTCATGATCTGAGTCTCTGCGTGGTTACTGTGCACCATGGCTGGAATTTCCTGCAGATGGAAACCAGAAAAGTTCAGAAATGTGTAGAAATGGAACTAAAAACTGAAGGATCCAATTATGTCTTGGGAACTTAAACTAAAACTGGCACTCCATTGGCTAGCAAGAGGGCCTAGTAGCGGTTACGTCATTACGTCTACAAGATTGCTAGAGCTATTGTAGTCCATACTCGGAACAATCATCCATAATTGGCACTGATGGGAAAGAATGTTGCAACCTGACGCTGTTTTTTTCTTCATAATTATATCATCTTAACCCTAACCCTCCAGAGTATTTTGGCTAGAAACCCTGCCAGACGCAACAGATTGCATACTGTGTCACATTGACTTGTGTGCAGAGTCCAGCAAGGTCAAGCAGTCACCACAGATGCACTGTGCTGGATTTGGCAGGGTTAGGGTTAATGAAGGTCAATCAGTGAAAAAAATGATGAAAAGACATAAAACAATCTAGGACTGATAAACATTTTCAATTTTGTTAGAAAATAGAAGTCTACGGAAAGTTGAGAAGATTTTCTTAACTCTCAGTAGACTTTATATACAACCGACGAAGCATCTAGAGTAGATACAACATTTGTTCTGATTTAAACAATACAACGTACCTGATTGTTAGCACCCGGTATACCACGATATGACGTCTGCACTGCCGACTCGCGACTTCCCTGTCTTTGAGGGAGATGTTCCGTATCAATAGCCGCTTCTAATGCTGCTACGATGGCTGCCTCTTTGGGGTCCGAGCGCTCTTTTTTCTTCTTGCGGAACATATAGGGCTGTTGTCTAGTGCCCTATGTGGTTCGCACACATTGGTGCAATGGACGAGCTAAGGAACCTGCACATGAGTAGTCAGAGCCTTTCTTTATAATCAGGGGTTTCCCTTAACTTTTTTTTTCAGTGGCCCGCCGGGCTACCTAATTAGAGTTTTCAGTCGCCCGAAAGCATTTTCAGTGGCCACGTGTGCATTTGCCATACTGTGTTTTTCACCGAGGTTACGCAACGCCAACTGCATTGTCCGACCTTCCGCGAAAGCCCGCCGCGCGTTTGGTAAAATTGCCGTAACGCGGCACGGCAGGGCACGGCACGGCACTTCACAGCCGGCCAGCCCACTGCTTGTTGTAATTGCTGATCTTGCGGGAAGATTTAATTTGCATCCGCCACAAAAGCTATCAAAACTAAACCTCGCATGTGACAACAAAACTGGCGGAGTTATTGTAAAAGCATATTAAATGTTTAAGGTTGAAAACATTTTTGGAAAAAAAACGGAGAATGTTGGCCTAAATCAATCTTTCACACGATGAACGAACGCCGAGCTGACCAACACACCACACAAGGCGAAGCGTAAACAGAATGCAGGAGAATGCAGGAAACATGCCGCGGTAGAACATTTTGTAGAAACACGCTACATCGCTCAAGAAGGACAAGCGTTACTACCTCGAAAGAAATACATTAACAGAAAATAAAAAAATAGGAAAGGGCGACCATGATCTGATAATTAACCTGCAGGATATGACTTTCTTCATTGAGGTTTGTTTGCCAGGCATTTTTACATCTTACGATGTCAAATTCGACCATTTCGCGTAACGGAAAAATACATGCATGTCGGCCATGGACTGGTTTCGGTCCTTAACTTTGTCCATTGAAGCGTGCGGCGGAAACCAATCCAACAATGCGCCTGCATTATGCATGCTTTGCATGGGGCGAGCACATGGCTTTTTGGCACCATCACCGTTTTTACGTACGCTTGCGGTAGGGATGTACATGTACATGTATGTGTGCCGCACAGGCCATGCGCGCCATGCGCTAGCGCTAGCCATAGCAAGCAGGCTATAAACATCGCGAATCTGTATCGATCCTATCTCTGCAATGCACGTGCGCGTGCACTGTTGTGTAAAGGTACTGCTGTACATGTACTAGTAAACAGTTGATCTGGGAAATCACATGTAATGTATTCAATATTTTAACTCGCCGGCCGGACGACCGAGGCAGTGTTTTGAGTCGTCCGTGGCTGTTTTGGGTCGCATTTGGCGAGCTGGCGACCGCTAAGGGGAAACCCTGATAATGCCCCTGGTCGACTGTGCAGGGAAGACTTTGTATGTATTTACATCAGTACGTTTGCATGCGAATGCTACCATACAAAGCCATCGCAAGATGAGCTAAATTTAAACAAATAAAATGTATTATTCAATATATGATGTTTAATGTTAACACAACAAGAAAATGTCAGCACCTTTGACGTCGTACTCTCGTAGGTAGGCCTATTTTCAAAATTAGAAGAGTAAACATTTAAATATAGAGGGAAATTGCAGCATCTCCATCATAAAGGTAAACTTCTAAACCCATTCACTTCTTAAATTTCGATAATTGGTCAAGCCGAAAGCAACCTGAATAATTTGTGCGATCCGGAACTAGAAAAACGACTATGTCCGGAAACTGGGCATGGTAGACCCGTCCCAACTTCCTTAGTTTTTTTGGTTTTTACCCACCCAATTCAAGAACACGATAACAAAACAATATATTTTCACACATATTGTCTGATTAATTCAACAAATATGTACACTCACGTGTGCCAATGCTTCATAACACTGACAAATTGGCCTTGTTGTTTGATAACAAGTTTGAAGTCCCAGTCCCACCGTTAATTGTGAAGGACGCCCTCTAAAATTACCAGACGGTCGACTGGTAATTTTAGAGGGCGCCCTCCACAATTAAGTAGTGGTGGTTTAATTTGTCGCACGGTGGCGCTGTTGGAAACCAAGAAGAAATTATGCGGGATGTGAAAAGACAGGACTCCTCAATTTCACTCCAAATATAGGCGTAAGTTGTAATTTGTTTTATTTATTATTCAATGAAAACTATACATGTATTATCTGTGTTTGTCAATCCACCAATTACTTAAACAAAATTATATCATTTGTATTAATAATATTATTTATTTTAAAATAAATGTTTATTTTAAATAATGAATTGGCTCGATCTAGTCCTATCAATCCTACTCCTAGAGATTGTAGGTCAACTCGCCCCCTGACCGACTCGCCCCTTACCTACTCGCCCCTTACCAACTCGCCCCCTGACCGACTCGCCCCCTGACCGACTCGCCCCTTACTAACTCGCCCCCTGACCGACTCGCCCCCTGGCCGACTCGCCTCCTGACCGACTCGCCCCCTGACCGACTCGCCCTCTCGTTTGATTTATGGACCTTGTACGATCGATGTACATCATGTATATTCGTTACCATAAAATTCGTCATTTTGAGGAATAAAAACGAACTCTCAACTTAGACATTTTGCGGACTGATCAGAGGAAGCAAAAAATAGGCTGCAAGAATGCGACTTCCAAGAAATCAATGGAAACGGACAACTTTCTAATAATATTCTTCCTCAAGTTGTGTACAATTTATTTACATTAGGCATACAAAGAAATGATTCAAATATTATAATTAAGGAGAAATCTACAATGTGATGGACTAGACTGGACTCCCGCGAACAATAAATGACGACGATTCCGAACCCCCGCGCATGTTTGGCAAACTTTTGGAAACTTAAAAATACGAATGTTGACTTTGCCATTTTTTTGGCATTCGCATCCTTCGCAAATCGTTTGCGTGCCCCGCAAAAACCCACCCTAAAGCATGCAAAAAAAAAAGGTTTATGGATGTGTCTTTAAAAAGTTCGTGCTTTTTATGTTCTGAATATTCTCAGGTCTAACACGACATAGGCTACCAAACGTCTTATAAAATGTGAAAATCACATTTAACACCATTGGACATACAAAATACCAAAAACAGTCCCCCCTTCTCCAAAAGTAGCAACCTCATTGGTCAAATTAGCGACTTTATTGTATTCACTGTCAGCTCTTTGATCTGGGTTTTTCACCATCTTTCACTACGTTTGGCGGACTGATCAGAGGGAGCCGACAGTTTTGTAGATGAGCGTCGTAACACCCAGTTCAATCCCTCATTAAGAGCGTTGGTTTTCGTAACAAAGAATGGTGGAGTGATTGACAGATTCCCTATAGCTTCCTTGAAAAGCCCTATTGGGTTGGAAAGCAGTAAACAAAATCGCATCAAATTATGCGATCAACTTGTCCCCCCGCGCTCCGAAAAAAAACTCATAAAAACAAGAACCAAACATGATTATTCCCCCCCCAAAAAAAAAAAAATTTCTTTAAATATATAAATGTATAAATAAATTGTTATGAGTTTAACTTTTTTGGCTTTGAGGATTTAGGCCTACTGCTTTGCCTTTAATTTCCACCACCGAAACGAACATCAAAAGGTATTTTCTAAAACTTAGATAAAAATAATCGAGATTAGGGCCTATGCAAGAGAATAATCAAGAAAAAAGTTTACCCACATCGTCTTTTCAGTTGTTAAGTTCTACGAGGGCAAATGATACAAATTATAGAATTAAAAATACATGTAAATCAAACCAGGGGGCGAGTCGGTCAGGGGGCAAGTCGGTCAGGAGGCGAGTCGGCCAGGGGGCGAGTCGGTCAGGGGGCGAGTTAGTAAGGGGCGAGTCGGTCAGGGGGCGAGTCGGTCAGGGGGCGAGTTGGAAAGGGGCGAGTAGGTAAGGGGCGAGTCGGTCAGGGGGCGAGTTGACCTGACACCCTCCTAGACCTAGTCCTAGTCATAACCATAACTTGTTGTACGTACGTTTCTCGGCAAGTACATATTTAATATCATTTTAGCAGTGTATTTTCTTCTCTTTTGTTGGTAAGTTTGATGTATTTCTGTGCCGTCCGTAAGCATCTTGCAGCCATCTCCTCAAGTTGTCACCGTTGTCCTGCCTTCACCCTGTCATCATTCCTGACATTCTCTCTCCTTGTGACGCGTGGTACCTGGGGTAGTAAGAACAAGGGTGTGTTTATGTGCGGGAATTCGGCATCCAGTATGGCCACACCTGTCATTGTGCAAGCCAGTGCAAAGCACACAGCATCTGTGAGTACAAACAGTGGTATGCTTGGCTTAAGTATTGCGGTGCCCTCAATTATCATTGTGTAAATTGAGGACATCGCATCGGTAAATCCGGGACAGAAGTCAAATTGAGGACGACCTCGATTAGTAAACATGTTCAAAACAAATTAGAGCTGTTGTAAAATGTTAGTGTACAAACAAATTTAAGAGATCCTCAAGAACAATAAAAGAATCCTTGATTTGAAATGAAACATTTTAGCATGTGGTCAATTCAGATGGAAACATTTTAAAAGCAATTTCCAGGCAGCGTAGAAATCCCATTTTCTCCTCCTAATCCTATCAGTTCATCTCCAAATAACTTATTTTCTTCGTCCTTGTTTGTATTCTGTCAACAGCTTATATTCCTGCATGGTCTCGGTGACACAGGGTAAGTAGATATAACTCTGCCTCACAAAGGTGTCACATAAGGAATTTGAAAATGAACTCATCTAAATTGGCTCTAATGTCTTTCCAAAAAAAAATACATACGCGCTAATAATTATTATTATTATTATTATTATATATTTTTGTTTATGAAACCAAGGATCCCTTAAAAGTGTCCAAGGCACTGTTGCTCGCAAGCTTGAAGAAACCTGTAGAGAGAAGACAATGAGAAGAAGGTACAGTTTTAGAGGTGGGAGGAAAACCCCAGGAGATTATCCTGGGGAAGTCCACTGAGTCAAGCAGGGACTGAAAACCTAATCCACATATTGGCCCAGGCCGGATTTGAACCCAGGTCATAGTGGTGGAAGGCGAGGAAAGAACCGCTACGCCAACCTAATTATCAGGATTATATTTGATTTGTCATTCATTTCAGACATGGATGGTCTGCGGCTTTTGAAGAGATAGGAAGATCAACCAATCTACAGCACCTGAAAATCATATGTCCCACAGCGTAAGTACATTATCTAAATGGGTGCTCCTTGGCATTAGTACATAGGCACTCGTGTGGAGTGCCGTGGTCTCGTGGTCTGGGGCATTGAATTTGTAATCTGTAGGTAAAGCTGCAGGTTGTCATCACTCATTGCTTCTCTCCACCCAGGAGTAATGGGGTACCTGTGATGGCAGAGATGGTTATTGTAAATGGGTACCTGAGTAAATGGATACCTGTGAGGGCAGAGATGGTTATTGTGGTTGATTTAGCTGCTTTGCGCTGAAATGGCAGCATCGAGCTGTATACTCCCAAGAAAGCTGAGATGGTATTTGGAATGTTTCGTGGGCCCAACGACCGGAGTAATAATGTGTCATCCTGTGTATTTCAGCTTTACAATACAGCCCCATTCTTATTGTACTGAAAGAAAAATATACATCACAGATTAATCTTAGGACCAAACCTGGAAATTCTTACTGAGGCCGCATCAGTAGGACTTTTCAATCGTCTTGTCATGCTTGTGTTTTGGATGATACTCGAGACAAGATACCCTACCTACAGGGATGCACAACTTCCATTCTTGAACAGAATTTTGCTCTGAAGTTATTAAGTATTGCAATATGTTTAGACTGTTCTGTATATTTACGGTAAACTTCTGTTCATACTTTTTTCCGTCATGTTTTTGATAGCATTAACCCTAACCCTACCTAAAGTAGTATGCAGTACTCTCACTGACTTGTGTGCAATGCCTGTAGTAATTTTTAGTATTTGGTACTTCACCCCTTATTGCACTCGTAGTACTTTTTAGCATTGGGTCCCTCTGCTTGCTTAGTGTGCATGGCCCATGTATGCTGTGTAAGGTGTTCTAAACTCTACAGCAAAAATTGTCACTTGGGACACATTGGGTCAAGGCTGGACTACTGCATTTTTGCCAGGTAAGTATTACTGACCTGTATTGCCACTATTAGTATTTTGTAGTTGGCAGTATCTGTACTCTGTCAGTACACACCCAATCATCAGTCACGAAGAGACCCAGTGCTACAAAATACTAAGTAGTATTCTGTAGTACGCAGTTCTATAGCCCAAAGTAAGGCCTAGGGGGTTAGGGTTAAAATAGGTCTTTATTAATCTACGTTGTCTAATTTCAGACACACTATTCCTGTTTCATTAAACATCGGGATGGCAATGCCGGCATGGTTTGATATTAAAAGCCTCACATTCGATGGCGAGCAAGATGAAGTACTGCAATATGTTTAGACTGTTCTGTATATTTACGGTAAACGATCTGTTCATACTTTTTTCCGTCATGTTTTTGATAGCATTAACCCTAACCCTACCTAAAGTAGTATGCAGTACTCTCACTGACTTGTGTGCAATGCCTGTAGTAATTTTTAGTATTTGGTACTTCACCCCTTATTGCACTCGTAGTACTTTTTAGCATTGGGTCCCTCTGCTTGCTGAGTGTGCATGGCCCATGTATGCTGTGTAAGGTGTTCTAAACTCTACAGCAAAAATTGTCACTTGGGACACAATGGGTCAAGGCTGGACTACTGCATTTTTGCCAGGTAAGTATTACTGACCTGTATTGCCACTATTAGTATTTTGTAGTTGGCAGTATCTGTACTCTGTCAGTACACACCCAATCATCAGTCACGGAGAGACCCAGTGCTACAAAATACTAAGTAGTATTCTGTAGTACGCAGTTCTATAGCCCAAAGTAAGGCCTAGGGGGTTAGGGTTAAAATAGGTCTTTATTAATCTACGTTGTCTAATTTCAGACACACTATTCCTGTTTCATTAAACATCGGGATGGCAATGCCGGCATGGTTTGATATTAAAAGCCTCACATTCGATGGCGAGCAAGATGAAGCAAGAATTTTAGACTCAAGTCAACTTTGTAAGTATAAGTTTTGTGACAAATTTGTTTTCATTTATCTGGTGTAAAACGTTTCAATGGGTTCTGTCCGACCCGAACTCCCTTCCCTTGAGAGATTCACTCATTTATTCCTAAACTACTTAGGAAGTTTTAAGGGGAGCGTCAGGCTTCTTAAGAACGAGACCACTTAGTATCGAGAATCAGATGAAACTGGTCCCACTCTAGATCTAACTCTCACGAGGTAATTTCTAAGCAGCCTGCCAATGCAACCTTGTACTGTTTGTTCTCCAATGCAGTAAACAGTTTAATTGAGGATGAAGAGAAGTGTGGAATCCCCCCTAATCGCATTGTTATTGGGGGCTTCTCACAAGGGGGCGCTATTGCCTTGTATACAGCTCTTACTTCCGAGCGTCACCTTGGGGGCGTCCTTGCACTGAGTACGTGGCTGCCTTTACATGACAAATTTCCTGAGGTGAGAAAAGAAGGCGAAGAAGGAACAAAGGTTGAAATAGATTAGAAATGTTGAGATGTGAATGTAGCACCCTTCCTGTCAATAATCCTCTCATCATGTCTAAAGATTAAGATGACATTTTTGGAAAGCGGGGCTAAAATCCATCGTGGATTGCGTTGATGTGGGACAATGTCGAGAGTGCCTTTTATTCTTAAGCCTATTGAGGGCCTAAAAACGTCATGTCCTACTTCACCAGATAAGAATATAATGACGGTTGTCTTTTTTCTTTCTACATTCTTGAATGTTTCTAATCTGAACACAGAGACTTACTGATTCATGCCGGGACTCCCCCATCATACAGTGTCATGGTGATGCTGACCCAGTCATAAATTCCTACTTCACCAGATAAGAATATAATCACGGTTGTCTTTCTACATTCTTGAATGTTTCTAATCTGAACACAGAGACTCACTGATTCTTGCCGGGACTCCCCCATCATACAGTGTCATGGTGATGCTGACCCAGTCGTCAATTTCTCCTACGGTCAATTGACCAAGGATAAGTTGAAGAAGTTTTGCACCAATCACACATTTCATCGATACGGCGGCTTAGGACACAGCAGCTGCCCTAAAGTGAGTCTAAACATTTGAAGAAATATTAACGGAAGATCTGGGTGTTATAATCAAAGATGTTTTTTTGCGATCTTGAGGTACAGGCATGAGATTTGTCAGACTTCTGTCTGAAATCTGACTTTTTGAATCTCAGAGAATGACTTTATTTCTACTCAAAGATATGTATCTTTCAGACATTTTTATCAAATTGTTTACTTCTTTTTCATTTGCCCATCTTATTTCTGGAGCTACTTAATGTTACAGAAACAACCAAGAAACCACTCCAAAACCTGACAGAATGTGACATTGTTGTTGTCCCCAAGAATCAGCAATTAAATACGGATAATCAATTGAAAATAACTTGCCACTTGGGTGCAATGGACCAAGATGGAGCCAGAGGACAGTGTCTTTATGTCGCTTGGATAAGAATGAGTCACATTTTAGTGGGTTCCTTATTATTTGATTTTAACAAAGAACCTCTAAGATATCTGCAAATCTTAAGGTTTAGTTAATTCAAATGTGTTTACTCCTTTTGTAAATATTTTACAGGAAATGAAGGATGTTCAAGACTTTCTGGTTACTGTTCTGCCAAGTATCTCATCCAAGAATTGACATCTGTCTTGAGCCAGCTTGTTTAAAAGACTTGTGTAAAGTACACAAAAAATGGCCAATTCACAAGACATTATTTGTTTTTGTTTTCTTTTCTTCTTGTTGAAGAAACATCTGATGCACTACATTTTTGTCTTTGTTATTAAATCCTGTTTATTTGTATATTGAAAATGTAATTTTGCTTACTGCATCCCAGGAACACTAAGCCAGGTTTTTATTTAAATTAATTTACTTCAGTTTATAACCAAGAAAATATAAAAAGACTTTATTTTTTCTTTAAAAAAAATCATCGTACAGTAGTTGGAACAATTTTTATTAAAGGTTTTTGTTTTAATTAATTTTATCTGGTTATTAGCTGCTGCCATTAATCTGATTAATGATCTTCCTTTTCTGATTGTTTGTAAATGTTTGAATGAATTGAATTTGGCAGAGATTTTATTGAGTAATCATAATGAATTTATGAATTGTGTTCACCGAGTAAGACATTGTTTTATGTATATATACATATAATAACATTTGATACTTGTGATTCTGGGGTAAATTTTTATTTTCATCCCAAGTAAAATGTTGGACTTATTGCCATCGTGCACTTAATTACCAAGTTAAATCTTCCCTCTCAAGATAATCGCACATTTTCCCAAGTTGAAAAGCCGAACTCGTACATTTACCAGTAAAGCCGTAAAAAGGTCGAATATCTTTGTATTTAAAATTCTCTTGTGATATCAGTTTATTCAGAAAAGTGTTAATTCTGTTTAAAGAATGACCACTTTTTTGTTATTTCTTCTTGCATGCCTTGACGTAATTGGCAGACTGATTTGCACATGCATATTACACAATGGATTCAGTGCCAAGTAACAATAGATTTCCATTGTTAGTGGACTATTTTTCTTTTGTTATATGTTCATAGTGTTATAGACCCCCATCCATGCACATATCTTTGTCGAAAACAAAGATATTGTTAAAGATGATTTAGAGTTTGCAGAAAGCAGTTTATTGGGAAGGGGGGGTTAATGACTACTTATGACACTTTAAAGAAAGTTAAATGCTTTCATCAAATTTTGAAAATAATGTTAAATGATGTAAGCTCAACTCGTTCAATGATCATGATGAATTGGGTGATGGCACATACGAATTTGCTGCTTTAATAAATATTAATTAAAGCGCAATGACTCTAATTAGGTTATTTGTATATTAATTAGGAATAAGTCCTGTACAGTATTCCATATGTAGACCAGCTCAATTTATTGCTTAGTCGAATCAAGTTACCAGCAATACTAGCTTTGTATTTATATTGTGACTAGTTTTTCCAAGGTGATGTGAGCTCGGCCCATTAATTTGCTTTTTTGTAAAAATAGCATTGAATGTTTAATAGCTCCCTCCTCTATACATATGAAGCGCGATATGTGGCAGAGAAAACCCCCCCTCTTTTGTGTTGACCATTGTGTTCCTGGAATCTCGGGAATTCCTTTTAGGTTTCAAGGGGGGGATGGGTTAGGTTACAATAGTGTTGAGTGTGTATAAAGTATAGGGATAAGAGGGGGGTACCCCTCTGCCACATATCGTGCTGGGTATACCTCTTCCACTTGAGGCCAGTTATGGTCTTGGGCCAATTTCATAGAGCTGCTAAGCACACAAATTTGCTTAGCATGACAATTTGTCCTTGGCAAAAACAAGGTTACTGACCAAATTTTCACGTGATCTTCATTGTTTTGGATTGATAATCAGCTGGTTTTTTTTGCTTAGCATGAAAAAAACGTAACATTTTGGCTGGTAACCTGTTTTTAATGAGCAAGACTTTTTTTGTGCTAAGCAAATTGGTGTGCTTAGCAGCTCTATGAAATTTGCCCCTGATGGTAGCTTTGTCAATCACGTTTCAAAGATACCAAAGATGTTTGGAGGATTTATGCTAATAAGAGGAAACTCGACTAGACTTGCTCACAAGTATTTCAACAAAAAATTAATTAATAAAATAATGATCTTTTAGAATAATGAACACTTTAATGTAGACTTCAAATTTCAGAAACGTTTAAGTGAATTTGAACATAGGACCTACCACTTCCACTGTACATTAACCTGCAATGTATTTTCATGTTTTGATTGTACATTTCTTCCCATATCTTTATGTCGAATGGTGGGTCAGTTCCAAATGAATCAAGGTATTAATTAATGCGGTATTAATTTTTGTACTATAAAATGTCATCTGCAGTGAGTTCAAAGTAAATAAATCTAATATATAAAGCAATATGGAGAAATTAACATTGTCTGTGTGTCTAATAATTATGTGTAATGTTTTTTGTTTTATATATTTTAATATAGGTCCTTACTGGCCCAACATTAACTAGTATTTATAGGAACTGTCATGTTGTGAATCTACTCGATCACTTGAATTTTTAATCTTTAAATATATCTCTATATTTTTAATGTTTTATGATAATGTATATTTTCTGGTTTTCACTTTGTTTCTACTATTGGAGAGCCACTTGATAGTAATTTAATTTGCTCGCTGGCAATCCTGCAGGGGTGTGGGTTTTTGTTTTCCTTGTTATATTGTCTTAAGGGTGGTCTCTTTTGCAATCTGTCTTGCTTTGTCCTGTTCTTTTTTGTTGTCAACCTTTGTTATTGTATATGAATATTGTATTGTTTGTTATCCTGCAAAATAATAAGTGAAAATAAATGAGCACTAACGCCCCGAGATGAGACTAGCCCCACTTATAACTGGTACCATGCCCGCGTCTGTAATAGTCCCTAAGCCCTCGTGTGCATCGCACATAGTACCAGTGAATGCTGTACTTTTTTTGTTCAATGTTTTTCGCGGCTGCGAGTTGAAACAATTCGGAGGCATGGCGTCCACCGGTTCGAAGAAAAGAGTGTGCTACTATTATGACGGTAAGTAATATAAGAATTCTTAAATTTCACACATCGTTATATGTAATATGTAGACAGCAGTAGATCAATTTCGGGTGAAAGTAACGGGGCAGAGTTCAAACATTTGCTTTGCTTTTCAGCATTTTGACCGTGTCCAAAATTACCGGTGGCTTCGGTAATGAATTAGTATGGTGCCCTTCCTGTATTTATCATTTTGTACATCCAAAGGCATTTGTAGAAGATGGTGACAAGACCGTATTTAGAAAAAGCATTGTTCGCGTTTCTGCGTACAAAACGTACCTATGGGCCACAACATAAAAAGTACTGAGTACTAAGTACTACCATTGTCAAGGAAAATGTTGATGTTTTCTTAGAAATAATGTATTATACTGATGCTACTTCAGCGGTTCTTTGCAAAGTCTATAGAGAGTCGACCGTGCTGTAATAAATGGGTTTTCGATCGCACTTTCATTAAATTGAATGAGTTTTGAGTTTTAATTGAATGGGTTTCATGATTAAGGTTTTTAAGGTTTTAATTATTATATTATTATTATATTAATTATTATATTTCCCCCCCCCCCCCCCCACCCTATGTACATCCAAACATGTGTCCGTTGTAAGATATATTGTAAATTGGCTTGTTATTTGTGTCTTCCAGGCGATGTAGGAAACTACTACTATGGACAAGGTCACCCAATGAAACCACATCGGATACGCATGACACATAACCTTATCCTCAACTATGGACTATACCGTAAAATGGAAATCTATGTGAGTAGAAATATTAAATAAATGTGAATTTGACCAGTTTGGCATGAGGACGTATATAAACGCAAAGTTTTCCCCTGATTAAAAACGGATGACACATAAACACGCCAGGATCACGGCCGGAAATGTCTGTCAGTAGCGAGCAAGGCCAGAAATGCGTGGGTGTGCTTCCTGGTACTATCGTCCTGAACCTGCTTCGAATTGAGTTTTGTTAAAAATAATCTCGCGCTTCGGCTTGTTGATGTTAAAATAATCCCGGCGCGAACTGGGTAAAGAATCAGCTTTTAAGTTTCTGTGTAAGCAAGGAAAACCACCTATTGAAGCTTTTTAAGCTGTAGAAAGGTTTTTATTCTGAAATGAATGTCAGTAGCATTTGTTTCAATAACAGAAATTTGTTTTGTTTATTTGTCAGTTTGGGTTGTCGTTTTGTCATCTTTAGAGTGGGCATTTCAGTGTTGGACTGGGGCCAATTTAATAAAACATGGAAGCACAAAAAATTTGCTTAGCATAAAATAGTTTGCTCAGTAAAAACAGATTACCAGCCAAAACTCCATGGGCTTTACAAGCAAAAACCAGCTGAATATCAGTCACAAACTGAATATTTAATTTGTAACCTTGTTTTTTCCCAAGGAAGAATCTTCATGCTAAGCAAATTTGCGCTTACATGTTTTTATGAAATTGGCCCCTGGCCATTTTGTGACTGGTTTTGGTTTTTATGTTTGATATAATGTTGGTGATCAAGCCACCTGTTATTTATGTGTTATTTCTTGGTTACTCTCTTTGTATTCTACAGAGACCCCATAAAGCTGTCATGGAAGAGATGACTAAGTATCACAGCGATGACTACATCAAGTTTCTACGTACCATAAGACCAGACAACATGTCTGAATACACCAAACAGATGCAGAGATGTAAGATTTGGCATTGAGGATGCTCCGTTAACTATCCCTAATCTTGTGTAATTCTTAACAAATTGCCGTCAAAGTTAATTCCTAGCTTAACCCTAATACTACAAAATACTACTTGAGTAAACTGTAGTATGCAGTACTCTCATTACACTGGCCTATGATAATTGAGTAGTATTTTGTAGTATAGTGTACTGTACCCCAAATGAATGCCTAGGATGTTAGGGTTAATGTACCTTTTTGATATCAACATTTGCCTTTCAGCTGGGCAAACCAGTTATCAGTACATGGATTAGGAGTTGTAAAACATAACGGCAAGAACGAAATGCCTGCAATTTTGTCATCTTGTCATTTGTGCAACTCTAGTTTGTAGCAGATATTAGTTGGCTGTGCAAAATGTTAATTGAAACATTGTATGGCTTGGATAATTATATACAATCTTTCTCAATAGTGCTTGTGATTGATTGCCATTGTTTTGTTTAATTAACCCTAACAGTCTTGAATTCTGAATAAGATTAAAACTGCTGCAAACTGCTTACTGGCTGGAATGACCTGAAATATACAAATCAAATAAGTTAAGAGGGCCTAATATTTGGATCTTAACAAGATCCTGAATTCTGAAATATTGAGGAATTTGTGCTCACCATAGGGAGTTAGGGTTAATGTTATGTTAGTTTCCTTTCATAGAAAGGTTATTTTTGTTCGTACAAAATGAATAAACCGTAATAAATCTGTTTTTCCTGGGGTTTTTTTCAGTTAATGTTGGGGAGGATTGCCCTGTCTTTGACGGACTGTATGAGTTCTGTCAACTGTCCGGTGGTGGCTCAGTAGCTGGAGCAGTAAAGCTCAACAAACAACAGACAGATATTGCCGTTAACTGGGCAGGTGGTCTGCATCACGCTAAGAAGTCTGAGGCATCTGGGTTCTGTTATGTGAATGATATTGTGCTGGCTATTCTGGAACTCCTGAAGTAAGTAAAAGGAAAACGTGACATGTATGCTATCAGGATATTTAACAATGTTTCTATTGCATCTAGTATTTGTGAGGACATTTTGTGTCGTATTAACTTTTAAACCCTTGTTTTTATAACCCTTACAGGCCATTAACTTTACAATCAAAATGTGCAAATATTGAAGCTTATTGAAGACGTAGAAAGAAAGGTTAATATTTACACACTACCATTTTGTAGCATGTCTGGAAATAGTTTTGTTTTACTTGGAAAACAAACACCTGAAAGTGACTAACTAGGCAGGTTTGTTAACCCTTCCTCTATGAGGGCAGATGACTGCATGGCAGTGGCACATGCCAATTCACTCCAGCTTTGTGCATTAAAGGATTATACACAAGTTGTTTTGGGAAGGGGTGCATATTGAAGTACTTTGGAGGATAAACAAGAGCGTGGGTTAAACCACAGTTCACTTGAAAGGTAAATTCAAAATATAGACCCTGTTGAGCTACAATGTGATTGGCAGCGATTTGATCCTATTTTTTTTTAACTGCTTGTTGGACATGAAAATTGACGATAAGAAACTTTACATTTTTGCAGGTATCACCAGCGTGTCCTGTACATTGACATTGATATACACCACGGTGACGGGGTAGAGGAAGCATTCTACACAACAGATAGAGTTATGACGGTATCATTTCACAAATATGGGGAGTACTTCCCAGGAACAGGCGATCTCAGAGTGAGTTCATTTCAGTTCTTATTTTTGAGTTCATTTCAGTTCTTATTTTTGAGTTCATTTCAGTTCTTATTTTTGAGTTCATTTCAGTTCTTCCTTTTGAGTTCATTTCAGTTCTTCTCTTTTTCTATCTCTAGGTTATTTTATTGGTCCTTTTTGCCATTGTTACTGTCTTTTTTTAATACTGCCTTGCTTTTGTTTAGAATTTGTTGAGCTGTGATTTGACTTCTTTTTGCTTGTACCATTGCAGGACATCGGTGCTGGCAAGGGTAAATACTATGCCGTCAACTTCCCACTACGAGACGGGATAGATGATGAGTCGTACGAGCAGATTTTCAAACCTGTAAGTCAATCTCTCCGCAAAGCAGAAAAGTCACATGGTGTTCCCTTGTATTAACCCCTTGATGCCAGGGAGCGGCCATGGCTGCAGCTATGGCTGCGGCTATGGGAACAGCTATAGGAGCGGCTATGGAAGCGGCTGAATATTTTGTGATCTGTGCTACGCAATAGAACACGGCCTGTGTCACAGCTGCACGCTCAGGTCCATTGTGCAGTGCACCTGTTGGATAAAGGCTACTGTAAGGTCATATGTATAATCTGGTGAGTGAGGGGTTAATACCGTAGAACACGACCTGTGTGACAGCTGCACGCTCAGGTCCATTGTGCAGTGCACCTGTTATATAAAGGCTACTGTAAAGTCATGTATAATTTAGTGAGTCAGGGGTTAATACTGTAGAACACGGCCTGTGTGACAGCTGCACGCTCAGGTCCATTGTGCAGTGCACCTGTTAGATAAAGGCTGCTGTGAAGTCATGTATAATTTAGTGAGTGAGGAGTTAATACCGTAGAACACGACCTGTGTGACAGCTGCACGCTCAGGTCCATTGTGCAGTGCACCTGTTAGATAAAGGCTGCTGTTAAGTCATATGTATAATCCGGTGAGTGAGGGGTTAATACTGTAGAACACGGCCTGTGTGACAGCTGCACGCTCAGGTCCATTGTGCAGTGCACCTGTTAGATAAAGGCTGCTGTGAAGTCAATAGTATTTGTTTACTCAATCTTCTGTGCTGTTTTTTTGCCGATAGATAATGTCTAAGGTGATGGAGATGTACCAGCCAAGTGCCGTTGTTTTACAGTGCGGTGCAGATTCACTCTCAGGAGATCGGCTTGGTTGCTTCAACCTCACCTTGAAAGGTAAGAGGAGGAAAATGGGTTATTGTTAGTTCAAAGATGATGAATACATGTAAACATTTAATTGATCTACATTTGACACTGGTTAATACGAGGTGCTCTAGATTTAGTTAATTTCCTAGTCTTATCTGAAAGCTATTGTCTTATTGAAAGTGTTTTCTTATGCGGTAAGTCATTTTCCACACTCGTCGTCATCATCAATGATCGTCCGTTTAAATACGGTACATGTATTGTCCTTTACAGGTCATGCCAAGTGTGTGGAGTTTATGAAGCAATACAACCTTCCCTTGTTACTTCTTGGTGGTGGGTTAGGGTCAGGGTTAGGGATGATGAATGAATGCTCCAACATGTTAACATTGAATGGATCTATTGTTCTTTAAAGGTCATGCCAAGTGTGTGGAGTTTATGAAGCAATACAACCTTCTATTGTTACTTCTTGGTGGTGGGTCAGGGTCCGGGATGATGAATGAATGCTCCTACATGTAAACATTAAATGGATCTATTGTTCTTTAAAGGTCATGCCAAGTGTGTGGAGTTCATGAAGCAATACAACCTTCCCTTGTTACTTCTTGGAGGTGGTGGTTACACTATACGCAATGTTGCCCGCTGTTGGACCTTTGAGACTGCCACTGCCTTGGGAGTAGACATTGCAAATGGTGAGGCTTTTAATCAAAGTCCTACGATTAATGAGACCTTGCCTGGCATAATTTAGCTGCATCCAATATTGGAATTTGTATTCATTTTGTTTACCAATACAAAACAATTACAGATTAATTTGTCATTTTCTGAGAGAAATCTCAAACCAGACTCGCCCTGCAATAAATCTAATAAATGTGACTTGCTCCAACGACAAAGTTGACAATTTTCTTTTGAGATTTTGCTTTTTTTTTGTATTCTCTAGGTTTTTAGCTTTAAAATGTTGTATCGATCACATATGTAACCTCACCCTATCTCCTCGGGGGAAAGGGTTTAGTGATAAAATCCTGACAACCTAATTATGGGAGAAACAGCTTTATTTCTATACACAATTGTTTTATATTGTTTTTAAAAATCGACAAACGCTTCTTGATGACGAATTATGTTTAAATTTGGGGAGATTGTAGATTAATAGTTCATGATTTAAAAAAAAAAAACCTCAAAATGGTAAAATCCACCCCGAAATAACTTCACGAGTACATTGTAATTAAACACATTGTGCGACTTTTTACGGGGTTCGTTGGACTAGGTCACAAATGTGGATGTAGAATGCTTAGTTTTAACTTTTCTAGGATCAACACACGCTATTTTTGTTCCATTGTTTTACAGAGTTACCGTACAATGATTACTTTGAGTATTTTGGACCCGACTTCAAACTGCATATCAGCCCGTCTAACATGACCAACCAGAACACTGGAGATTACCTCGAGAAAATCAAGTAAGTCTTGTTAATTTCAAAAAATAAGTTGTTAGGTCATGAGCTAAAGGCTGTATCTTGCAGCTTTGACTTAAAGGTAGGAGACACCATTTGCAGATATTTAGAAATTATTGCAATTATTAAGAAATATCTTACTTATTCAAAAGTAAATAATGATTGCAGGCATCCAGCAAAACGATTGCGATAGATATCCTATAATAAAACAAATAAAAAAATTGCCGGACGGCAATTGCGAAGAAAAAAAACGGAACAAAAAAGAACAACTGCCCGATGCCGGTTAAAACGAAAGCTGATTGTAAAACTTAGGACAGGTCAGTTAAACAAAATTTACTATAAAATACAATCCCCCAAATCTACCTATTCCTGATCATTCAAGCAATTACCAATGGTGTATCCTACCTTATTTTTCGCTTGTACATAGATCATACCGTGTTGAACATACCCCATTGCAAAAGTCCCTCATTACAAAAGTTGCTTTCTCCCCGGAAAATCAAGTAAAAATCGAGCTATTGTTATTGTTCCTCCACTTCTACTTATACATGTAACCAGACTTATGATTTAACTTCCAATTTGTTTATGACCATACTTCTGGAAGACTCGACTTAACACTGTTGGGTATTTTGTCAAACAAATGTTATGTTTGTACTTTTCTATTGTTGTCATTACCTTCTCACAATATTTCCTTTTACTTTTCCTAACAGAACGAGACTGTATGAGAACATGCGCATGATTCCCCATGCGCCTGGCGTCCAAATCCAACCAATCTGTGAAGATGCCATCCGAGATGAAAGTGATAACGAGGAAGACGAGCATCCTGACAAACGTATCTCCATCATGTCTCGAGACAAACGCATCGCCTGCGATGAGGAGTTCTCAGACAGTGAAGATGAAGGGGAGGGAGGGAGGCGTGACATCAGAACACATCGACGTAAGAGACAACGACCTGCGCAAGACATGCAGGCTAAAGATGCCGCAGAGAAAAGTAAGTGACTAAAGAATTAAAGACAACGACTCTCTCAAGACATGCAGGCTAAAGATGCCGCAGAGAAAAGTAAGTGACTAAAGAATTAAAGACAACGACCCTCGCAAGACATGCAGGCTAAAGATGCCGCAGAGAAAAGTAAGTGACTAAAGAATTAAAGACAACGACTCTCTCAAGACATGCAGGCTAAAGATGCCGCAGAGAAAAGTAAGTGACTAAAGAATCAAAGACAACGACTCTCTCAAGACATGCAGGCTAAAGATGCCGCAGAGAAAAGTAAGTGACTAAAGAATTAAAGACAACGACCCTCTCAAGACATGCAGGCTAAAGATGCCGCAGAGAAAAGTAAGTGACTAAAGAATCAAAGACAACGACTCTCTCAAGACATGCAGGCTAAAGATGCCGCAGAGAAAAGTAAGTGACTAAAGAATTAAAGACAACGACCCTCTCAAGACATGCAGGCTAAAGATGCCGCAGAGAAAAGTAAGTGACTAAAGAATTAAAGACAACGACCCTCTCAAGACATGCAGGCTAAAGATGCCGCAGAGAAAAGTAAGTGACTAAAGAATTATAGACAACGACCTGCGCAAGACATGCAGGCTAAAGATGCCGCAGAGAAAAGTAAGTGACTAAAGAATTAAAGACAATGACTCTCTCAAGACATGCAGGCTAAAGACGCCGCAGAGAAAAGTAAGTGACTAAAGAATCAAAGACAACGACCTGCGCAAGACATGCAGGCTAAAGATGCCGCAGAGAAAAGTAAGTGACTAAAGAATCAAAGACAACGACTCTCTCAAGACATGCAGGCTAAAGATGCCGCAGAGAAAAGTAAGTGACTAAAGAATTAGAGATGACGATTGGGATTATTTTAACATCACCGTGCCGAGGCGCAGGATCATTTTTAACAAAACTCGGTCCGAGGCGGGTTCAGGTCGATGGTGCTGGGAAGCACAGCGGTTAAAAGCCCGGAGCGGTTAAGAGCACGCGGACTCAAGCTTTGGTTTTTCTGATCAGCAGAGTGTGGGTTCGAGTCCTGGTCTTGACACATGTGTCTTGACACATTTCCGGCTTTGCTCGTGACAAGTTTATGCGTCATCCGTTTTGAATCTGGAGAAAACTTTGCGTGTATACACGTCCTCCGGCGAACTGGTTATAAGGACCAATTCGAGATGATCTCCACTTTTCTGTCATCTTCAGAATTGATGCCTACACCAAAAATAACTCTAAAATTCGGAGGCCATCCTCAAACACATTCTTTTCATAACTAGCACTTCAAATAAGAGATTAATTCTGTTATCAGTAAATTGGAAGTGTTTTACATCTTTTTTTGTTTAAGGTGCAGAGGCTCGGAAGGAGAAAGAAGAAGCAGCGATTAAGGAAAAGGCAGCCGCTGCTACTGCTGCTGCAAATATAGAGCCTATGGACACGTCAGCCTCTGAGCCAACTATCAAAGTGTGAGTCTAATGATAACATAAATACCGGCGGGGCCCGGGCCCTTAAACTGCAAGGGTAACGGCCGGCCTTGCGGGTCCCATTTAGGCAGGGTGCCGTGTGTCTGGGGGATCCTCCGTGGCCCGCCTTCCACGGGATTCTCCCGGAAAACTGCCTAGAATAGTTTTCTCATTTTTTTCCTTTGTGATAATTGTTCCTTCCGACTTCAATTTTTTAATATTCTCCACAGTTCACTTCGATTGTTTTTTATCACTAACTATTGTCTTATATTTGTACACATTCCCCCTGTGAATATGGCCACTGATGCCGGCACAGCGTTAAACCCTAAACTCACTCACTCACTCACTCACTCACTATGATAACATATGAAGCGAGATATGAGATGGAGGGATGATTGAGACGTGAGGTTTGTAGTTAATGCAGCAATTTATTAGAGCAATCAGTTTAAGTTGGTTCTTGTCCTTCTTTTCAGACCAGAGCCTGAGAAACCTGTAGTGGATTCTCAGAAGCCTGCCGAGATGAAAGAAGAGAAACCATCAGTCCCTGCAAAACCAGAGCCTCCCCCTGTCAAGGAAGGTGTGGAAGCACCTAAGACTGTCCCAAGTGCCCAAACTACTCCACCTCCAACAGCCCCAACCCAGTCTACCGAGGAGAATATGGAGCACTGAAAGCTTAAGCAGTTAGTCCACCAGTAAAAATGGTGTTGTAATATAGTCCTACTGGGGTGTAATTTAAATGCATCTTAACTACTGGGTACATTGCAGGTGTATAGGGGTACATTGCAGGTGTATAGGGGTACATTGCAGGTGTATAGGGGTACATGGCAGGTGTATAGGGGTACATGGCAGGTGTATAGAGGTACATTGCAGGTGTAAAGGGGGAACATTGCAGGTGTAAAGGGGGAACATTGCAGGTTGTTTAGTTGATAGACATGTTTCTTCTTTTTTAATATACAACCCAATGCAACCAGCTTGAGTCAAGCATGCCAAGCGATGCTTGTAGGCAATCAAATAATCTCATAAAAAATCGGGCTGGGAGCACGCACAGCCACATCAACAAAAAACAAATAAACGTGCTGCCATGGATGTGGTGCAAAATCAACATACAATGGGATCCAAATCCAAACAAAGGGAATTAGTTTTTTGACAAAGACCTGGAAATGATAAACATGCTTTGTATTGAGACTGACTTCTTACCATTAAAACAAATGTGAGGGGTTCTGGCAAAATGAGACGGAACTGGGTACAGGTTAAAATAAAGGTTCTCATTTACATATATTGGAAATGAAGATAACATTCTCCTTCAATACTGTTTGTTGCGCTTCAATCTGACATTCCATTAACAAATTATATCAACATGTCACAAAAGAAAAATATTTAACAAATGTTCTTGAACGTTTTGTACATGTGATATGGGAAAATTTCAATTGTTTTCTCTCAAAAACACTTGTATTCCACTACTTTCAAATTATTTCTTAACAAAATGCAGTTAAAAGACATGCCAAAGATTACGAATATCAACAAATCTAAAAAATAAAAAATTTAAAATCGTCCATTATTTATTATTTTGCATTTTTCTCCACTATGGCCTTTGCCCAGTTCGGTCTTATTTTGTCAGAACGCCTGACACATGTGACACGATTAAGCGGAATGAGTCGGATGTCGGGGAATCCTAAAAATGTTTTAATCAGAACTCTGTTCTTCGTTGGTATTTAAACAAAATTACATAACTCGACAACAAAACATCGTATCAACATGGGGTTTTCAGTTTTCAAAACGTACAGATGGCCTCTTTAAAACTACCCGAAAACTTATTTTTTTGACCGTGGCTGAAATCCGACTCATTCCGCTTGATCGTGTCACAAATGTGGTCTAGGGTGTACTATATTTCTGTTGATGTGTACATGTACATGCATTTTGTTCACTTGTTGGAACAAGAATCCATTTTAAATGTTGATAAGTGTTTGATGTTTAAAACCCAAAAGAGATTTACATGTAGTGTAGTATATTTGTAATCTGTCATTGTTTAGAATAATAGTCAGTCGGTTAATATTTCAATTTGTATTATGTTTAAGAACAGCATTCATTTTTTGTTATTTTTGTTTACATGTACATGTCTGTTGATTGCTATGATACATGGATGTACCCCTAGTACAGTGAAGGTGTGCGTTTAATAACGTCAAATTTGACACTTTTTAAGACATTTTTAATGCAGTCCTGAAAGAAATTGAAGACCACAAATAAGTGCATAACGCAGATTAAACACCTGAATAAATACCATTTATTGAATAATACATGTACAGTGTATTAGTATTTTCTTTCTGGTAATGAAACCAAGGATCCCTCTAAAGCGCTCTAGGCACTGTAGCTCTTAAGCCTGAAGAAACCTGTAGAGAGAAGACAATGAGAAGGTACAGTTTTGGAGGTGGGAGAAAAACCCCAGAATCAGACGGGGACTAAAAACCCATTTCATGTATTCCAATGAATGTACATGTAGTCGGTTCTTGAACTGCAATAACACCTGATCTGGGATCCTCACACAAGATATATCGTTCTCCGATAGTCCAAGACGCCCCCCCCCCCCCCCCCCCCCTAATTTACTAGATGCAGCTCCCCAATTTAGATGTAGCTCCCAGGCTCAAAACAGTACTAAAATCTCAAAAAATTAGTTATCACTCTGCTCCCATTCTATCTGTACTATAATATCTTAGTAACTTTTCACATTCTCCCCAATATCTAGTGTTTGCTCCCCAACAAACGTCAGAAATTTACTCCGTAGACCAACATCAACTAAATCGGCTCAAAGGACCAAATTCTGCCCTACTTTGAACTATGCGCCGAAAAATAAACCTACTAATTAGCCACGCCCACATTTGTAAGTTTGACAGTACTACAGTGACAACAATATTGTCTAAATTCTCACAATTATGCCCAGAAAAGGCGGTCAAAAGGCTAGAAATCTATCTTTATAAACTTATTTATCCTTAGACTGCCCTAAAACGTGAATAAATTATACACAATTAATTAAAATGCCAACTTTTAAAGGGTTTACAAATATTGAATGAACGTAAACAAACCCTCAGTTCATTGAAGAAAATACAGAGACATCACAATATGAATATTCATTAGCCAGTCACTGAGCTTTGCCAGACGATAGTTTCCTAAGTAATAATAGCTAGGCAATTATTCATAGCAACTTTTAAATATATTAAATCACTTTTTAAAGGTCTTAGTCGTCCACAATTAAATTAAGAACTTTAGGCCACTCGCAAAGGTTTTAACAAAACTCAAATTTGCAGCCATCTTGGATTTCCTAGTAAGTCTATTTTTAGCATAGCACGTGGAGGTCATTGACTGTTTACTACACACGTGCGCGAACGTCAAGAAGTGGATTAAGATGCTCGAAAAGACGTCAACATTTTTGCAATAAAGGAGAAGTAGGATTTACTAGACGAAAATGCCTGAATACTAGCAGTAAAGGTAAGATTTTGAGAAGGTTTGGCTAATATTAATATGAATTTGGGTGGCATTTGGTCCGGTTCAAGCGCCATGGCCATGATGGAGTATTTTTTTCCTCCATGTCTATGGTTCAACTTCAAGCATGGAGGAATAAGAACGCATGTTCTTATAGTTCCACCATGGTTCGAGCTCAGGCTATGCGGTTTCCTCGTAACCACCAGTTACACCAGTAGCAGACAACATGACCAGCCAATGACCGGAGCCCGAAAATTAAAGACCCGGTTAATTAACTAATTGTTACGGTCTTTAGATGGTAGACGGAAAAGGAGGACACGTAATTAAAACGACGTGCGTCACAACATGAATACATGTACATCATAAGGGTCATTATTATTCATTGTTAGGTCAAGTGTCGCGATCGCGCACACGCGGTATGTACGCGACGCGGGCCGCGTAATTCTTTTTCCTTGGCCTAGGATATTTCAGGAGGGTTAGGGGTAATTATCATAAATGGCGGCTAGACCCCTCGCGTCATGATTATTCAGTAGTTTTAACAATGACGCTAATACATTGTTATTGCTTATTCAACTAGTTACATGTATAGTCCAGGAAAACTAAGTTTTGACTTCAAAACATTTGCAGCAAAACAATTTTCACCACAATGCATTTCTTAACATGCTTAAAGGTCACAATGGCATATTAAAAGTCTCTTAAAATTGAAGTGGTGGAAATATGACTAATTTGCATAAATCGTTAATCTGTGCCACGTAATATATTTATTCCCATATTTAGGTATGTTATTATTTTATTATTTTTTGAAAAGTTTATTTTGGTGATTTTATACTTCATACATATGCCTACTTTAATAACATTTTCTAAAGCATTATAGGTGACTGAATAATTATGAGAACATAGTAATTCAGGCCCGTACGCAGGATTTTTTATGGGGGGGGGGGGGGGTGCGAATTTGTACTGATGGGACCAAAAATGAAACCAAACATTTTCTGGCCAGTATCGTTATTTTTACATCAAAATACCATTATTTACCCCGGAAAATGTGGACCTTTTGGTAATTTGGGGGGCGAATTTGTACTGATGGGACCAAAAATGGGACCAAATTTTTCGTGTGCCTGCAGTACAGTTATTTCTACATCAAAATACCATTATTTATCCGGAAAATGTGAACCTTTTAGTAATTTGGGGGGTGCGTACGCACCCTTCGCACCCCCCCCCCCCCCCCCCCCCTCCTGCGTACGGGCCTGTAATTCACCACAATGCATTTCTAAAAGGTCCCCACAATGACATATTAAAAGTCTCTTAAAATTCAAGTGGTGGAAATTTGACTAATTTGCATAAATCGTGAATCTCTGTCGCGTAATATATTTATTCCAAAATTTAGGTATATTATTATTTTATTTGTTTTGAAAAGTTTATTTTGGTGATTCTACTTACATCCCTACTTCAATAACAATAAGCATATAGGCCTAAGTGACTTAATGATTATGAGAACATAGTATTTATCCAAAATGACAACTTCTACTGGGGTTGGACGTCACTGGCTCTCCATGGGGATATAAACGTCGCTCTACTGGGTATATAAACGTCGCTCTACTGGGGATGGATGTCCCTCTACTGGGGATGGACGTCGCTCTACTGGGGATGGACGTCACTCTACTGGGGATCGACGTCACTCTACGGGGGATGGATGTCGCTCTACTGGGGATGGACGTCGCTCTACTGGGAATTTGTCAATCATTTGGAAAAGTTTACTTTTGGCATTTATTCGTTAAGCTGGTTTAATATTAATGAAGTGTTGATTTACAAACAGACAACAGTGTTGAGACATATATATAATTTACATACATTTTGAGTAATAATTATAACTTATCAAACTGATGATTTGTTTTTGTTTTGAATAAGACTTTAAATCGTAATAAGTTTGTTGAAACTTATACTTTGGCGGTGGTGGTGGTGGGGGGGGGGGGGGGGGGGGGGGACGTCACTGGGGATGGGCGTCACTCTACTGGGGATGGACGTCACTCTAATGGGGATGGGCGTCACTCTAATGGGGATGGGCGTCACTCTACTTGGGATCGGCGTCACTCTACTGGGGATCGGCGTCACTCTACTGGGGATGGGCGTCACTCTACTGGGGATCGGCGTCACTCTACTGGGGATCGGCGTCACTCTACTGGGGATGGGCGTCACTCTACTGGGGATGGACGTCACTCTACTGGGGATGGGCGTCACTCTAATGGGGATGGGCGTCACTCTACTGGGGATCGGCGTCACTCTACTGGGGATCGGCGTCACTCTACTGGGGATGGGCGTCACTCTACTGGGGATGGACGTCCCTCTACTTGGGATGGGCGTCACTCTAATGGGGATCGGCGTCGCTCTACTGGGGATGGACGTCACTCTACTGGGGATGGACGTCGCTCTACGGGGGATAGACGATCACTCTACGGGGGATGGACGATCACTCTACTGGGGATGGACGTCGCTCTACTGGGGACTGATCGACGTCGCTCTACTGGGGATGGACGTCACTCTACCGGGGATGGACGTCACTAGGCTCTACTGGGGATGGATGTCCCTCTACTGGGGATGGACGTCACTCTACTGGGGATGGACGTCACTCTACTGGGGATGGACGTCACTCTACTGGGGATGGACGTCACTCTACTGGGGATGGACGTCACTCTACTGGGGATGGACGTCACTCTACTGGGGATGGGCGTCACTCTACTGGGGATGGACGTCATTCTACTGGGGATCGGCGTCACTCTACTGGGGATGGGCGTCACTCTACTGGGGATGGGCGTCACTCTACTGGGGATGGGCGTCACTCTAATGGGGATCGGCGTCGCTCTACTGGGGATGGACGTCACTTTACTGGGAATCGTCGCTCTGCGGGGGGTGGACGTCGCTCTACTGGGATATCCCTCTACTGGGGATGGACGTCACTCTACTGGGGATGGACGTCACTCTACGGGATGGACGTCACACTCTACTGGGGATGGACGTCACTCTACTGGGGATCGGCGTCACTCTACTGGGAATCGTCGCTCTACGGGGGATGGACGTCGCTCTACTGGGATGTCCCTCTACTGGGGATGGACATCACTCAACTGGGGATGGACGTCGCTCTACTGGGGATGGACGTCGCTCTACTGGGAATCGGCGTCACTCTACTGGGAATCGTCGCTCTACGGGGGATGGACGTCGCTCTACTGGGATGTCCCTCTACTGGGGATGGACGTCACTCAACTGGGGATGGACGTCGCTCTACTGGGGATGGACGTCGCTCTACTGGGGATCGGCGTCACTCTACTGGGAATCGTCGCTCTACGGGGGATGGACGTCGCTCTACTGGGATGTCCCTCTACTGGGGATGGACGTCGCTCTACTGGGAATCGATGTCAGTCTACTGGAGATGGATGTCACTCTACTGGGGATGGACGTCACTCTACTGGGGATGGATGTCCCTCTATGGGGGATGGACGTCGCTCTACTGGGATGTCCCTCTACTGGGGATGGACGTCACTCTACTGGGGATGGACGTCACTCTACTGGGGATGGACGTCACTCTACTGGGGATGGACGTCACTCTACTGGGGATGGATGTCCCTCTACGGGCGATGGACGTCGCTCTACTGGGATGTCCCTCTACTGGGGATGGACGTCGCTCTACTGGGAATCGATGTCAGTCTACTGGAGATGGATGTCACTCTACTGGGGATGGATGTCCCTCTACGGGGGATGGACGTCGCTCTACTGGGAATCGATGTCAGTCTACTGGAGATGGATGTCACTCTACTGGGGATGGACGTCACTCTACTGGGGATGGATGTCCCTCTATGGGGGATGGACGTCGCTCTACTGGGATGTCCCTCTACTGGGGATGGACGTCACTCTACTGGGGATGGACGTCACTCTACTAGGGATGGACGTCACTCTACTGGGGATCGGCGCCACTCTACTGGGGATCGGCGTCACTCTACTGGGGATGGGCGTCACTCTACTGGGGATGGACGTCCCTCTACTTGGGATGGGCGTCACTCTAATGGGGATCGGCGTCGCTCTACTGGGGATGGACGTCACTCTACTGGGGATGGACGTCGCTCTACGGGGGATAGACGATCACTCTACGGGGGATGGACGATCACTCTACTGGGGATGGACGTCGCTCTTCTGGGGACTGATCGACGTCGCTCTACTGGGGATGGACGTCACTCTACCGGGGATGGACGTCACTAGGCTCTACTGGGGATGGATGTCCCTCTACTGGGGATGGACGTCACTCTACTGGGGATGGACGTCACTCTACTGGGGATGGACGTCACTCTACTGGGGATGGACGTCACTCTACTGGGGATGGACGTCACTCTACTGGGGATGGACGTCACTCTACTGGGGATGGGCGTCACTCTACTGGGGATGGACGTCATTCTACTGGGGATCGGCGTCACTCTACTGGGGATGGGCGTCACTCTACTGGGGATGGGCGTCACTCTACTGGGGATGGGCGTCACTCTAATGGGGATCGGCGTCGCTCTACTGGGGATGGACGTCACTTTACTGGGAATCGTCGCTCTGCGGGGGGTGGACGTCGCTCTACTGGGATATCCCTCTACTGGGGATGGACGTCACTCTACTGGGGATGGACGTCACTCTACGGGATGGACGTCACACTCTACTGGGGATGGACGTCACTCTACTGGGGATCGGCGTCACTCTACTGGGAATCGTCGCTCTACGGGGGATGGACGTCGCTCTACTGGGATGTCCCTCTACTGGGGATGGACGTCACTCAACTGGGGATGGACGTCGCTCTACTGGGGATGGACGTCGCTCTACTGGGAATCGGCGTCACTCTACTGGGAATCGTCGCTCTACGGGGGATGGACGTCGCTCTACTGGGATGTCCCTCTACTGGGGATGGACGTCACTCAACTGGGGATGGACGTCGCTCTACTGGGGATGGACGTCGCTCTACTGGGGATCGGCGTCACTCTACTGGGAATCGTCGCTCTACGGGGGATGGACGTCGCTCTACTGGGATGTCCCTCTACTGGGGATGGACGTCGCTCTACTGGGAATCGATGTCAGTCTACTGGAGATGGATGTCACTCTACTGGGGATGGACGTCACTCTACTGGGGATGGATGTTCCTCTATGGGGGATGGACGTCGCTCTACTGGGATGTCCCTCTACTGGGGATGGACGTCACTCTACTGGGGATGGACGTCACTCTACTGGGGATGGACGTCACTCTACTGGGGATGGACGTCACTCTACTGGGGATGGATGTCCCTCTACGGGCGATGGACGTCGCTCTACTGGGATGTCCCTCTACTGGGGATGGACGTCGCTCTACTGGGAATCGATGTCAGTCTACTGGAGATGGATGTCACTCTACTGGGGATGGATGTCCCTCTACGGGGGATGGACGTCGCTCTACTGGGAATCGATGTCAGTCTACTGGAGATGGATGTCACTCTACTGGGGATGGACGTCACTCTACTGGGGATGGATGTCCCTCTATGGGGGATGGACGTCGCTCTACTGGGATGTCCCTCTACTGGGGATGGACGTCACTCTACTGGGGATGGACGTCACTCTACTAGGGATGGACGTCACTCTACTGGGGATCGGCGCCACTCTACTGGGGATCGGCGTCACTCTACTGGGGATCGGCGTAACTCTACTGAGGATGGACGTCACTCTATTGGGGATGGACTGGGAGGGGGGAGGGGGAGGGGGTCCCGAGGAGAGGTTTTTTAACGGTTGTGGAAATTTTAAATTAAAACAAATTGGCATGGGTTTCCTCCATCCATTAACCACCTTGTTTTTAAGTTTAGAGATCGGCCTATTCATTTTTTGGGAAATATTTGGCCTAGTCATTTATTTCTGGAGATATTAATTGTTTTCTTCAGATATGTTATTTTTTGGGGGCAGATAATCATTTGTTTTGGAGAGAGGGCCTAGTCATTTTGTTGGAGATAGTCATGTTTACGGTACGTTTAGAGAGAGTTGAAGTTTATAATACTTGAACAAAAGTTGGTGTTTTTTTACTTTGCTTCTAGAGTAAAACTTTTTAAGAAAACATCGTTCGAGACAATTTTGTTCCAAGACTGTATGTATCTCTTTACATTTATACACACACCTGTACTTAGAAAGTAACTTTAAAGATGGGCACATAGGAACAACACTAACAGTTGCCAATACATGACATGTACCATGATTTTGTTAATTTATTTCTGCATTTCTTTTACAAAACAGCAGTAATACATATTTAATGTACAAACAGTGCATTGCAAGTCAGAACTCTTGTAAGCTCCTATTTGAAGGTTGTATAGAGTAAATTAAACCGATTTAAAATTGGTACTAGTAATTTAAATTGTAAGAAAGTTTAAGAACATTTTTCTTACCAACAATACACTGTCTGTAGCAACAAATTCCTATAATTTATTCATATATTATAACAAATGGCAGTGAAAGCCGTTTTTCACAGTGCTCACTATTATTTTACAAAACAAAAAACTGTTAATCGGCGAAGTACCCCTTCTCTAAAAAGTATCAATTTCATGTTCGACAAAAATGGGTAAAAATGAATTTTAGCCTTGCATAAGCAAATGGGCAAAGGATTAAATTAATAACAATGCAAGTCTAATCCAGCAATTTTTAATGTAAGAAAAACAACATTTTGGCTAGTTTTAATTAGAATGCAAGCCCAACCCCCCTTAGTTCGTTTCTTTTTTTATAAAAACTAATTTTTGCCCATTTTTGATAAAATTACAAGGCTAACTTGTTACAATTTCGTTTCTTCAATTTTTGTTGTTGACCATTTTTGATAAAAATGCAATACTAACCCTTGCAATTTTAAATTGTTAAATTGTTCCCCAAAACTAATATTGTTGCTTTTTAGGAAAATGCAAGGCTAATTTAAGTTTGCCTATTTTTAACAAAAATTCAAATGTTTTTCTTTGTCAAACCTAACCCTTCTAACATAACAATTGTCAGATTTGTAATAAATAATATGTCTACTGAACATTACAAGAAATAGTCAAAAACTCTTGGAATAAAAGAGTTTTAACGACTACAAACCAAGAACGTTAAAAGTCTTTTCCTCAGTATTGTACATTTTTTACATGACATTAATGGCCATAACTTGTCATCAAAATGTCCGATTGAAGGTAACAAATGGTAAATTGGGATTTGTATTTTCTTTCCTAATGCCTGCAAACTCATTTCGACTTCTGCCCAGTTCCGTCTCATTTTGCCAGAATACTTCACATATCAGGGACATATTCACAGAAATCATTCTGCTGTTGGCCAACTATTGACATACCTTTTACTTTGTATTGCGATAAACAAATAGTGTGTAAATTGCTTTTTATTTTAATGGTGTACAGTACTGTCATACAAAACATCACATCAATAAATATGTACATGTGTAATGGGAAAACATACGGTTACATTCCTAGAAAGACTCTTTCCATTTAATAGTACATTACCTAGGTATCATAACATTACAACTCCAACAGTTCATTGCCAGACAAGCTTTTTTTTATTTCAAAATTGAATTTTGAAAATAGTTGACTATATGTACATACATGTGCCATTTCATGTAATGGTAATACATGTACTGAACTAACAGTAAACATTGATTTGATTTATTTTTTCTCAAGATGGGAAATTGTAAATGTCTATTTTAAACTTATTTTGAAGGGAACTGTATCTTTTCAGTTATATTTATTTATGTTCCGCGAGTGGTATAACAAATTGTCTTTATACATGTACAATGATTAATACTCGGGTGCAGGTTATAAGTATCACCTGCTTTAAAAAAAAATATTTATTACAAATATAAATAAAACCTTTTAAAAACTCTGCTGAAGCAATTCACATGTGCCACTTTTAACCCTATTTTACAGGTTGCTCCAATGAACGAACTTTAAAAATGAAAAATGATTTTAACGATATAAAGTGAAAGCTCATAGTGCCTAGTATATGATATACAATAATCAAATATTTGTGCCTCAAGTCTTTAATTGTACAAAGAGAATGAACAAAAATACTCTTGGCCCTTCACAAACTGAACTATTGATGCAATCGTACTAAATAGTGTACATAATCCATCAGAAACTAGGACAGTTAAATGAAAACCTTTCCCAGTTTTTCAAATAGATGACCTCGCTCAATCAATCATGTAAACTATTACCATCTCAATTATAAACACTCTACAATGTTTGGCTTGTACCTATGAAAGTCAAAGCAATTTAAAGAAAGTTATTTTAGTTTCATTGTAGAATTTGCTGTTATAAACATGATTCTGCTTCACTGTCATTAAACAATAACTTAGTTAAAACAAAGAATACAATCCGGTTTTCCCAGCCAAAGCAATCTAAATAATTAGATTTTAAAGTAACACGTTCTCTCTTAAAACATTCGCCCTAACCTTGGCCATCTAGCCAAATTTCTAGGATTTTGGGCAGATAAGAGATGTATACCAAGTCAACAAATTCCACCTGCTGTGGATTTTAATGGAATTAGTCCCAAAGCATTATAAGGAGCGAGTGATAGTTTGTATAGTCCTCTACTTTATAGTAAAAGAAAGTAGGGTGTCAACTGTTAGAATTCATACAAATATCTTCATGGCTAACTAATAATAATGCTCCAAGTTTGAGCTCCATTTTGCACCGTGTTACTCATAAATATTTTAATGAATACACAACATCTGACATTCATGTCTACATTAGCAATTACGCTGGGTTAAAACAGTTTCTGGCTAAACAATCCTAACCACAATCTAAAAACAAATTGATTGCTGGAATTTGTTGTTATACAAAATAAACTGCCACAGATGTAAAAAATGTATATTAAAATATACAGAATATTATTTCAAGTGCATTTGTAAAAATCAATAAAATATTGGTTAACAATTTTAATCAAATGAAGCAGTGAAAAAGCTTTTAAAAAAAGAAATGCGATGTAAAACTAACCCCAAACACCAGCAGCTCAGTAAAATAGTTCAGTAAAATGTACGTCAGAAACTGCAGATTTGTATTAGAGTTCATGTAAGTCAAGTCGCAAGTAACTGGTTAAACAATGACAAAATAATGTTTTTTTCCCAAAGTTTATTTGAATAGGGAGTCTGGTTGATAAAGCGATTCTTTCCTCGCCTTCCACCGCTATGACCCGGTTCATATCACGACTGGACCAAATATGTGGATGGGTTTTCAGTCCCTGCTCAATTCCAAAAAATTATAATCTGGGGTTTCCTCCCACCTCTAAAACTATCTTTTGCATCGTCTTCTCTCACTTAAATCTATTCTTTAATTGGCGCCATAGCGCCGTTAGATGTTAAATAAAATAAAATAAAATAGCTAGTGACTTGAGACTGAAGGAGTTGTGATGGACTTGCAGAGACTGCAATACAAGTCTGAGCAACTTTCAATAAAAATCTTAACGATAAAACCTGAACCATCACACTTACATTTCCTGGGATTATGGGACATCTATTTCAACTCTAATTTTCTGTCATCTCTCAGCTTTGCCAATCATAAAAAGCAACTAATGCATTAAAATTCCGTGGCAAGATAATTAAAATTGAATTAATCTTTCCTGGTTTTGTTTAGATCTACAACGCGCAGTCGTGCACCCCAGAAATGTGAAAAGACATTTTAAAACCTGAACATTTCATTGCCAAGTAAAACAAAAATATTACTTCACTTATATACAGACATTTTCCAAGAACATATGGTAGTATCATAATTATGGAAATTTAATACAAGGATAAATTACAAAATAAGTATTTATGGTTCTGCTGACCGTCCTGTAGTTAATAAAAAGCAGTCTGGGTATTAGCATGCAGTAGTACTTTGCTCGGGGATCGAATACAAATTAATTGGAAATATATAACGGTCTTGCTTTTTGGACAAAAAACAAAATCCTCAGTGGTGCTGTTCTTTGGAAGAAAAAAAAACAAGAACAATCCTCAGTGGTAAACTGTCTTTCTAACTTTAGTGGATTTGTTACAATAAACTGTTTATCATTACTTGTATACGGGATACTATTTCATAGTCTTGATTGAAAGACGTTCTATCGCGGTATGCAGCGCGTGTAGGCCGCGGATGCAGGCGCCCTCTAATGTATGCCGTAGACCACGCCATGACCTTTAAATAGGTCGTCTTTGCTCAAAAAACTCTGATCAAATTTGTGTCGCATTTGCATAGGCATGTGACGTTGCGTGCATAATTACGTTGCGTGCATAATTACGCCACGTAGGAGAAACTTGACCAACATCACACGCGCGTGCAAAGCGACACAGTTCTGCTCAGAATTTTTCGATCAATTATGCGAGTTAGCCAAGATGACCTATTCCAAGGTCATGGCTTGATCTACGGCGTACGTTACAGGGCACCCGCATCAGCGGCCTACGCGCGCTGCATACCGTGATTAGGATGTCTTGCAAACTACACTAACTATTTCATTGATTCCTAGTGAAAGCAAATATCTACTAGTATATCACACGTTTTCCTATGTGTAGTTTCTTGCTACAAGCTGACCAATGTTTCCCCTTTAAAACAACAAAGTCTATTTAGTAGTACCTTGACAAAGCCACATAATTTAAAATAGTAAAAATAGCTGACATTCTTAATGACTTTAAACAAGTTTCTTTTAACATACATTTGATTTATAATACACTTAAAATAAAAAAAGTTTTACTGTCTTGTTACGAGATCATTTTATCAAAGTATCGTTATTCTGACAAGCTTCAAAGTCAAACAAGTCACAAATGATTCATTGCACACAAGAATAATTATTGTGCAAAGCGACAGAAATCAACGCAAACATGTCTCAAAATTTGCAAGCGTGGCACATTTTCCACACAGACGATTACATTAACTGACGACAGGCAAATGTACATGCGCTTTCCCTATTTTTTTTTATCAATTCCATTTACCGGTACAAAGCCTGTACAGAATATTAATCCATCAATTTCAATACAAATTGTACAATGTTTAGACATCAGATGCGCATGCAGGTTTGCTGTTGTTGCTGTTCAGTGTGTTACTTCTTGTACAGTAGCTGGTATTAGCTAAAATGATAATCTCCTGGATGCCAAGACTACATCAGGTTAACCCTAACCCACCCTGATAATCTCCTGGATGCCAAGACTACATCAGGTTAACCATAACCACCCTGAGTCCATCAAAATCCATTTCCTGTTTTGGAGGATTTTAGCGGATTCAGGATACCTCCATTTTGAACAACTGGAGGAGTGTGATGGATTGAGGATTTTAAGCCTAGCGTTACTGCAGGAGTTTGATGGATTCAGGATACAGAAATTCAGGTGATGGACTGTGATGGACTCTATAGAGAAACGCACTGCAATTTTTTTGTATGCCACCTAGGTATCCTGAATCCGTCACAGTCCATCAAACTTTTGCTGGTGGAGTCTGATGGACTCAGGACACCAGCAGTTTTTGCAAACCAAAATTGGTGGACTGTGGCAGATTCAGGATACTTTCTAGTAAAAGCCGTGAGGGAGTTAGGGTTAAACTAGCCTTTGGGCAGAAATGATGGGCAGAAATGGGCAGAAATGACATGTCCATTCTACCCTAAATATCAGTTTGTCTATGGCGTTTTTTCAGAGCAATGACGATGCCATACACAAAATGATTTGGAAATAGTCTTATTTAAGCCCAGTTCACATGGTTTATACTCTGCCGTCACAGCAAGTTTTCGTGCAGAGAATTTTGCAAAAGTTGAACACATTTCAACTCGAGCAAATTTTCACAGCGAATGCTTTGTGTTGTCAAATTCATATCGCATTCGTTTCTTTGTCAAGAATGAACCATCCTTCAGTGAGTTTTGGAACACCGGGTAATACTTAGACATGAAATGGAAAAGCAGCATTTCCAAGTTTATAAAATTAAGACAAAACCTTTCCAAGAACATAACTCGTATTTGACAATTTATTTTACTGCATATTCCATCTTTCTCTTAATCGCGAAAAAGGAAGCATTCTCACCATTATCAATTGATGGCAGATGGTTGGTTCCCTGTACTGGTCACTTGTGTTAACGAAGAACTCCTCACCATTCTCAATTGATACCTGATGGTTCCCTGTACTGGTCACCTGTGTTAACGAAGAACTCTTCTAGTTTCCATTGGAGAGTTTCAAATGTGGGTCTGTCTAGCGGCGTTGCCTTCCAGCATTCCAGCATGATGTCGTAGAGCTCCTGGGGACATCCAGGTGGACATGGCATACGAAAACCAGTCTCCACCATGTCAAGGACTTGTTTATTGGTGTAGCCTTCGGGACAAAAATGGTTGAAACAAATCATAAATATGATTAAGAATGTTTTCAAATCAATATTAGAATTCTCCTGACTACGGGCAGAGCATACTGTCCAAAACTTTGAGTTTCCTCCGGTTTTTTTCAAAACCACACATCTCACTAAAGAGTATTACCGTGGTGTTACCGCAAACTACTTATCTTAGGAACTAAAAGATGTATTTAGAGTGGAACACAACTTTGAAATAAAATATTATATTAAAAAAAGATTAACAAAACAGAGACTAATTACGTTTCAGGTTTTGCATTTGCAGTGTCCCAAACTTCATGTTTAGTTGGCGAGATTGCATTTCGGACATAGTACATAAAAACAATGTGTGTGCAAAACAATGTTGGAATATGCACCCATGAAAGAACAGTGCTAATGTTATCACTGAATGGGACAACCAGTTCAAAGCATAAATAAGTGCCCATCCTTTATATTCCAATTCACATGCATACAGGGTTTTCTCCAAACCTCTCCAAAATTGCAAATTTTGCTTATAAAGTCCTGGGGCCAACTTTTACGGAGCTGCTAAGCACAACAATTTGCTTAGCCCAAAAAGTCTTGCTCATTAAAAACAAGTTATCAGCCAAAATTCTACGTGTTTTTTATGCTAAGCAAAAAACCAGCTTATTATTAATCAAAAACAATAAAGATTACGTGAAAATTTGGTCTGTAACCTTGTTTTTACCAAGGACAAATGTTCATGCTAAGCAAATTTTGTGCTTGGCAGTTCCGTGAAATTGGATATCTAATGCTGTACCTGCATAGGGTATTCTGCCATATGTGACAATCTCTGTGAGTAGAATTCCAAAGGACCAGACGTCAGATTTGATAGTGAAGGCCAGGTAGTTAGCTGCTTCTGGGGCTGTCCATTTGATCGGGAATTTGGCACCAACACGCGACTCGTAAATGTCATCCTGAAACACCAAACATAAAGAAGCACAACTGTTTATTGTACTACTTGCACACATTTCTGGTATATTCACTTAAGGGGGGATCTGCACTGTGTAACGAGCCAAGACCATTGTAAAAATAAATTTCCCCTTTTGAAAGGCCGCTTCATTCAGTATGTACCTCTGTCCCAAAACTTTGATAAAAAGGTACCTCTTTATGTATTTAAAGTTCCAAGTTTAAAGTTCCTCCAAAACCGACTTCTTTTGTTTACTGTCAATGTTTGGCTCACTTTGTCTCGCAACAAACAGCTCAAAATTTGTTAGTAGACCAAGTACTTGACTTAAACTTTGCAGTGTGCTAGGTGTAACGAGTCAGTGTATTCAGTCTAAGACCCACCTTGATGATTCTAGCCAGACCAAAATCGGCCACTTTGCAGATATTAGCTTCTCCTACCAGCACATTCCTGGCTGCTAGATCTCTGTGGATGTAACTTTGTTTCTCTAGGTAGGCCATACCAGAAGCCACCTGTGAGGTCATATCAATTAGATCAGGAAGCTTCAACATTCGACCCTTGGCTGTAGATAAAACAGAAGGCAAAAATATATAAGTAATGTGTGCAAAATTGGCGTGATACTAAATGTAACCTTTCCGTGTCAATTATCCAGTTTCCAGAATTCACAACGGATTACGGATAAACTCGTCACAAGTACGGCCAGCAATCCGTCAGTGACCGGTGTGCAGCGAGCGAGGCCATAGATTAATATCAGGGTGTACTACCAACAGATGTCCGCCTGAATTCGTCTCTGATCAAGGTTAGTGAAAAACAATCCTGTCTGGGTCCGGTCAATGTCCAAAATAATCCTGGCGCGAACTTTTTATAAAGTGTACAATGACCAATCACATGACAATTTTTAATCCTTTGACCACAGCAAACAGTCAAAATTGTACACAAACCAAAGTGAGCGGGGTTTATGGCAACATCAGTAACAGTCCTTTTCTAGACAAATCCGACATCTGATAAACAAATGTTTAAAGTCTAGTAACAATCGTCACATCAATTGCGTTTTGCATTTTAATTGTGAAAGCATAACGGTGCAATATTTGTACTCATTGTTTCTAAATAATTGTCAAAGACTGACTAAGTTCACTAATTTCATAGGAATAAAGAAATAACGTCGCCCAGAACAAAGCAAGGTAACACAATGCATTACAACCTATAAAAGATAGAAACAAGATAAGGATAGGAACTGTCCTGTCACAGGTTACCTCTAATACACCTGCTTTATCCAGGTCAAATGAATGAGAAATCAATTAGAAGCCTTACGTGTCTGTAAGAAGTCCAGCAGGGCCCCGTTAATCATGAGTTCTGTAACGATGTACATTGGTTCCTCCATGGTACAGACGGCATATAACTGGATCAGCTTTGGGTGCCTTAGCTTCTTCATAATTTGAGCCTCTTTAAGGAAGTCCTCTTTGTTCATAGTACCTGTCAAGAGGATTTTAATTACAATCAATTACAATTAAAACTAAGCAGCTTACTTGCTTGAATATTTGACACGTTTTATATTCCTTAATTCAAATAATAAAGTCAAGGTCTGTGTACAATTACATGTAATATTTACCATTTTTTCTGTTGGGATGCAAGTCACTGGACTTGTAGATCCACGTGTGATATGATTACAAATGGACATGGGATGACTTCAAACGTACCTTGTTTCAATGTCTTATGAACAGACTTGGAAAGACTTCAAACGTACCTTGTTTTAATGTCTTACAAACAGACCTGGGATAAATTGCATAACTTGTTTCAATGTCTTATTAACAGACTAGGGATGAATTCAAACGTACCCTGTTTCAATGTCTTACTAACAGACTTGGGATGAATTGCGTACCTGGTTTCAGTGTCTTATGAACAGACTTGGAAAGACTTCAAACGTACCTGATTTCAATGTCTTACGAACAGACTTGGAAAGACTTCAAACGTACCTGATTTTAATGTCTTATCAACAGACTTGGGCGACTTCAAACGTACCTTGTTTCAATGTCTTACGAACAGACTTGGTAAACTGGTTTCAATGTCTTATTAACAGACTAGGGATGAATTCAAACGTACCCTGTTTCAATGTCTTATGAACAGACTTGGGATGAATTGTGTACCTTGTTTCAATGTCTTATGAACAGACTTGGAAAGACTTCAAACGTACCTGATTTTAATGTCTTAATTGCCACTGGAGTTGTGTTATTCCACAGTCCCTCCCACACCTCACCAAACTGACCCCCTCCTAGCCTCTTCACCATCTGTAGGGAGTTCCTAGGGATCTCCCATTGGTCAGCCGTGTTGTAAGACAAGCCAATCGTTTGTGGTTTCTCCACCTGAATAAGTCAACAATTTAACAGGAATATTCAGGTGTGGCAAAACAACTTGAAATGTTTTGTCATCAAGTTGGGACTGATTCAATTAACTGATTACAATCACAAATAACGAACGCCATTTTATTTTAACCATAAAATTCCAAGTTTACATGTAGCTAGTACCAGGAGTAATGCTCAGCACCATGATTAATGCTTTTTGTGTGTGCTTTATAAGTCTATTTGTACATTTACAAATTATAATTCATAAGCGTCTTACCAATACACATGGTTTACGGAGGTTAACACAAAGCCCATCAGCTTCCACCATGTAGTGTTTAACAAGATCCGTTAAGGTGCTGAATGTAGATCGCCTTGCAATGAAGTAACCTCCATGATCAAGTTGACGGATTCTGTAGTGCTTGACTGTATCACCATCTCGTACTAGGAAAGTCAAATGTGATCAGCAAATTTTATTTAATAGATAGCGAGAATGAAAGCAATGCCCAATTCCAACAAAAATTACTGTATAATCAGTTACTTACATGCATTTGCCCGTTTATAGTTTCCGTTTATTTCCACGAATACTCCAGAGCTAAGTTATCATTTAGTTTAAGACAATTGAATTCTTACATGATAAAGAGAAGTCTCCCCTCCTACTTTCACTCTCTCGGATTAAGAAGGATCCATGCTCATTCTGTGGTAGCAGTAACTTCTTTTCTGCATCTACTCGCTTTATATTTTGGAAATACCATCTGCAAAAAGCACAATAACAAGCGACGACATCACAATTTAGATGCACATGCATACACCAGTAGGACACAAGTCATGACTTCACAAAACGGGGTCTATCTGGAGCTAAAACTATAAACATGGATACTTACGGCTCTGATTCCAATGATTGCACTTTGGCGACATAATTACAAGGAATGTATCCCTCTTTCTTCGAGGTTCTTGAACGTGCAAGCCACCAATCCCCAGTGTCATTCTGAACCTCGAGTTCCTCCCCTTTTCTGAAACTCAAATCTTCATTGGTTCTGGCATCGTAGTCAAACAGGGCAACGTAAAGTTTAAAGCCGGGGGCGACCGATGTCGATGGGCCGGCGGTCTGCCGGGGCAACACATCAGCAGTATGATGTGGACGGTGTTGCGGTTGCTGATTGTGCGGTGAAGAATTGCCGACTTGCTGTTGATGTGTTCCAATGTCCGTACGTACGGCGGCTTGAGGATTGTAATTCCTCTCCGGCTTCGACGGCCCACTACAACAATTCCCCATGAGGAATTATCTTCCGTCTTTTCTATGGAAACATGTAAACATTGGATAGAATAATTGACGTTTCCTGTCAAAATATTATTCGTGTCTTGGAGAGTCACAACAAGGAAGTGTCCTTATTCTGTTAAGAATTTCCGATTGTGATAAATGCATATGATATGCACGTCGAAGAGGTCAACCGTATTACGCCTAATCGCACAGCATGACTCACAAGAAAATAACTCCATAAAAAAATTGTCTCCAAATAAATCCCTGATCTTTTATGATTTGTTGTTGTTAACTGTGCTACTATTCTTTATCTTGTTGTAATTATTACATTGATGTCGATATTTTAATTCTACAAATGGCGTGATTTCTAAAGTTTAACATGATGTCATCGCGCGGATGCATATGACCTCACTTTGCTCTTGTTATTGACCTGCCCTTATTAAGGGTGTGTGCCGAAAAGGAATAGTCGAAATATTAAAAGGGTGCTATTGTTAGGAAGTGAATTACCCAACCGAGTTACGTACGCGAATCACATCAACCAGCCGATAATATCTGCAGGTTAATTTAATAGATAACTAATTAATCGCCTTGTAATCGCAAAAGTATCGGCGCGCGTGACGCGGGCTTAATTTTAACTTGTGACGACGCGCGAAATTTAACTGTTTGGGCCGTTTATATATTATGCATAACGAGTTTATACAGTTACGTTCCGTGGTTATGTAATACAAAACGTCCCAATAAAAATAAAAATGGGTCATATTTGTCAGAGAAAGAGGGAGTGCCATTTGTAAAATGGCTGCAAACAGGTTTGGGAAGTAGTCACTTTTCGGGAGGCGAGTTTGTTTTGGTATAAATGTTTGAAAAAGAAACAGAAAGATGAAGGGTCAAACAATAATTCAACATTTGTTTGACTGAAACCCCAGTGATGTCGGCTTGCTTTTGGCGTGTTAATCTGAGTGGCCCTGAACTTTGTTGATTTTACACCGTTTTCAAGTGGCTTGAATTAGTGTAGCTTTCCCAAACTAGATTTTGTATAATATAGTGCGCCTAGTGGCGATTGCAATGTAAATACTCCTGAATAAACCGTCTTATGACTTTCTCAATTCACCCCTTTCTCTAGCCTATGTCTCTGCCACTGCAAATGTAACCCGGTCACATACGGCACGAAGGGCAAAAACGACACACAAAATTAGGAAATAAATGCATCATAAGAGCATAGAAAAAACGGCAAGAACATCCAATGGACGTTCTCCCGGCCGCGATAATTTTTTTCTGCAGGTAGGTTGGTACATTAGCCAATCAGAACACAGATGATGTTGACGTCATCGATGATGTTAGAGTTGTCTGGGACAAATTAACCCTAACCCCTAACCATAGAGAAAATTCCTTTTTCTATGCCCTAACCCCTAACCCCTAACCCTAGTCAGATCCCAGACAACTCTAACATCATCGATGACGTCAACACCATCTGTGTTCTGATTGGCTAATAAATGTACACTATGTACTAACCTACCTGTAGATCAAATTATCGCCTCCCGGCCGCGTCCCAGTCACAAATACCCCTTCTCCGTCTGCAAATACTTGCACCACATAGCTAAGAAAACTTATCTTTCTGAAATGTAGTTAATGACTTAAAAGGAGCCTTATTACAATAACAAAATACCATTGAAACTTGCTCTCTGGCGAGGGCTCTGGTCACTGTCTAGACAGGTTTAGAAAAAGTTCACTTCAAACAATAACTTTGAACACGCGCTTACTAAATCAGGCGCGGATCCAGGGGTGGGCCGCGGGGGCACGTGCCCCCCGGGTAAAATGAGTTAAATAAAATAAAAAATGGGGGGTTGGGGAAAAGAGGGGAGGTGGAGAAAAGGAGGGGAGGAGGATCGGATCGGAGGATCTGCTGTCTAATTCTTGGCATATTAATATAATACTGACTAAAAAGAGTTATCAATCCATGGAACCCCAGATGGCGACCCACACCCGTTCAAATTGTCCATGCACATGAAGCCCTCTCAGGGTCTCTACTCGCAGCGGGAGAGCGAGGCCAAACGGACATTGGTGTTATCCGCAGAGGACAACCTGAACCCGCCTGGCGCGCATCTAGCCACTCGTTGGTATCACCATGGAGCTATAGCTCCATGGTATCACTGGCTCCGTTAACCTCGGATACTCGGACTACCTGGCAGTGGCATCGAGGTTCGATAAATAATCCCGCGCCTGGTGGACATGTGGCCATTGAATTGGTAATGTCCCCTCCCTCCATTTACCATTTTATTGCAGTATATCTGGATGAATGTTTATGTTGTTAACTACCTTGTGTAAGAATGTTAGTTGGTTGGTTGTTATAGCGACAGTTTTGCTATAAATATTTATATATATTCTCGCATGTTCCAGTTTTGGGTGTGGCCCACATTCATATATAAACTTTAATAATATATTTATAATATATTTATAATCTGCATAATTCCCCTTTTTATCTCCATATAATCTTAAAAACTTTTGCTAAAAAATCAGAGGAAATACGCCAGGAATCGCCTCAGATTGCACTACAAAGCATATAGAATCAAACATTTTCCGGACCCCACGCCGTTAAAGTTTTCGCGCAACGCGCTCACATTTTCCAATTTGGGGTGTGCCCCACATTCATCAATAAATGTACAGATGTATATGTATTATATCTTTATATATATATATTCTCCATAATATTAATTACTAAAAAAAATGAATGGCAATAAAAACTTACTTGGTAAAAAGTACAGCAGCTTTGGGTAGTATAATGCAATTTTAGAAACTTTTCACTTTGAAGTACTGCGGTTATGGAAAAAAGATATAACTTTTTATCCCAACAAAATTGAATCTGAGAAGCGTTACTGCAGTGACGTTTCTCAGACTGTGTATTCCAATGCAGATTATTCTTTCTGCGTGGACATAACCGCTCTAGATTTTCGGCAATATCTCAAATTGCTACCACCTTTTTAAATGAAATGTTGACAGGTTAGTTGTATGGTATATATCTATAACTATATATGATTGAAACAATTCATCCATGCTTTAACCAACGTGTTGGTTAAAGCACAACCAATGCGTTGGTTGTCCGTCAACCAGTCATATGGAATTTTGTGTTTATACGGCAGCTTTTCATGACTCTGGTAGTGTGTAGATATATCAGACGGAGTTCATTCGTTGAAGTTAACGATATGCGGTACTCTGATGGATAATGTACCCGCTTCCTTGTCCGATGGTTGTGGGTTTTGAATCCTCCGTGTTTTTAAAAATATTTCTTTTGTATTTTTTGTTATTATCTTTTTCTACTTTGTGGTTTTGTTGGATTTTGTACGAAGGGAAAATAAAGCCCAATAAACTGACGCGGAAGTTAATGTGGATGAATTTATGGACCAAATGAATATGGAATTTTGTGTATATACGGCAGCTTTTCAAGACTCTGGTAGTGTGTAGATATCAGACGGAGATCATTGGATTAAGTTGACGATATGCCGTACTCTGATGGATAATGTACCAGCCTCATTGTCCACAGGTTGTGCGTTCTAATCCTCAGTATTTTTGTTTTTGTATTTTTCTTGTATTTTTTGTTATTTTCTTTTTCTACTTTGTGGTTTTGTTGGATTTTGTACGAAGGGAAAATAAAGCCCAATAAACTGACGCGGAAGTTAATGTGGATGAATTTATGGACCAAATGAATATGGAATTTTGTGTATATACGGCAGCTTTTCAAGACTCTGGTAGTGTGTAGATATCAGACGGAGTTCATTGGATTAAGTTAACGATATGCGGTACTCTGAGGGATAATGTACCAGCCTCATTGTCCACAGGTTGTGCGTTCGAATCCTCAGTATTTTTGTTTTTGTATTTTGTTTTTGTATTTTTTGTTATTTTCTTTTTCTACTTTGTGGTTTTGTTGGATTTTGTACGAAGGGAAAATAAAGCCCAATAAACTGACGCGAAAGTAAATGTGGATGAATTTATGGATCTAATGTGTATGAAGTTTTGTGTTCAGTCTGTTGTTAAACGTTGCATACGTTGTGCATTACTGTAAATCGGTCGTAAATAGTTTTACAATTATTGGCAGCTTTCCATGACTCTGGAAGTGTGTAGATATCAGACGGAGTTCATTGGATTAAGTTAACTATATGCGGTACTCTGATGGATAATGTACCAGCCTCCATGTCCAATGGTTGTGCGTTCTAATCCTCAGTATTTTTGTTTTTGTATTTTATTTGTATTTTTTGTTATTTTCTTTTTCTACTTTGTGGTTTTGTTGGATTTTGTACGAAGGGAAAATAAAGCCCAATAAACTGACGCGGAAGTTAATGTGGATGAATTGATGGACCAAATGAATATGGAATTTGGTGTATATACGGCAGCTTTTCAAGACTCTTGTAGTGTGTAGATATCAGACGGAGTTCATTGGATTAAGTTGACGATATGCGGTACTCTGATGGATAATGTACCAGCCTCATTGTCCACAGGTTGTGCGTTCGAATCCTCAGTATTTTTGTTTTTGTATTTTTCTTGTATTTTTTGTTATTTTATTTTTCTACTTTGTGGTTTTGTTGGATTTTGTATGAAGGGAAAATAAAGCCCAATAAACTGACGCGGAAGTTAATGTGGATGAATTTATGGACCAAATGAATATGGAATTTTGTGTATATACGGCAGCTTTTCAAGACTCTGGTAGTGTGTAGATATTAGACGGAGTTCATTGGATTAAGTTAACGATATGCGGTACTCTGATGGATAATGTACCCGCTTCCTTGTCCCATGCTTGTGGGTTCGAATCCTCCGTATTTTTTTAAATATTTTTATTTTTTATTTTTTGTTATTTTCTTTTTCTACTTTGTGGTTTTGTTGGATTTTGTACGAAGGGAAAATAAAGCCCAATAAACTGACGCGAAAGTAAATGTGGATGAATTTATGGATCTAATGTGTATGAAGTTTTGTGTTCAGTTGTTAAACGTTGCATACGTTGTGCATTACTGTAAATCGGTCGTAAATAGTTTTACAATTATTGGCAGCTTTTCATGACTCTGGAAGTGTGTAGATATCAGACGGAGTTCATTGGATTAAGTTAACGATATGCGGTACTCTGATGGATAATGTACCAGCCTCCATGTCCAATGGTTGTGCGTTCTAATCCTCAGTATTTTTGTTTTTGTATTTTTTTTGTATTTTTTGTTATTTTCTTTTTCTACTTTGTGGTTTTGTTGGATTTTGTACGAAGGGAAAATAAAGCCCAATAAACTGACGCGGAAGTTAATGTGGATGAATTTATGGACCAAATGAATATGGAATTTTGTGTATATACGGCAGCTTTTCAAGACTCTGGTAGTGTGTAGATATCAGACGGAGTTCATTGGATTAAGATAACGATATGCATGTTTTATAATGTACCAGCCTCATTGTCCACAGGTTGTGCGTTCGAATCCTCAGTATTTTTGTTTTTGTATTTTTCTTGTATTTTTTGTTATTTTATTTTTCTACTTTGTGGTTTTGTTGGATTTTGTACGAAGGGAAAATAAAGCCCAATAAACTGACGCGAAAGTAAATGTGGATGAATTTATGGATCTAATGTGTATGAAGTTTTGTGTTCAGTCTGTTGTTAAACGTTGCATACGTTGTGCATTACTGTAAATCGGTCGTAAATAGTTTTACAATTATTGGCAGCTTTCCATGACTCTGGAAGTGTGTAGATATACGAGTTCATTGGATTAAGTTAACTATATGCGGTACTCTGATGGATAATGTACCAGCCTCCATGTCCAATGGTTGTGCGTTCTAATCCTCAGTATTTTTGTTTTTGTATTTTATTTGTATTTTTTGTTATTTTCTTTTTCTACTTTGTGGTTTTGTTGGATTTTGTACGAAGGGAAAATAAAGCCCATTAAACTGACGCGGAAGTTAATGTGGATGAATTGATGGACCAAATGAATATGGAATTTGGTGTATATACGGCAGCTTTTCAAGACTCTTGTAGTGTGTAGATATCAGACGGAGTTCATTGGATTAAGTTAACGATATGCGGTACTCTGATGGATAATGTACCAGCCTCATTGTCCACAGGTTGTGCGTTCGAATCCCCAGTATTTTTGTTTTTGTATTTTTCTTGTATTTTTTGTTATTTTATTTTTCTACTTTGTGGTTTTGTTGGATTTTGTATGAAGGGAAAATAAAGCCCAATAAACTGACGCGGAAGTTAATGTGGATGAATTTATGGACCAAATGAATATGGAATTTTGTGTATATACGGCAGCTTTTCAAGACTCTGGTAGTGTGTAGATATCAGACGGAGTTCATTGGATTAAGTTAACGATATGCGGTACTCTGATGGATAATGTACCAGCCTCATTGTCCACATGTTGTGCGTTCGAATCCTCAGTATTTTTGTTTTTGTATTTTTCTTGTATTTTTCTTGTATTTTCTTTTTCTACTTTGTGGTTTTGTTATGGAATTTTGTGTTTATACGGCAGCTTTTCATGACTCCGGTAGTGTGTAGATATCAGACGGAGTTCATTCGTTAAAGTTAACGATATGCGGTACTCTGATGGATAATGTACCCGCTTCCTTGTCCCATGCTTGTGGGTTCGAATCCTCCGTATTTTTTTAAATATTTTTATTTTTTATTTTGTGTTATTTTCTTTTTCTACTTTGTGGTTTTGTTGGATTTTGTACGAAGGGAAAATAAAGCCCAATAAACTGACGCAAAAGTAAATGTGGATGAATTTATGGATCTAATGTGTATGAAGTTTTGTGTTCAGTTGTTAAACGTTGCATACGTTGTGCATTACTGTAAATCGGTCGTAAATAGTTTTACAATTATTGGCAGCTTTTCATGACTCTGGAAGTGTGTAGATATCAGACGGAGTTCATTGGATTAAGTTAACGATATGCGGTACTCTGATGGATAATGTACCAGCCTCCATGTCCAATGGTTGTTGGTTCGAATCCTCAGTATTTTTGTTTTTGTATTTTTCTTGTATTTTTTGTTATTTTCTTTTTCTACTTTGTGGTTTTGTTGGATTTTGTACGAAGGGAAAATAAAGCCCAATAAACTGACGCGGAAGTTAATGTGGATGAATTTATGGACCAAATGAATATGGAATTTGGTGTATATACGGCAGCTTTTCAAGACTCTGGTATTGTGTAGATATCAGACGGAGTTCATTGGATTAAGTTAACGATATGCGGTACTCTGATGGATAATGTACCAGCCTCATTGTCCACAGGTTGTGTGTTCGAATCCTCAGTATTTTTGTTTTTGTATTTTTTTTGTATTTGTTGTTATTTTCTTTTCCTACTTTGTGGTTTTGTTGGATTTTGTACAAAGGGAAAATAAAAGATGGGTCACAGACTATTCGATGGTAAGCGTTGAGCGCCCATCATTAATACATAACAGTCAGGTTACCAACCGTGTAGTACGTGTAGTGACCAGTATTACTACTCAGCACGACCATCCAAATTATTCCCCCCAAATGATGCACCATATGTGGATTTTGTACGAAGGGAAAATAAAGCCCAATAAACTGACGCGGAAGTAAATGTGGATGAATTTATGGATCTAAATGTGCAGGCGCGGATCCAGGGGTGGGCCGCGGGGGCACGTGCCCCCCGGGTAAAATGAGTTAAAAATAAAATAAAAATGGGGGGTGGGGGAAAAGAGGGGAGGTGGAGAAAAGGAAGGGAGGAGGATCGGATTGGAGGATCTGCTGTCTAATTCTTGGCATATTAATATAAAACTGACTAAAAAGAGTTATCAATCCATGGAACCCCAGATGGCGACCCACACCCGTTCAAATTCTCCATGTACATGAAGCCCTCTCAGGGTCTCTACTCGCAGCGGGAGACTAAGGCCAGACGGACATCCACAGAGGACAACCTGAACCCGCCTGGCGCGCATCTAGCCGCTCGTTGGTATCACCATGGAGCTATAGCTCCATGGTATCACTGGCTCCGTTAACCTCGGATACTCGGACTACCTGGCAGTGGCATCGAGGTTCTAGAAATAATCCCGCGCCTGGTGGACATGTGGCCATTGAATTGGCAGTAATGTCCCCTCCCGCCAATTACCATTTTATTGCAGTATAATCTGGATGAATGTTTATGTTGTTAACTACCTTGTGTAAGAATGTTAGTTGGTTGGTTGTTAGCGACAGTTTTGCTATACATATTTATATATATTCTCGCATGTTCCAGTTTTGGGTGTGGCCCACATTCATATATAAACTTTCGTTGTGCCCCCCGTCTAAATAAATCCTAGATCCGCGCCTGTAAATGGCTATTCTTTAGCCTCCACAAAGCAATATATCGGACGGAGAGACGCCCCAACTTTGTCTTAATTGTCCTAAGGGTGCTATTTTTGTAGAATTTATATTAAAAGTGTACACAAGATTTGAATAAACAGAATGCTTAGATATATTGCGCTAAATTTAAATTAATGCCCAAATGTAATAAAATATGTGTTATTAGGATTTCCATTTCCTTTTTTTATTTGCAGACACCTTTAGCTGTCTATTTTTTTATACATCGTAAATTTAGAGGATTTCCCAAGATATGTTTCGTACTAAAAAATAATCTACACTGCAAGAACACTGAACACTTTTGACGGTCACAACCCCTTCTGTTTCCTGATTTCTTTAATATTATTGTGACCAAACCACTCGGATGGTTACACCTGTCTTGACCCCCCTTGTAGTACTTCAGTTTCAACGTCACCTTGTGCCCCTATGGTAACAAGTCCCATAGACATCAGTGGTTTTTTTTTCAAATCAAATAAGTTAAGAAGGCCTAATTGATCTTCAGAGACATTCTCACGACTTCGCAAACGATTGAGGGGGTATCACGCACGAGGGGCCGTTATTATTTTAACGTTGAGGGCGCTGTGCATAATTAAAAGTGATTAAGAAGATGATTCACGGCAGTTTAAATATTCTTAATCTTCCTTCTTATTCCTCCATGAGCTAATTTACATTTTCCAATATTCCATTTTAAGATAAAAGTAAAGTTACTAAATTAATTCAACAAACGCCTGTGTTTTGGTACTTCAAAAAAGCGTCTAACGGCGCTTCACAGCACTGCGCCGAAGTCCAAAAGAGGGCGCCAACGTAAACGCGGATGTCATCATCATGCCATCATTAATGTTCCGGTGTAGGAGTTACTTCAATGTTCCACTGCACAGTAAGTAAAGAATATTTAATCATGTTAATTAGGAACTGAAGCCTGGCTGTGTCGAAGGAAAATTCACCAAAATGAAGAGAAAAATATGCTCGTTTTATTGATGTTATACAATATAAAACCTGCGTGACTTTTGATCAAGTTAACTTTTATTTTGCGACTGCGAGAAACTTTTAAAGTAACACGGACGAGGACATTTCTTTCTTTTCTTTTTTCGTGCAAAAGTTTGGTTTAGTTATTTGTTTAACCATGCTTTCTGGTGATACCAAATTCGGTGTATTTTTAAATCAAGAAAATGGACTTTGAAAAATTGTGAAGCCAAAGGTAATTTATTTTGAGTCAAAACTTAACATTTTCTTTTTTAAAAACCTGGTTAAGCATTATTTCTAGGCTAGCCTAGGGTTTAGCGAGCTGGGACGATTGATTTTAGAGAACTTGGAGTCTTGATGTTAGAGTTCTTAAATTTCAAGATCAAAGATCTTTTAAGAAGTTAAGATGCGTCTATCCCTTGAATTCTTACCAGTGTTTGTTTTTTTGTTTGTTTGTTTAAAAAAAAATCTTCAAAGTTCTATTCTATTTTTTTTTTATTATTTAGTGATGTGACTTTTGTTTATTTTTTGTTTTTGTTTTTTTTCCAGAGGAATACCTAAGTGACTGTTCAAAAACAAAACAATGTCCTATTCAGAAGTAAAGATTCCGATCACAGAAACGAGCAACCCAATCACTGCTGATATTGATGTCAGCTCTTCGTATGGTAAGAACATGTCAAAAGGGAAATGATGCATCCTGACGCCAATTACATTCTATGATCTTGCTGGAATATACACTCTAGTCTTCATAGACTTTGTATACTTACAACCAAATAAGTGTTACAGGAGACTACATTTTTGTGTCTTCTTGCCACTTATATATTGGCTCAGTTCTTATAATGTGGAAATTCGTAGCTTGTTAGCATTTATGTTTTGTAAGACCTGGGCTCAATTACATAATTAGGTGGTTCTCTGTTCAGTTTCAACCAACTAAATGTTCTTCAGTTTATAAATTGTTGTCAATCAAATCCTACCTGGCATTGTTATATCTTATACATGTCCATAATTTTGACTGGAAAGGACCCAGAAAATTTTGATTTTTTGTTACCCTGGTTTTGATTGCACAGACTTAGTTGGCCTTCTACATCGTTGTGACAGTGAAATCTTTGAGGGTTGGGACTCCTATAAAAGCAACAACATCTTCAGTGATGAATTAATATTCAACTTGCAGAGGATCTCGGAGAAAGTTGTTGACATCTTGAAGGTATATTGACATTCTGCATCATTCTGCTGCACAATAGTATTGTCATAATAAAAAGAATTGTGTTCAATATATTTGAAATGTCTTTTCCCAAAGAAACGCATTGGCTATCGTTACGGCACTTAACGATCTGATTCCCCGACTTGCCCAGCCTTATTGACGTTACTCTGAACCTTATTCACCTGACTATCTACCAACAGTAAATAGTCTGGTTCCAAGAGCGATATCAAAATATTATTGTCAATTTGAGGTCGGGCAAGTCAAGGAATCAGATCGTCAACTGCCGTAATGATAGCCACTGTGTACTTTAAAGGTCGCAGTGTTTTGTTGTAAAAAGGTTTACCATTTTTCTTATTAGGATCAGCTAAATTGAGCTTCAATGCACATAATATAAAAAAAATTATAAACAATGCAGCTTGGAATGAATTTGTGGTTGAAACAAGAAGTGCATTATGCAATGTGTTGCGTTGTTAATACACTTATAAATCTGAGGAATGACTTTTTATTTGTTGTTTATTCCGTCAGAAAAGGAGTCCAGTCTGTGAGAGTGTTGTGTTCAGTGGATGCGGAACATCGGGTAGAATAGGTTTCCTGACCGCTGTAAGTATGTTTGAAACCTCCACTTTTCATTAATATTTATTCTTACTGGTAATGAAACCAAGGTTCCCTCAAAAGTGCTCTAGACACTGTAGCTCGCAAGCCTGAAGAAACATGGAGAGAAGACAATGAGAAGGCACAGTTTTAGAGGTGGGAGGGAAACCCCAGAACAATATCCTGGGGAAAAACACCCACGGAGTCAGGCAGGGACTGAAAACTCAATCCACATATTGGCCTAGGCCGGATTCAAACCTGGGTCACAGTGGTGGAAGGCGAGGAAAGAACCGCTACAACAACCTATCCTCTACCCCATATTAATTGTGCACAAATGAAATCATATTAAAATTTTAATTTCTTCAGTAATTATTTGCTTGATTTCAGAAATCAATCAACAGCCTACTTACAAATATCGACTACAAGCCATGCTGCGAGTATATCATTGCCGGAGATGACAAGGCTTTGTTGACATCTCAAGAATCACCTGAGGATAGCCCACAGGCAGGGGTGAAAGCACTACAACAGGTGAGTAAGTCTGTCGATAAAACGACGTGTAAAGAGAAGTAGTGTGGCATAGTAGAGTATATGCGTTTGAGGTGTTAGTTTTCATTGTCTTGGTTTGTGACTTGGTCCAGAAGTCTATACTCGAGGTTGTATTATTGTGAGGTTTTTAAAATCGTAGATGTTATTCTTATCCCAGTCTCATCCTTGGATCAGATTTATAAAGAGTTACCTTTGTGTTTATTTCTGTTTTTATTCAGATGTGCAAAAAGAAGACGAAAGTTCTGTACATTGGCATATCATGTGGCCTGTCGGTAAGCAGACATTTCTTTGCTTTGTTGAATTTGCAAAAGGTGAAGGACTCTGTCACTGTGGGTCCATTTTTAAATCGGTGCAATATTAAAAACAATCATTAGACATTTTAATAAATCACAGCTGTAAAATTCAACAAACTTCTAGAATTCATACATTTTTTAACCAGTTCGCGCCGGATGACGTATATAAACGCAAAAGTCTTCCCAAATTCAAAACGGATGACGCATAAACACGCCAAGTTCAAGTTCGGAAATGTATGTCAGCAGCGCGCAAGCCCGTTAATGCGTGGGTGTGCTTCCCGGCACTATCAGCCTGAACCCGCTTCGGATCAAGTTTCGTTAAAAATAATCCCGCCCGTCGGCTCGGCGATGTTAAAATAATCCCGGCGCGAACTGGTTAAATGATTAGCAATTGTATCGAGTCGATCAGATAAATTGTCTGTGGTAATTGCATATTGGTTTTGATTTTGTCAAAAGTAATGTTACAGGGGCAGGCAGCACCATTTGTGAAATGTTGGCCAATCATTGAAAACTTAGTCATATTAACCCTAACAGCCCTGAATTCTCCAGTGTTAACAATGGATTGATATCTTTTCTAGGCCCCCTTTGTGGCAGGTCAGCTTCTGTACTGCATGGAACATTTGGACATCTTCACCCCAGTCCTTCTTGGCTTCAACACTGTAGAACAAGCCAGGAATAACCCCATAGAAGGATGGAATGAAACATTCTTGTCGGGTAGGTACAGGCTAGGAATAACCTTATAGAAGGATGGAATGAAACATTCCTGTCAGGTAGGTACCAGCCAGGAATATAACCTCATAGAAGGATGGAATGAAACATTCCTGTCAGGTGGCAACAAGCCAGGAATAACCCCATAGAAGGATGGAATGAAATATTTTTGTCAAGTTGCAACAGGCCAGGATTAACCCCATAGAATGATGGAATGAAACATTCTTGTTAGCTAGGTAGGTACCAGCCAGGAATATAACCTCATAGAAGGATGGAATGAAACATTCCTGTCAGGTGGCAACAAGCCAGGAATAACCCAATAGAAGGATGGAATGAAACATTCTTGTCAGGTAGGTACCAGCTAGGAATAACCCTATAGAAGGATGGAATGAAACATTCCTGTCGGGTTGCTGCAGGCCAGGAATAACCCCATAGAAGGATGGAATGAAACATTCCTGTCGGGTAGGTACAGGCCAGGAATAACCCTATAGAAGGATGGAATGAAACATTCTTTTCTTTTTATTTGATTGGCAGTTGTCACAAAGTTATCTGATGTTCAAAGTGCAGGAAATGGTTTCATCATCAACCCTATTCTTGGGGTAAGTTGACTATTAGCTCTCAATAGTATTTATGCATGCACTGGTGTTGACAGGTGTACTAGACTTACACCTGATACACTGTGCAGCTTTATCTACAGATTACAAATTCAATGCTCCAGACCACGAGGCCACAGCACTCCACTCAATAAATGACTAAAACAAGAATTAATTGAATACTCACGAGTTAATCCATCAATTACGTCAAATTAAACAAAGGTTGATTTTTACCAATCGAACTAGCAACGGATTTGGATTGCTTGTATACATTTTATTTTATTTTTATTTTTATTTTTATTTTATTTTTAAGAAGCAAAAATGTGTTCTACGCCGCATTTTTGTTTAGCAACTCCGTGACATTGGGATGTGAATGGAAGAGTTGATGACATTTTATTGTTACTTTTACAGCCAGAGGCAATTACTGGCTCGTCGCGCATGAAGGGCGGGACAGCCACTAAATTCCTGCTGGAGATAATCATGCTAAACGCCCTGCGTCGAATCTCCTCTGGCATAGAGATAGGCAACACATCAGATGAGAATACCTGCCATTTCCTGACAGCAGATGGCGCTATACGTTGCACTCACCTCATGCATATGTATGAGATGGTGTGTAAAGAGACGTACCCCCAGGCGTTGTCGGGAGGACTGCATGAAGTGATTGACTGGGCGGGCACCAGGTAATAATGGGCTGCCTCTTAATTCTAGCGGTCTTAGATTGTTTATGTAAAGAAACATACCCCCAGGCGTTGTCAGGGGGACTGCATGAAGTGATTGACTGGGCGGGCACCAGGTAATAAATAATGGGCTGCACCTCCTAGCCGTCTTAGATTGTTTATGTAAAGAGACGTACCCCCATGCGTAGGTTTGCAGCCCCGGTTTCATTATACGAAGGAAGGCCAGTTAACCAAATGCTATGCTCTTCTTTTTTTTATAGGCTTGACGTACTTTTCCAAGTTGTGCTAACTCTAATGACACTTTTGTTTTATCAGTTTGAATGCAGACAGGCATGTGTACTACATTGGCATAGATAACATTGGAATTCTTGGTCTAATTGACGCGTCGGAATGCCCGCCCACCTTTGGTGCAGGTATGTTATTAACAAAGCCTTATATGGGATAGAAACAGGTGTAATTAACCAAGCCTTATGGGATAGAAACAGGCGTAATTAACCAAGCCTTATATGGGATAGAAACAGGCATAATTAACCAAGCCTTATGGGATAGAAACAGGTGTAATTAACCAAGCCTTATGGGATAGAAACAGGTGTAATTAACAAAGCCTTATGGGATAGAAACAGGTGTAATTAACCAAGCCTTATGGGATAGAAACAGGTGTAATTAACCAAGCCTTATGGGATAGAAACAGGTTTAATTAACCAAGCCTTATGGGATAGAAACAGGTGTAATTAACAAAGCCTTATGGGATAGAAACAGGTTTAATTAACCAAGCCTTATGGGATAGAAACAGGTGTAATTAACAAAGCCTTATGGGATAGAAACAGGTGTAATTTACAAAGCCTTATGGGATAGAAACAGGTGTAATTAACAAAGCCTTATGGGATAGAAACGGGTGTAATTAACAAAGCCTTATGGGATAGAAACAGGTGTAATTAACCAAGCCTTATGGGATAGAAACAGGTGTAATTAACAAAGCCTTATGGGATAGAAACAGGTTAAATTAACAAAGCCTTATGGGATAGAAACAGGTGTAATTAACCAAGCCTTATGGGATAGAAACAGGCGTAATTAACCAAGCCTTATGGGATAGAAACAGGTGTAATTAACCAAGCCTTATGGGATAGAAACAGGTGTAATTTACCAAGCCTTATGGGATAGAAACAGGTGTAATTAACAAAGCCTTATGGGATAGAAACAGGTGTAATTAACAAAGCCTTATGGGATAGAAACAGGTGTAATTAACAAAGCCTTATGGGATAGAAACAGGTGTAATTAACCAAGCCTTATGGGATAGAAACAGGTGTAATTAACAAAGCCTTATGGGATAGAAACAGGTGTAATTAACCAAGCCTTATGGGATAGAAACAGGTGTAATTTACAAAGCCTTATGGGATAGAAACAGGTGTAATTAACCAAGCCTTATATGGGATAGAAACAGGTGTAATTAACCAAGCCTTATATGGGATAGAAACAGGCGTAATTAACCAAGCCTTATGGGATAGAAACAGGTGTAATTAACCAAGCCTTATATGGGATAGAAACAGGTGTAATTAACCAAGCCTTATATGGGATAGAAACAGGTGTAATTAACAAAGCCTTATATGGGATAGAAACAGGCGTAATTAACCAAGCCTTATGGGATAGAAACAGGTGTAATTATCAAAGCCTTATGGGATAGAAACAGGTTTAATTAACCAAGCCTTATGGGATAGAAACAGGCGTAATTAACCAAGCCTTATGGGATAGAAACAGGTGTAATTAACCAAGCCTTATGGGATAGAAACAGGTGTAATTAACAAAGCCTTATGGGATAGAAACAGGTGTAATTAACAAAGCCTTATGGGATAGAAACAGGCGTAATTAACCAAGCCTTATGGGATAGAAACAGGTGTAATTAACCAAGCCTTATGGGATAGAAACAGGTGTAATTAACCAAGCCTTATGGGATAGAAACAGGCGTAATTAACCAAGCCTTATGGGATAGAAACAGGTGTAATTAACCAAGCCTTATGGGATAGAAACAGGTGTAATTAACCAAGCCTTATGGGATAGAAACAGGTGTAATTAACCAAGCCTTATGGGATAGAAACAGGCGTAATTAACCAAGCCTTATGGGATAGAAACAGGTGTAATTAACCAAGCCTTATGGGATAGAAACAGGTGTAATTAACCAAGCCTTATGGGATAGAAACAGGTGTAATTAACCAAGCCTTATATGGGATAGAAACAGGCGTAATTAACCAAGCCTTATGGGATAGAAACAGGTGTAATTAACCAAGCCTTATGGGATAGAAACAGGTGTAATTAACCAAGCCTTATGGGATAGAAACAGGTGTAATAACCAAGCCTTATGGGATAGAAACAGGTGTAATTAACAAAGCCTTATGGGATAGAAACAGGTGTAATTAACAAAGCCTTATGGGATAGAAACAGGTGTAATTAACCAAGCCTTATGGGATAGAAACAGGTGTAATTAACCAAGCCTTATGGGATAGAAACAGGTGTAATTTACCAAGCCTTATGGGATAGAAACAGGTGTAATTAACAAAGCCTTATGGGATAGAAACAGGTGTAATTAACCAAGCCTTATGGGATAGAAACAGGTGTAATTAACAAAGCCTTATGGGATAGAAACAGGTGTAATTAACCAAGCCTTATGAGATAGAAACAGGTGTAATTAACCAAGCCTTATATGGGATAGAAACAGGTGTAATTAACAAAGCCTTATGGGATAGAAACAGGTGTAATTAACAAAGCCTTATGGGATAGAAACAGGTGTAATTAACAAAGCCTTATGGGATAGAAACAGGTGTAATTAACCAAGCCTTATGGGATAGAAACAGGTGTAATTTACCAAGCCTTATGGGATAGAAACAGGTGTAATTTACCAAGCCTTATGGGATAGAAACAGGTGTAATTAACAAAGCCTTATGGGATAGAAACAGGTGTAATTTACCAAGCCTTATGGGATAGAAACAGGTGTAATTAACCAAGCCTTATGGGATAGAAACAGGTGTAATTTACCAAGCCTTATGGGATAGAAACAGGTGTAATTAACCAAGCCTTATGGGATAGAAACAGGTGTAATTTACCAAGCCTTATGGGATAGAAACAGGTGTAATTAACCAAGCCTTATATGGGATAGAAACAGGTGTAATTAACAAAGCCTTATGGGATAGAAACAGGTGTAATTAACAAAGCCTTATGGGATAGAAACAGGTGTAATTAACAAAGCCTTATGGGATAGAAACAGGTGTAATTAACAAAGCCTTATGGGATAGAAACAGGTGTAATTAACAAAGCCTTATGGGATAGAAACAGGTGTAATTAACAAAGCCTTATGGGATAGAAACAGGTGTAATTAACCAAGCCTTATGGGATAGAAACAGGTGTAATTAACAAAGCCTTATGGGATAGAAACAGGTGTAATTAACAAAGCCTTATGGGATAGAAACAGGTGTAATTAACAAAGCCTTATGGGATAGAAACAGGTGTAATTAACAAAGCCTTATGGGATAGAAATAGGTGTAATTAACAAAGCCTTATGGGATAGAAACAGGTGTAATTAACAAAGCCTTATGGGATAGAAACAGGTGTAATTAACAAAGCCTTATGGGATAGAAACAGGTGTAATTAACAAAGCCTTATGGGATAGAAACAGGTGTAATTTACCAAGCCTTATGGGATAGAAACAGGTGTAATTTACCAAGCCTTATGGGATAGAAACAGGTGTAATTTACCAAGCCTTATGGGATAGAAACAGGTGTAATTTACCAAGCCTTATGGGATAGAAACAGGTGTAATTTACCAAGCCTTATGGGATAGAAACAGGTGTAATTAACAAAGCCTTATGGGATAGAAACAGGTGTAATTTACCAAGCCTTATGGGATAGAAACAGGTGTAATTAACAAAGCCTTATGGGATAGAAACAGGTGTAATTTACCAAGCCTTATGGGATAGAAACAGGTGTAATTAACCAAGCCTTATGGGATAGAAACAGGTGTAATTTACCAAGCCTTATGGGATAGAAACAGGTGTAATTTACCAAGCCTTATGGGATAGAAACAGGTGTAATTTACCAAGCCTTATGGGATAGAAACAGGTGTAATTAACAAAGCCTTATGGGATAGAAACAGGTGTAATTTACCAAGCCTTATGGGATAGAAACAGGTGTAATTAACCAAGCCTTATGGGATAGAAACAGGTGTAATTTACCAAGCCTTATGGGATAGAAACAGGTGTAATTTACCAAGCCTTATGGGATAGAAACAGGTGTAATTTACCAAGCCTTATGGGATAGAAACAGGTGTAATTAACAAAGCCTTATGGGATAGAAACAGGTGTAATTAACCAAGCCTTATGGGATAGAAACAGGTGTAATTTACCAAGCCTTATGGGATAGAAACAGGTGTAATTAACAAAGCCTTATGGGATAGAAACAGGTGTAATTAACAAAGCCTTATGGGATAGAAACAGGTGTAATTAACAAAGCCTTATGGGATAGAAACAGGTGTAATTAACCAAGCCTTATGGGATAGAAACAGGTGTAATTAACAAAGCCTTATGGGATAGAAACAGGTGTAATTAACAAAGCCTTATGGGATAGAAACAGGTGTAATTAACAAAGCCTTATGGGATAGAAACAGGTGTAATTAACAAAGCCTTATGGGATAGAAACAGGTGTAATTAACAAAGCCTTATGGGATAGAAACAGGTGCCATATCAGTGTGGCATCCATGGGACTAGATTGCACAACTAGTCTTGTTCAGCAAGTTTTTTTTAAAGATTATTTTAAACACTGTTGCTACCACAACACTAGTCTTTGCCTAAGTCCACCGTATTTGACAGTGCATCGCTAACGACATGATTAGTCAAGCTCCCTAGCTAACTCGCACAGTTGTCATTGCATTATAGAGACCAGTTATTAACTGATTTCTTTCTCATTGCAAAGTAAAAAATTGTACTCATCGTTCGTTTAATTTATTTTTATTTGTTATGCTTAGATAAAAATGACGTCAGAGGCTTTTTGTTTGGTGGCTACAAAGCTCTTGAAAACAGAGAGGGTGATTTGGTTATCAAGGTAAGTGGTAGAGTTGCAGGGTCAGAATCAGTGGGGAGTCTGGTTGGCGTAGCGGTTCTTTCCTCGCCTTCCACCGCTATGACCCGGGTTTGAATCCCGCCTGGGCCAATATGTAGATTGGGTTTTCAGTTCCTGCCTGATTCTGTGGGTTTCCTCCTGAATATTTTTCTGGGGTTTTCCTCCCACCTTTTAAACATTGTCTTGTCATTTATCCATTCTGTAATTGACGCTATATTGATATTGAATGAAAAAAAATTATTAAATTAAAAATGTATGCATGAATCATTGAGCATGAGGAATAAGCAATTCATTTAACCAGTGACGAAATCATTTTACAATCTCCGTGACATTAATTTTGCCTTCAGTCCTGTCCCCCAGTACAAGAAATCATCCCCATTGAGGACACAATGCGACGATCCTATCAGGATTCACCTCATCAAGGAAGTCATGAATTGGAGATTGGTGCTAACTACTTTGTAGGAACCATCTTGCATTCCCTGACTCCGCTGGACACGGTCATCTTCCTGACGTCCAGTTGTAGTGAGCTGAACCCAGACATGAAGATGATGGTTCAGATTGTGCGAGGAAAATGCAGTCAAGTTGTTGTCTTTGTTTGTTACCGAGATGCTAACGACACTCAAGAGGTATAAGCTTGGATGTCAGAGAGTGAAATTAGCAATAAAATTAATGGACAAAACAAAGAGGAATATGTAATAAGATATTAACCATTATATCTTATTTTGACCTAACCAAACCCAGGCGTGAGATTGTTTTTCATGATCTTGATTTGAGATGGTTTCAGGCCTGCATCTGTGGGTAGTACACCCTGATATTTCTGGTCTTGCTCGCTGTAAGCCAGTCACTGACGGATATTTCCGCCCTTGGTCGTGAAGTGTTTAATCCGTCATCTGTTTTGAATTCCGAGAAAAAAAACTAGAACTGGTCAAGTGGTCATAGTATGTTCTTGCCGAGAACCGTACCGACCAATCATTTGTAACTTAAATGAGATATTAAAACACTCTGCAAACATGTATTCATGTTGAATACGGACATTTGTATCTTTGTTTTAATATACATTTGAAAATTGGTTTCTGTTCATATCAGCCATTTTTGGTTTAATCACGCTTTACAACGGATTGAGTATTGTTTCATAGGATGGAAGTCCGCAGTTTTTAATACAATATTAGATTTTTGCCCCTTACCGAAGTATGTCAGTTTTGTTCCGAGGGATTCTTTCGAAAAAGAACATAATGTACATTGTGATCACATTGTGAATGTTGGCTTCGGGAATAAGAACAATTAATACCTTCACGGCACATTAAAAGTTTGACAGCTATTCTCAAATGAATCTTTTGACTTCTATTTAGGACATCATGCCGCAGTACTTCTCCAAGATTATTCGCATTCGTATTCCAGTCACTCCCTACTTTCGTAGTTTCATGGAAGAGAAGGGCAGGAAACCATCTTGGTTTGACCTGCTAGGAGTGCACGCGGCTCGGCGCTTTACAGCAGAGCTGTCTTGCAAGCTGTTACTGAATGCTGTCAGTACTGGCGCACACATCCATAAGGGAAAAATCTACAAAAATCTTATGGTAGATCTCAAGCTCAGGTCAGTTACGTTTCCATTATGCCATAGAATGCCGTGGCCTCGTGGTCTGGAGCATTGAATTCGTAATCTGTAGGTAAAGCTACAGGTTGTGGGTTCGAGTCCACCCTGGTACTACGGTTCGTGTGCCCTTGGGCAAGGCACTTTGTCACTCATTGCTTCTCTCCACCCAGGAGTAAATGGGTACCTGTGAGGGAGGAGATGGTTATTGTGTTCAATGTAGCTGCTTTGCGCCTTAATGGCAGCATCGAGCTGTATACTCCTCAGAAAGCTGAGATGGTATTTGGAATGTTTCATGGGCCCAATGACCGGGGAAATCTTAGCGCTTAGAAACACTTGTATTTATACTATTATTAATATTATTATTATTTTTATGATCAGCAATAGACTCCCATCCCATGTTTGGAACAATATCTCAACCAATATTAATTTCTAGTACCCTAGTATGCGTTTACTTATGAGGTGCACACATTCCAAAATGTTTGTCCCTGTGGGGTCAAGGCATTGTTCTTCCCTTTGTTCCTCTACTTAAGCATTCCCCCATAGACTTGTGCACACAGTTCCTTGTGGAGACATCCTCTTTAAAACTGTGGAAACCTTTTTCATGTTGTCGTATCGATCATTGGTCAGAGTTGTTGCCCACAGTAGACGATAAATGATCAGTCTCGTGAGCGACAGTGAGCGACAGTGAGTAATAATGAGTAACAATGAGTAACAGTGGAAGTCCAATAGAGAAAAGTAGTATGTCCATTTGTTGTAATCAATACCTATACAAACACATTGCCAATTCAACAATTTGAAACGTATGCCCATCACAAGTCGTTTTCAATAGGTATTGTAAATGTATTATTTGGACTAACTTCAAATGTGGTATCGTTTGATTATATTTTAGTAACAGCAAATTGTTTCAGAGAGGAATAGAAATAGTGAAGGTAAGTTTACTTTCTGTGTATGCTCGGAGGAAGTGCGAAACATTGTGAATAGGGGACATTATAAATGGGCTCACGTCAATCTTTAGCTTTACACTGTAGAAACCTAATGTAAATGACCATGTTAGAAAAGACTTTGGTTATTGGCTTTGTGTGTTTGAAATGCACTGCTTAGACTTTGTTCAGTGTAGTTTATAAAACCTGTGCACATCTGAATTCCCTTTCTGAGACTCTTGTTCTGGTCCTCAATCTGTTTGTTTGTTTGTTTGTTTGTTTGTCTACAGAGTCTTGCTATGTGTTCGGAAGACACAGCTCGTACTTCAGTCCTTAGATCTTTGTACGGTACTAATGTGATATCAGATGAGTTGAGGAAAGTGCCAGTGTCGGAACATACTAGAATAGGCTCTTACAAAACAAAGGTATGAACATGTGCTTTATATGTTGTTACAAAAGAAACTTTCAATTCAGCCACATTTGTTTAATTGAATATTCACTGTCAACATAAAAACATTTGATAACTTGAGGTGTTTATTAGATACACTTGTGAAATGAAAGTCAACTTTCGGCGTAAAAAGGAAATAATGACCGAGTTTGATCCGAGTCGCAAGTCATTTACAAGACGAGCCCAATTCATTAAATGGCCGAGGCAAATTTAAACCTAGGTCACAGCAGTGGAAAGCAAGGAAAGTACCGCAATGCCAATGTGACATCTCCTCCCCCCAAATCCACCTCCCCCTTATCTATTAGTTTGTATTCAATGTCAGGTTATTCCCACCTCGCTGATTCTTGCAAGTAAGAGCTGTCTCATCCATGAAGCTATGGAGATACTGCTCAAGTTTCCTGTTATACGAGCTGCTCTGACCCACCTCTGGATCACCTCAAGTAACGTGTGAGGTATCATCACGTGAGATAATCAGTTCCCTGTCATGTGTGCTGCTCTGCTCAACTCTGGGCCATTTCAAGACAACCTCAAGTAACACTATTGCACATCTCAACACATGAAGGTATCATCAGGTGAGATAATCAGTTTAGAGAAGGGGTCAAGTATGCAGCTTTAACCTCATAAGCACCTCGTTTCTTATTTCCTGAGACAACATGCGGAGAGGCAGATGTGCCAGTTTTGATGAACCATTCCGTGGTACTTCAAGAAGACCCACAAGTAATTCCTATGATGTGCCAAGATGTGTCTCTCTCAGTTTACCATACGCTCCTCAAAAGTACGACAAATGCCTTAAAAGACTATGATTGTGCTTTGTATATTGAAGCTTGACAACCCCATGCAGTAGGGTTAGATTTTCATTGGACGACAGGTGCAAGATTAATACAGTGCAAGGACACTTGACACTTTAAAATATTATAAATGGCTCTGTCATATTCCCATTTCATCTGTAGTAACTTGTGAATCATGATTATTACTCAGGAAAATGATAGCGTAATATCTAGCATCATTTAGTTATTTAAATTTATGTTTATCTTTCCAACGAATAAACATTCCAGACCTCCACCGGACATGAAATACTAGATTTTGTTGTATATATGCAGACAAAAAAAGTAAACAATTTCACTTAGCTGAACAATTTGCAACTTCTCAGATGAACGGGTTTTGTTTTTCCGTACAAAATACCTCACTAGTTTCAATTATTAAATGCTACAGTATGTTTCATTTGGTTTGGAGTTTATTTCTTTTATGCAGAGTTTTTTGTGTATATATTGGGGAACATCTAATATTCATTTGATGAGTTTATAAATGATCGTTTTGATAATATGACTGAACTGAGTGGTAATTCATGTATTTTTGATAATCTGTCAAATTCACTCGGTGTAATTTAGAGGTTGTATTCTTTGCCAGGTTGTATGTGTCGTGCATATTTACCAATTTTCGAAAAGAATGTTATGCAATATATATTTTTGTTATACATTCATGAATCAAATGTTGTATATTGATATATAAAAAAGATTTTGATTCAATATTGAAGTTTTAACGTTTTATTGTGAAAATTAATGCTGTTTATTTTTAACTTTTCAATAAAGATGTTTTGGGTTTTTTGGTGTTTTTTTATATTTGTGAATTTTTACGAATGAATTATATTTGATAAGACTATATTTGAGAGATATATATATTTGATAAAAAAAAACTTATCTGTATATTTGCTATCACTGTTTAGACCCACAAACGGCCTTTCATTAAATCATTCCAGATTATGACGATGCTATATTTTGATGATAATAAAAATAATTTTCTTTAAATAACCAGCAAACAAAATACCACTATTTTATGTTTTATTCCAGTCTATAGAAAATATATTCTTTTTAAAATCATTTAATTGGAATTTTAAATTAGTGCTTTTATTATAACCGAGTCTACTGTCCGTGTTTGATGCATAACGTTACCAACAAGGCATTATAAAGCTATTATCATTGTACTTGTCTATGCATGAATTCGCACTACAAAATTAGAAGCAGCAACTGCCCTGGTGTCACGTGCTCGCCGCACGCGTTCTAACAAACGCCGCACGCGCTCTAACAAACGCCGCACGCGCTCTAACAAACGCCGCACGCGCGCATCTTGGTAACCTGATTGGTGGAAGGAGCTCGCAGTGCGTGCGTACTAACGGAGCGCGTCACGCGCAAGCCTGGTGCCACCACGGAAGATGGCTGCGGCCAAATGTGGAAGAAGTTAATAGTATACTAACCCGTGTAGAGGTTCGTAATTCCTTTAGAGCGTGAATATATATAATTATATTAAACTGTTAAAAAAAAAGGCAAGTAGGTGAGCTTACGGATCGAAGGATAAGCCTACGTGATTCCATTCCGGCTATCGTTAACCTTTATCTTTTCTATGCCAAATTGTATTGTGGGTTATTTTAACCATAGAGAAAGGCTGAGGGGGGAAACGGGTTGGGATACATAAGTGCCTTAAAAAATACAACAAAAACCTCTACATGAGATAGTTTATGGGGACTTCCCCGAATTGGTCTGTGCCGAAGTCGTAACTCTGTAGCGCCGCCGTAGTTTGTCTCCACACAGTGCAAGGTAGGGACTCGGTTTCACTCAAACTGTCTTCTCCCGCATCGTCGATCAATTAGAGGCCAACAGCTCATAATCCTTGCCACAACACCTGCTTCTGTAAAGCAGATTAGGACGAGAAATTGTGGTGTTTCTTTTTGTAACAATGCCCTTTTTTAACCGAAATAATTTAAATGGTGTTTTGGGGGTAATTAGATGACTTGCAGGCCCTACATATTTACATTTTAAGAAAGATGGGAGACGAGACGGAGGGTATACCCCCGTCCTTTGTGGTGGTAATTGTGTCGTAGGTCATGGGTAGTGACTGTCGTCGCGAGAAACTTTGAATAGTTGTTTGGGTCCTAGGGACTTTTATGAGCTACGAGTTCATACGTGTGTCGATCTGTCGATCGTCGTGTAAGCAATTTTGTTTTTCTTGGAAGTTGCAATTTTGCAATTTTATAGCGGTCTGATTTGTTTGCACTTTTAGGAAACTCCGATATTTACTGATGTGAGGGGCAAAAGGAGAGATGTTTTCCCTTGTTTTTCAGAGAAGAGAAGAGCATTTTAACTGTGAGTATAACCATAATATAGATTGGCTAATTTAATGGCAATGTGGTTGTGTTGTGATACATGTACGTGACTGCCTCGCCAAAACCAACTGAATCGGTGGAAATCCGAATATAATTACCTTTTCAGCCTGAGTAGTGTTACTATAATAAGCCATACGATGGCGATACCCGTGCTTGCAATGATCGATATCGCCCAGACGTTAGACACGCCTACCATATCGTTGTTCTGAGCCATCCAGTTGGCTGAAAGAGGAAATAAACGCATGTAAAATGTAGACTAATGCGAACGAAATAAACTCATTTTCAACTTCAAGGCTGCGCGAGTTTTTAGCATTGTATGCTTTTCTAAAGAATGATTATTACACTTTCTCTGTTTATGTCAAAGCGGCCGAAATTCGGGTCGTAAGTTAGAAAACGTCAGTATTTTTCTATTCAAAATGTATAACCCAGCCTTGGATTCTGAGAATTAGTACAAGAGAAGCCCTGTTAATATGTTTACGTACTAAGTAGAAATATTAAATGTACACTGTGATACGATTATTTGATGGTTTCAAGAGCTAAATGAATCCCGTTTCCGTACATGATTCTCCAAGTGTTCGGCCTGGTGGTCCCGCGTGTAGCCGTATCTCGTTGGTAGTTACGACCGTGTCCCATTGCGAGGCATGGCAGGCGTAAAGGCCGTGATCCTCGGGTACCGGACCGGTGATTTGCAGCGTGTCCAGGCCGTTAATTTCCAGGCGCGGGGTGGGCACGACCACTTCGCCATCCTTGACCCAACTACATTGAAGACCGGAAAAAGTCCATTAGCGTTAATATTTGTTGCAATTAATACTTGAATAAAATATACTGTAACATCAAACCAAAATGCACAACTAGCAAAAGTGTAAAAGAATATTATAGGCTCGTCTAAGGGTAAACATTTTGAATAGAAAAATACCAAATGCATAAAATACCTTGTCGGCTACTTTCCCGGCATGATGTTTTTAATGTCTTAGTTGGGGGAGATATTTGTTTATGCTTTTAGTTAATTTGGTTGTTCATACTTAATGTTTTTACAACTTTGTTTGTACAGCGCCTATGTGCAATTTATTGAATATGGCGCTTTATAAGTGATATTATTATTGTTATCATTTAACAATCTTTAATTATACGTTGTAATTTACTCGTTGGAAAACGACAAACGCGTCACTTGCCTTGTAGATAACTGCGGTAGATATAGCTTGATTTGGCCCGCCTTACATTGCATATCTATGCTGGTCTGCTGCGGTGTCAACCATATTGCCTCCTTGAATTCTGAAATCGCATTCCAATATTACTATATAATTATGCACGTTTTTGTGGTGCACTGGCTCTCAACAAACTTAACAGATTTCTGGGCCTCTTTTTCTCTTTATAATTTAATACAATTGATATCTCGAGTCTCGACTATGACAGGGCCTGTTTTTTATCGTTTTAACATCATTTTTAATATAAATTTCAAAGTGAACAACAAAATTGGCAAGGCGGGACTCGAACCTGCAACCTCGGACGAAGGTCGCAGGTTCAAGTCCCGCCTTGTCGATTTCTTGGTTCACTTTGAAATATATGCACATTTATCTAGTCATTTTTTCTTGTGGTTTATTTGCGTATAATTTTAACATAGAACGCGAGAATGATACAAATGTTATGATGTGTATTGCTAATTCATGTCAATTATTTAAACCAAATAAATAACATTAACTAATTAATTAGTCCGCCTAATCATGCCAGGTTGTGTATACATGAACGTACTAGCGTTATTGGACTATCATCACCAGTGGGCTAAATGCGAAGAAACGGTGTACCACTAGAAACTACCAGAGACGATTATTTAGGCGACTTACGATTTGCCAAATTTACGTGGATGACAGTGACTGCTAGAAGAAATGTCCAAATCCAAACTTTCGAAGTTAACTTAGGTCTCGATAACGTTAAGAATGTAGTTAGCATAACCATGGAGGATTCTTATTCCTCCATGGCATAACGTAATCTCCGAGGTAGCTGAAGATGAACAACCGGCAACTAAACACCTTTGCTTTGAAGACGAAAAATGAGTAGGCCTAGTTGGTATCAAATATCGTATAGCGGCGCTCTGTTTGTATCGTACTTGCTATTTGAGCGATCCTTTGCGTTCTTACAACGTGACGCGCGCGCATTACGCGGTCAGCTTTACGCGCGTTGATAAATGGCTTTTCCTCGAAATCCAATTTACGTTGAATAATTAAAAAGACGCAGAGATAGTGATCGTTGTCTCTTGAGAAACAATAATTTATAAAATGTACGCAAAAAAACACCGTAAAACTATAAGAAAATTACACGCATACCCATCTTTCTTAATATGCTTCAATGGAAAATAACAGGACTCTGCTTCAAGTTATAAAACATACTTTTATTACATTTACCAAATAACACAAATATACATGAAAATTGTTATTATTTTATTTTTCGTGTTTCTTCTTTCAACTCTGCATCATGCTTGTGCGTCTCCTTTATGGGTTTGTTTCATGTACACAGCCATTTTGCCTCTGAAGAAAATCTTGCCAAGATCGAAATATTAGTTTTAACAATTACATTTTAAATTGGACATTAAGAACCTAAGAATAAAATATGAAATTTTAATAAAAAATAAAAAGGGTAAAAACGAACTGCGAATTAGGCATATTTCCACCACTTGGATTTGTTAAAACTGTTACTGTGTTATTCTAGGGACCTTATGAAAATGCATTGTGATGATAAAAAAAGTTGCAATTTGTGAAAGGTTCTCCTAACAAAATAAAATAATTTGCCTGCACTAAACTTATACATTTATCTTCTCACTCGTGCCCAGTGAATCTCAGAACGCGCATTTGCTGGGAATAGTAATTTTTTCAAGACAAACAGACTATATCTGCTTCCAAACGATCATACTAAGAAAGTAACTTTAAAGACGGACACGTAAAAAACAAGACTTAACAGTTCTCACTCAGATAACTTTTCAATGTCATAGTTTGAAATTTATTTCTGCATTTTGTTACAGCGGTGATAAGACATATACAAACAGTACATTACAAGTATCCTGTTAGCACTTATTAAAGCTTTTATATAATAAATTAAAATGACTCTGAAATGTGTAATTCTAATTCAAATTGTAAAAAAATAAAGAATGTATGAGCAAATGTCAAAAACAAACTTTAACATATTGTGTTTTTAAATATAATGTGCTTGGCCAGATCATACATTATGGCATTGGACATAATGCATCATTGGGCACAAATGTTGCTTCCCTATGCGCAGCAACGTTGGGGCTTCATTAATTGGTGTTCTTGAGTTCTTAACAAAAACGAAATGTCAGAACATTTTACTGAAGAACAACACTGTAGCTGTGTTTTGAGTTTTTATAATATGCAAATTTTGAAAAAAATACTTTAAGTTTCCAAAGTAACAATTATCTTTTCTTTACCCATTTGACTGTGATCGTTAAGTATTAGCTGATGAAAACAAAACAAATCATTACTCGCTTCGTCTATTTGTTGAGACCTTCAAGCACTCAATTTAATAATTGAACAACTTTTATCTAGGTATTTTAAATACTTTTAAAGACCTGCCGATGTTCAGATTTTTGTTTAAATTATTTTCCTAAACGTTTTAAACTCTAGAAGATTTTTTTTAAATGTATGTATATAAAAAAAACGAGTGAATGATCATTTATGGAATTTTCCCGGCCGTGATTTGCCCGCAAGTTGTCCCGCTGATCTCCTCAATTTTTTTCGTTCCATGTAATGTTCCCTGGTATCCTGCTTCAGCTTGGTTTCCTTAGCACTCTGTGATGTAATGAGATAAAGAAAGGACAGGTCTAATAAGAAGAATCATCAACGTGACAAAATAACATGTTCTCATTTCTGAAATAAAATAGGGGTATCATTATAGATCCTACAAGTTAACCCCTGGTGATGCCCTTCTAGACCCCTCGAATAGAACAAATTAGCAGTCTGAGTTTTTGAAAATCATTTTTGTACATTGATTTCTTAAGAAAGTCGTGGAATGCCAAGATAAAATTCGAACATTCACCGTAACACAATTGTCTTTAAGAATCAGTTTTAACACTTAAAGTTGGTGGTCTATATTTCCATTACTGAACTCGGCACACTTCGGTGCTGTATACCATTGAAAAGCTCTTGTTTTGCAGAATCCAGATAAATAAATATCTCAATTCTTAAAAAGTCTGACTTTAAGTTCATTTTGTGGCGACAGGTCACATATAGTCCTGCCTATACTAATGGCGCATACCCACCTTTCTGATGGTAAATGTTAGCTGTTGGTTGCCAGTAGAATCAATACGCTTGACTTCTCCCTGTTCAGATTCTTGGGCAAGTCTGTCTGCCAGACTAGTTCTGTGATTATAAAATAAAACAAAAATTAGTTTTATGTTTTGAATCAAACTTTCTTTTCTAACGAAACTTAGGATGGGGAATTTTGAATCTCCAAAAGATTTTTGGAGCCTGCTTAACTAGTGTGTGGTCCGCAAAAAAATGAATAAATATGGGAGTTGTTGTCAAAATAAACACACAACATTGCTTTCATGTTGCTTTGACTTTAATTTATTTCATTTCATTTCCTTACTTCATCTGCTTCTTGTTGCTTTGTTTTCTTCCCACAGCTGAACTAAACTCTTCTCCTTTCTTCAGTTCGTAGAATTTAGGCGTGGCTTGGGCGGTGGCTTGGGCTCTAGCCTCTGTCCTTCGTTCTTCTCTCAACTGTTGATGCTGTCTCCTGAGCTCTTGTTGCCAGGACTGGTCACCATCATCGTCATCTGAGCTGCTATCTTCATCACTTGGCCTTCCCTCTTCCTCCTGTGATGAAGGTGTCAATAATGCAACGCCAGTTTTTAAACTAGCCTTTTCAGACTTGCCAAACTACACCAAAATATTCCTATTAATTCCTATACATTAAGCCATCTCACATTTGATTAAAAATAAAAATAAAATAAAAAGCCTGTGAATGAAACTGAAGAATGAACTCATAGCTCCTGTGCTACAGTGGCATATTTGAGGAATTAATAGTTTCAATACAAGAAAGACGTAATAATGAACTAAAGATCATGTAGTTAAAGATAATTAAGACTGCGGTAAAATGCATACTGACTGGATTTACCTGAAATATACAATTACTTCAAACCTAGAGAGATTCTTGTTATATAGTTTGATTGTTTGAACATTCATAGAATTATGCCCGTTAATCATTACTTATTATATTTGTTTTAATTCTTTCACAGATACAGAATCTTCAACTGAAAAAAAAAGTTGTGGGGTACCTGTAGTTCATCAAATTGCTGCAGCATAGCTCTCTTCTGAGCTGCCTTCTGCTGCTGTTTGTGCTGTTTAGTAATGACAGGATGGAGCAATCGGAAGTCATCGCTGGTTTCATCCACCTGAAACTCGGGGTTCTTGAAGAGAGCTGCAAAACGGTCATCTTGAAGAATACCATCTGCCTCAGCCTGAAGGTAAGAAATCAAATGTTGGTTGAAGCTATGCATGGTTAAAGCTAATTAAGGTTTACGTGTACACCAAGAAGCGGTATCACCCCCATCCATGCACCTGCTATTTAGACAAGTGTTTGTGATTAAGATGTCAAATCGCTCTCACCTTTTTCACCCTCTTGGCCTTCGTGGTCTGTTCCTGCTCCTGTTGCTCCTGTAGCTTAGAGGCAAGCACTGCGTTCACCTTGGGTAGCTTCTGTCAGTAGATAAGGAGAAGTAATATGGTTGAGGTATTGACTGTGATCAACTACCTCGTGAGTAGTTAAGGACACTTAAGTGTTACTGCTACTTAGCACAGTGCAGTGTAGTGCAGTGTAATACATTGTTATAGAGTGTCACTACTCCGTTAACTTACTCTTATTTTCACTCGGCTGGCTCTGTCATCCTCTATTTTCTGCTTGATCTTAGTCTTAACATAGTCTTCATAAGCGAAGGGATCTGTGATGGATTTAGCTTTGCGGTACAATCTGATGTCCATGAAGTAACCATGCATGTAAGCACGTAGTAAACTAGTGCCAACAAGATGTGAAAATCCTAAAAACAGGAAGAACAACATCAACTAACTAAACTGTAATTAAATATCAAATATTCCTCTCAGTAATGATCTTAAGATACAGTATGTTTGCATTTCTCTGCATATTAACTTCATTAGAACAGAAAATATTCATTCTTGGCCAAACTTTGCATAAACTGTCCTGGCTCTAATACAGAATGTCAATGACTTAGTGATTGGAAAGTACGCCGTCTCTTAGGACCTTGTGAAACTGTCGGATTAAAACAAACGTGTTTCTTGTCAAACAATGTAATGTAACGTAATACAATGTAATGTAACGTAATACAATGTAATGTAACGTAATACAATGTAATGTAATACAATGTAACGCAATACATTGTAATGTAATACATTGTAATGTAATACTATACTATGTAATGCAATACATTGTAATGCAATACATTGTAATGCAATACATTGTAATGCAATACATTGTAATGCAATACATTGTAATGCAATACATTGTAATGCAATACATTGTAATGCAATACATTGTAATGCAATACATTATATTGTAATGCAATACATTGTAATGCAATACATTGTAATGCAATACATTATATTGTAATGCAATACATTGTAATGCAATACATTGTAATGCAATACATTATATTGTAATGCAATACAGTGTAATACAATGTAACAGGTAAAATTGTATTTGTAATCTACTTTACCAAGGTTTTCTAGCTCTGCTCTGGTGACAAATTTGTAATCGTCGTACACAGTGTTGTTGGGACTGTCTTCCAATTCTTCCGTCAGGTTGTCCAAGAAGGCGCACCACTTTGGCGCTGGGCCTAAACTCTGTCAACATCATCAATCACATTGTGAGTTCAAGCTTTGTGGATTGGTACAAGTTATGTGGTAAGTTTAAAGACAAATTAAACTTAATCTCAAATACATTTTCCCCGATTTTGTTTAAACACAAGAGACGAGTTCCATAGTGTACCCACAAAAGTACCACTTCATTGGCAATCAAAATCGGTCACATCTTGATTTCACTCGTTAGGAAAGATAACGTGTCCGTTTTGTTAAAATGCACTATGATCACATTTACACGACTTGGATTGACAGCACATAACATGCAACGTGTGACCCAGCAGATGTGCAAAACATGTCACCGTACCGAGCATGAATGGTAAGAGAGTCAAGAAAGGTTAATCTGCAATCATGGAATACATTTCAAAACTAATACCTTTAAAAAACAATGATTGTATGAGCAAATGTCGAAAACAAACTTTATGTGTTTTTAAATATAATGTGCTTGGTCAGATCAAGCATTATGACATTGGACATTATGCATAATAATTTGGCACAAATGTTGCTTCCCTATATGCAGCAAATTTGGGACTTCATTAATTGGTGTTCTTGAGTTCTTAACCAGTTCGCGCCGGATGACGTATATAAACGCAAAAATTTCCCCAAATTCAAAACGGATGACGAATAAATACGCCAAGTTCAAGTTCGGAAATGTATGTCAGCAGCGCACAAGGCCGGAAATGCGTGGGTGTGCTACCCAGCACTATCGGCCTGAACACGCTTCAGATCGAGTTTCGTTAAAAATAATCCCGCCCGTCGGCTCGGCGATGTAAAAATAATCCCGGCGCGAACTGGTTAACAAAAAAGAAATTGAATTAAAGAAGTTGGAACTTACAGGGACAAAGTAGACACCCAACTTGGGTGTTTCATTTGCCGTTAGGATAAGTCCTGAGGAGGGTACCAGACACATGCCATTAATGTTGTGTTCAGGCTCAATAGCTGTAAATGCAGTCCCCTTGAATAAAACAAAAATACCATTCAATACAAAAAAAATGCTTGAAGCGTTGATTACTAAAGTTTACAATCTTTATGAATGCTTATATTTTCTGATTCTTTAATTTTGTTGGATAAAGTTAATAAGCAGCTACTATATTATTAAGGGGTTTCAACTTGCAATGACAATTAGCAATTGGTCAAATTTATATCAAAATGTTGGACTTCTGTATAAGGATCAAGTCAACATGTATAAAGTTTGGTTTATTGATAAATTTTGTTGGGGGGTGGGGTTATTTCTACAAATGTTTTGATAATTGAGTATATCATTTTTCCGCACAAACTTGCATATTATAACCAACAACAGTTCTGCCATGTGCACATTTTAGGATATTTTGTTATCTGCACCCTCAGAGTAACAACAAAATATAACAACCCCTCTTACTCACAGTGTGCACATCCCATATCCTAACCGCTCTGCTATCTGTGGACACAACCATTTCAGATTGAGGGTGGAAATCTACTGCTTTGATGGGTAAGTTGTAGTGATGATCTTTGACCAGTAGTGGTTTATCAGAGCGAATGTCATACAAGAGCACCTGAAAAATAATTGAAACAACTCTTAAGTATCCAGTAACAAAGCTCAGCAATCAAGTTGATTCAATGAGTTGACTTTAGTTGCTTTGAATGTAACCAGTTCGTGTCTTAGGAGGTGTATACGTGCAAAGTTTTTGCCGAATTCGAAACAGATGTCGGATAAACACATCACTAGCAAAGCCGGAAATATCTGTCAGCAACCAGTTCGCAGCGAGCAAGGCCGCAAATATGTGGGTGTGCTACCCACAGATGCCGGCCTGAACCCTTCTCAGATCCAGTAAATGTAAAAATAATCCAGGTGCAAACGGGTTAAGAAAAACAACTACACCACAGTAGGCAAACAAACAGAATATTTGACAAGTTTTATGGTTGAATTTTGTACTTGAAAGATAACATTGGATGTATTTCATTACCACTTATAAGATCACTTTCATTTAAAGGCTGCTATCAGGTAAATGGACCCAGTAGCTAGCCTCCTACTCGATTTTATTCAGATGGCAACAATAGATTATAACAAACAAACAACAAACGGAAAATATACTGAAATTTAAAGAATATTTACCTGTCCTGTAGACGTACCAACGGCCAACTTCAAGCCGTCTTGGAATTTAAGTGCTGAAACAGAGGGCATTCCTTTAACCCTGACGAGAGAAGTTGAGACAATTTAAGACAATCTGTGTGCCTTAAGCTTAACAAAAACTTGTTATCATAGTTACTTGTTTTATCTTTTTTTTCCCCCGATCAGCTACACAAGCTTTTGTTAATATGTAGCACCTCACATCTTGAGATATTTAAAGCCTGTCACTCGCTAAACTCACTGTGTATCCATGGTGATGCTGCTCAGGGCACAATCTAAGATGGCCGCTCGTTTGCGGCTGCGTGGGTCCCAGCCCTCTACTCTTCCTTCTAGTGTACCCAGCGCAAGTAGGTGATGTACAGGGTTAATACTGCAGACATTGATGCCACTTTGGCAATAACAAACAATAAATATCCGGTAAACGAAGAGTGCTAGGTATGAAAAGTTGCATTAACATATACATTGAAAAACTCTAATCAAATTTGATTACGAGAGATATGGTTAGCCATTGTTTAACTAAACTTTTATATATACTCTTTTTACAATTGTTTTTACAAATACTGTTTTTACCAACAGTTTTACAAGGCTTGTTAGTAAGCTATTGAATACCAGCCTCCCAAGAGTTATTGTTCCAATACACGCAATCAATGTATAACCAATCACTTATAATCCCCAGATATAATTTCAAAACTAAGACCATATTGAAAGCATAATTAACCTGTCAGACATAAAATGGACCTACCTTGCTTCAGTTTGAAATGGACTCAGGAATCGGCCTTGTTCTAGATTTAATCTGTATACCTCTGGGCTGTAAGGATAAACAAGCAAACCAAAGCATGATCTTCACTAAGAAGTAGCGTGGGAAAAAAAGCTGTATTTGTTTTAACCAGTTCGTGCCGGGATTATTAAAACATTCACCGAGCCAAGGCGCGGGGTTATTTTTAACAAAACTCGATCCGACGCAGGTTTAGGTACCGGGAAGCACATCCACGCATCTCAGGCCTTGCTTGCTGCTGACAGACATTTCCGGCCTTGCTCATGGCGCGTTTATGCGTCATCCGTTTTGAATCTCGGAAATGTGTGTGTATATACGTCCTCCGGGACAAACTTGTTAAAAAGACGGCTGTGAACATACAAACATACCTTGCACCCACAAAGAAAAGGTCACACGACGGCTCATGGTATGCCAAATCTCGACCAAATTTGGGAATTCGTAGTCGATGATATCGACCGTATCGTGCATGAAACTCTACATAACGATCACACCGCAGGAATACTATCTGTACACAGGAAAACAATCAAATTAAATCAAAAGAAATTTCCTTTTACTCAATTAAGAAGAAATTTCGCTTGATTGAGCATCAAAGACTACCGATGCATCTAAGGAATTAAATTAAGTATTTTGTTTTGCTCCAACTATCTCAGTATGTGTTGACATACGTGATACGAGATTTTGATGAATTGACAAAGGTACGATACATATATCCAATATAAACTTGACATTTGGCTTGTGATTCCTAAGATTCCAATAGATTCCTGCAAAATGCTGCATCCATGAAGATTACAAGCCAAAGTATTTACAATCAGAGACATTTATTTCAAACTATTCCAAACCTTAGAATAATCTTCAGACAGGACATGGAACTTTACAACTGTAAAAAGAAAGAAAACGACAAATAAATTAATTTGTTTGAAGTAGGCCAGTTGGGTAGTTTTGCTTTTGTTGGAGAGTTGGCAAGCTTTCCAAATTATACATTTAAGAGCCATAGACATAAATCTATACGAAACAAGTGTACATTTGTTATCAGTATGTTTTGATTTAGATGATGATCAACAAAAAAATTGTGAATGTTATAAAACATAAGTGCTATTTACAAAGAAATTAAATCAAAAGTTACTCTATACTTGGATTGCATTTCACTATTAAACAAAACCAAATTATTTACTGATTACCTTCAGAGTCGAAACATCGTTCAAACTTCATTGATAGCTGAGTGACTTCATAGCAACGAACCCGAGGCTTGTAGGTACCTATCAGCAACAAAACAAAATTGAAAAAGTTTCACTATTTTAAGAAAATAATGCAGGCCTTGTATGGTAAAGTGGATGTACTTTCTTACTTTAGCCCATGTTCTACCATTCTGAATTTTGACAGATTTTAAAGGGTTTGGTTTTTCTTTTTGTTTGTTTGATTACTTATTATGAAATGTACTTCTAGAATTTAAAAAGAAAGTGTTATCAATACAAACCTGTTGCTAATATAAACTGATTATCTTGTGTCATCTGTACACTATTACTGATGGAAGGCATTTCAAAATCTTGTATCAGCTGTATCCGATGCTGAAGATCTGGTTAAAGAAAAGATGAAAAATGAAAGAAAGCGTCACTTAGCTAAATAACTATCAAGGAATAAGGTATTCCAATCACCTTAAAAAAACAGACGTGCAGTGCACGATAACAAAAAATTACCAGTGAAAGAAAGTGTCACTTATTAAAATAACTATCCAGAAATAAGATATTCTAATTACATTTAAAAAAATGTAGTGCAAGATATTAAAACAAAATTACCAGTTTGCCTTTCCCTTTTCTGCCCACCTTTTTTAATCACACTTATGTAATAGTTTTTATCAATCTTCTGTCAATAATACTATCCTTTTTTAAATTTATTATTATTATGATTGTTTATTCGGCCAAAAAATGTACAAACAAGCAATCCACAGAATATACAGAATTAACAAAACAAAAACCACCCAATTCAAGCTGGCCAGGATTGACAATAGTACTTAGAATAGGCTATAAATTCATAATTAAAATAGGCACATTCACTCATTAGCTCAAGTGGTATTTGTGAAAAGGCTTATTATTGTTTTATTTAATAGTACCTCGATCTGATTTCTGCAATGATCTTTTCTTCCGGTCTGACAACCACTGAAAAAAAAATGAATTGATTTAAAATAATAGTTAAATACCCTTGGCCTTGGGAGTTGGGTAAACACCTGAAAACAAAATGATTTAAGTTGGTCGAATTTACTCGTCATCATGAACTATTCCATTTCCATTCAATTTGAACAGAAAACTTACTCTTTAATCATGTGCAATAATTATTAGAATCATTGAACGAAACCTTTTTACAAATCATAAGAGAATTTGAGTATGACCCTTGAGTCACTTGGGTGTCTGAAACACCATCCATCCATCTGCAGTATCGCTAACTGCTAAACGGTACGTTAACGAATGGAATAATTAACAAACAACAACATTATATTAACGAGCAAGATTGTATTTTTTTGAGATTTTGACTTACCTCTGGTAGCGATTTACCCAGACTGAGGTTGTAAACCTTTACATTATTTGCTTGAGATACTTGCATGGTGGTGCTTTTTGTTTACATAAAAGTAACGTAAAACTAAAGAGTTGCGATCTTCGATTCTCATAGTTCTCCCGATCCCATGTACACGTGCGTTTTTACGGTGCAGATGATGGTATGGCTTCTATTTCCATCTCGTTGCGTACCACCTGATAATATAAGCACCACACTGAAATGTTATGGACGATTGAGGGCGCTTATGTTGTCAACAACATTATTTTGCTAGTATAGGGTGCACTAGCTTAATTCAGGCCCCATTGAAAACAGTGTAAAATCAACAAAGTTCAGGGCCAAGTTTTATGCAAACCGACATCACTGGGGTTTTTCAAACAACAATCAGATTATTGTCTTGGCCTTTATCTTTCCATTTCTTTTCAATTTTTGGCGGGTTAGCCAATTACATTTTGTAATATTCACACCAAAAGAAACTCAACTCCCGAAAATGAATACTTCCCAAGCCAACACGCAGCCATTTTACAAATGGCATTCCTCCACGTCCTAGGGCAATTAGGACCCATTTTCCAACCGTAATTTTATCAAATCTGCCCTCAGATTGATGCTAAAAAACCAGAGAGTTGATCCTAGGCTATATTTACACAATCCCACCATGTTGTTTATCAGCCGGCCTACTTTTTCAAAAACGAATTGTGGGGGGCACATTTCATGCTAATGAGCTCGCGTAGAAATTCTCCCTTCAATTAGGGTAGTGCACCCTGTAAGTTTTGCTGTACTGATGGGGGGACATTGACATTAGGCCGGGAATCGGAGACACTTTGATGTCTCCCTAACTGGTTCTAACTCCATGAAGAAGAAACATTTTAATTTAGATCCACAGAGTAGGGTCTAAAATATATAAATACAAAAGGGACTAGAGAAAAACGGGTTAATAGGTTACACTTACAGTAAATGTTGATGTTGAATTAAATTGAATTGAATTTAGTACAAATATTATGGCGACGAATAGCGTCGCGCTTCTCCGTGTGAGTAGTTTGTACCAGATGGATCGATGGAGGGGATTAGACGTAATGTTGAACTGGACACATCTGGTTTATTATATAAGTTGAGTGGATCAAGCGTGGAGGACAGTGAAGATTCATTGCGAACCAAAACAACAATTACAACACACAAACAAGTGTAAACAGGACCCTTAGTACTTTAAAGAAATCCTTCAGAGCCACGAATGAAAACAAATGTGAGTTTAGTCTTATTGATCATGCAGTAGAACTGATAATTAAACACAATTGAGGAAAGCATACAAATACAAAAAGCTTACAAATCTGGAGCGGTTATGTCCATGCAGGAAGAATAATCTGCATTGGAATACACAATCTAAGAAACGTCACTGCAGTAACGCTTCTCAGATTCAATTTTTGAGGATAAAAAGTGATAACTTTTTCCATAACCGGAGGACTTCGAAGTGAAAAGTTTCTAAAAATGCATTATACTATCCAAAGCTGCTGTACTTCTTACCAAGTAAGTTTTAGTAGAGTAATTACAAAAAAGGTATACGATCCCTTAAAACAAACCAGCAGATTCGCAGGGTCACAGCCTCGTCTACTAGTCATGGCTAGTAAATTAACCAAATAAAAGTTCTTGAAATGAACTAGTCTTTAGACCGAAGTCGGTTTTATATAGTTTAAGTGTTTTATCAAAAGTACTAAAGGCTCGTTTTCATAAATGTTGTTTTTGTTTTGTTTTTTGGGTTCACAATAAATATTCACTGTCTTCCACGCTTAATCCACCCAACGTTTATATAATAAATGTGTGCAGCCTGACATCCAATCCCCTCCATCGATCGACCAATACACCATCAATTGTGTATGTTTATTGATGCATTTATAAACATTTTTGTACAGATATTTGTCGGCATTCCAAACACACTGCATACTACGTACTATCATAATACTGTGTGCGTCGCTACTCTTTCCCACCGACATCACGTTGGGACGGGACCGGCGGTTTTACAGAAAACGACGGAAGTAGAAGGTTAAAACGGTGTTGCATAATTAGCAGCTGCATGCATTTTCAATTAAACAGGTGAGTGAGATAAGTTTATAATTTGAAGTGATTTGCTATCAGTATTCGCGATATTCTCTTCGGTTCTGTGACAATGACATACTACAGTTTGCCGCAGTACATGTACATCACTAACAAAAAGACCCTGCACTACAATGACAATCCATTGTTACTTGTCCCACAGTGTTCTCTCCCTCGACCGAAGGGCAAAACTGCTTAGAAATGATGGAAAACCTATCGTATCGGTATTTTGCACGTAAAACTACATCAAGCATTGAGCGGTGGCCCAATTATATATTACTTGCATCATGGATGATAAGAAGTTCCTTCTTATTCGTCCATGCTTGTTTATACATGTAGCTGCGTAACATCACCGTGAAAGCGGGACAAGCTTACATTATCGCAGAATTAAATATCGCGTACTAGCAAACAAAAACGGAGCAGATACTGCTCGACCGATTTACTTTCCACAATTCCAGCTTGCCTCCAAAACAAAAAGAAAGTTGTACATGTATTTGTTTCTTGGTAATTATCGACCCTATTATTAACCTCTGCAAGGAAGAACTCTTACATACAGGGAAATTAAGTTCAGGTGTTTTTCCCCCAACAGGCCGGGTTCATCAGAGTACGACGGCCAATTACTTGTATGGTTCACTGAATTCTGTTCAAGGTAGTTACTCGTTTTACACCCAGGTCTAAAAGAGAAATCTACCTTTATCGTGTTAATAATTATGGTATTGTGTAAAGGTTTTGATGCGCATATTGTGTTGTTGATATGGTGCTGAACATACAGTGCAATCGTCGAAATGATGTATGCGTGACATCCCAACCAACCAAATTAAAAAATACCCTCTGTAATATTTGTTGCCGGTGTGGAAGGTAATTCTGTCCCCCGGTAAAATTGTCCGGGAAACAGAATTACCTAGGTAAAAGTGTCCCTCTGGAGACGTTAATTCTGTCCCCCTCCAGTTTATTCTGTCCCCCTCCAGTTTGTTCTGTCCCCTCTCTAGGTAATTGTGTCCCCCAATGTTCTACACATAAGCGGTTATTTTGATGTTATTTCAATGAAAAGCCCACATGGTATTTATTATTTGGACTTCTCTTCCCTTCATCGATTTATAAAAACAAAAATACAAATAACTTTATTAATTAAATCAACCGATCTACGTTTCTGCGCGAAAGGGAAAATGGCAGTAATCAGTATTTTTAGACTTCTTGCACGCGTACAGATTCTAGATACCCAGCACGAAATAAGGCAGCACTTTTGACCACCTGTAATTTGTAGGACTTACACATCCTACAGTCTGCCACAAATAATGCACCATGGAGGGGTGAACCTGCACTACACTAGTTGTTGCGTCTAGTGGGTGCTAGACTTGTGACGTTGCACGGGACAAATTTACCAGGGGGACACGGTAAACGTTGGACAGGGAGACAGAATTACCTGGAGGGGACAGAAATACCTAGGTAAATGTGTCCCCCCGGACAGATTTACCGGGTCACGGCCTGGTAAGTCTGTCCGGGGGGGACACATTTACCAGGGGGGACAGAATTACCTTTCACACCGGCTTTTGGTTATATATTTTTTTTTTAAACGACTATGCGCACGCATCGTAAATTTGGTCGAGTTGACGTTGAGGTCACATAATTCAAGGGCGATCTGACCTGGGACGTCACTCAACCGCCAAGCAAACTTGTGTCCAAGTATACCCGGCGGGATGCGCACGCACTGCTTTGCATACAATTTGATCGACTCGGATCAGATCGTCTTTGGATAATGTGACCTACGACGTCATCCTTAGCCAAATTGTATGCAAAACATATTGCGTGCGCATACCGCCGGGCACATTTAAAAATGGATATAAACAGAGTTGGGCATATCGTCTATAGATAGCTACGGTCCTCTCTTTAAAACGTGGTGCCACAATTACATAGTTGCTGGTATCTGTTGAGCTATATAGGCCATACGGTGTAATCGTCTTTCGTGAATTAATTGTTTTTGTTGTAGACATCGTGCATATTTTTCGTTTTCATCATTGTACACATATATCGACTCATTTCTTTTGTCTGCATTCTGTTGTTATCCCACAACCGGTTCATATCTGGCTGTGGCGTTGGCATTCAAAGGCAAAGGTCTGTAGAAACAGGTGCACATAATGACGTCACCAACTGCATGCATACGGAGGGTAACGGCGCAAGAAGTTCATGACGCCTGGCTACTACAAAAACAAGGTATGATAAAAATATTCCTAAACGGTACACATTTTACTCCTTGACAAGTGGGTAAGCAGAGAGCGTAGGGTAAGCTATGCCTAATACAATTAACAAAGCACATAAATTAAGCCACAAATTTCGCTGTAAGTGGTGCAAATATTTGAATAATCTGCCCGAACAACTGCAAACATTGGACTCATTAAGCACATTTAAATCGGAGCTCCGACATGTCATTTAATTGTTAGATATTATGCTAATTGCGCTGATTTACGGAGTTATAACTTGGTTGCCACTATAGTATAATGTGGAGCCGAAAAGGATTTTCCCCTTCACTTTTGTTCCCCCACCCCCCCCCCCCCCCCCCCACAATTTTTTTTGCGGGTTTTCGCCTATCTCGTAAATCAGAATTAGTATGAATGTTTTGGATTCCTGTAATATCCTTGTACGTCTGTAAATATTATGTTTGTATTTGTTTTGTAAATTGTGTTGTATTTATATGCACTGTTATTTTATTTAATGATGTATGCAGGGCCCCATAGTCTTAAACTGTGTGGGAACACCCTGAGTAAAGAAATGAAATAAATAAATAAATAAATAAATAAAGTATGCAATCAAGTATTTGAACACCACCAGATGGTATGGTATGTATATAGTCATTATACACGGAGTATATAGTCGGACGGATTAATACAAAGATAAAAATATTAATTCCCACACAGTCGTAATAATTATGCCATGAAGTATTTTGGCTATAGGGCCATCGTAGATTTGTCCTAAAAAACAATATGTAGAATAACAAACAATATTCTGAATTGCTGCCATTTTATCCTACCAATATCTGCCATGGCCCAATTGCGAAGTATCTTTCTCATTACGTGTGCCAAAATTCATGCTTTTATCAAGTGAACAAATCTTTACAGTATTTAGTTACCAGACGTCATGATATATATTTTGCAGCTTTTTTTCTCGTATTTATATTAATCCTTGAAAACGAATTAACAAATTAACACCGGACAGGCAACTTTGGTGATAGCTGTGATGTACGAAATAATGGGACACTCCCAAAACCAAAATGCCTTTAAACATGTAAACTATAATCCAGTCATACAACATTTCTTTACTTTTCCTATTGATTTTTTTCCCATTGATTTCTTTTTTCTATATTGATTCCTTTTCCTTATTGATTTATTTTCCCATTGATTCCTTTTTTTTATTGATTCCCTTTTTCCCATTGATTTCCTTTTTCCCATTGATTTCCTTGTTCCCATTGATTTCCTTGTTCCCATTGATTTCCTTTTCCTATTGATTTCTTTTTTTTCCCATGGATTCCTTGTTCCCATGGATTCCTTGTTTCCATGGATTCCTTTTCCTCCAATGAGTTCCTTTTCCTCCCATGGATTCCTTTCCCTCCGATGGATTCCTTTTCCTCCCATGGATTCCCTTTCCTCCCATGGATTTCGTTTCCTCTCATGGATTCCTTTTCCTCCAATGAGTTCCTTTTCCTCCCATGGATTCCTTTTCCTCCCATAGATTCCTTTTCCTCCTTTGGATTCCTTTCCCTCCGATGGATTCCTTTTCCTCCAATGAATTCCTTTTCCTCCCATGGATTCCTTTTCCTCCCATGGATTCCTTTTCCTCCTGTGGATTCCTTTTCCTCCCATGGATTCCTTTCCCTCCGATGGATTCCTTTTCCTCCCATGGATTCCTTTTCCTCCCATAGATTCCTTTTCCTCCTTTGGATTCCTTTCCCTCCGATGGATTCCTTTTCCTCCCATGGATTCCTTTCCTCCCATGGATTCCTTTTCCTCCCATAGATTTATTTTCCCCATTAATTCCTTTTGTTGCCAGGTTCAGGAAGAGATGAAGACACACTATCGGAAGAGGAATTTGAATCGCAACAGAAGGAAGCACCAGACCTATTCTGGGGATACTTTGAAAACGGTCGTTTGATTGGCGTAAGTTAGTCAATTAGTGACGTCATGTGGACCGTCATCCAATCAACATTCAAAATTAACACCCAAGCATCTTTCACATTTTACTTTGCCAACATTTAACATTATAATATCAATCGATTTATTGAGCTCATAATAATTTCGAACGATAGGCATAGACGTGCATTACAGAATATACAATTTTGCTGAAAGTATAGGCTACCGCACTAAAAGGGATTATCAACATTAATTCTCATCCATAACACTTTTGACATTCATTGGCTTACCTGTAGCCAAGGCTTTATAAATACATCATACACCTTTAAACCATACAGACAGAACGAAGTCGGCTTTAAACCCAGTGAACATACAGGATGGAGGTTTACCTTTAAACCCAATGTACAGACAGAACGAAGGTATACCTTTAAACCCAGTGTACAGACAGAACAAAGGTAGGCCTATACCTTTAAACCCAGTGTACAGACAGAACGAAGTCGGCTTTAAACCCAATGTACAGACAGAACGAAGGTATACCTTTAAACCCAGTGTACAGACAGAACGAAGGTATACCTTTAAACCCAGTGTACAGACAGAACGAAGGTATACCTTTAAACCCAGTGTACAGACAGAACGAAGTCGGCTTTAAACCCAGTGAACATACAGGATGAAGGTTTACCTTTAAACCCAATGTACAGACAGAACGAAGGTATACCTTTAAACCCAGTGTACAGACAGAACGAAGGTATACCTTTAAACCCAGTGTACAGACAGAACGAAGTCGGCTTTAAATCCAGTGAACAGACAGGATGGAGGTTTACCTTTAAACCCAGTGTACAGACAGAACAAAGGTATACCTTTAAACCCAGTGTACAGACAGAACGAAGTCGGCTTTAAACCTAATGTACATACAGAACGAAGATATACCTTTAAACCCAATGTACAGACAGAACGAAGGTTTACCTTTAAACCCAGTGTACAGACAGAACAAAGGTATACCTTTAAACCCAGTGTACAGACAGAACGAAGGTATACCTTTAAACCCAGTGTACAGACAGAACGAAGTCGGCTTTAAACCCAGTGAACATACAGGATGGAGGTTTACCTTTAAACCCAATGTACAGACAGAACGAAGGTATATCTTTAAACCCAGTGTACAGACAGAACGAAGTCGGCTTTAAACCCAGTGAACAGACACGATGGAGGTTTACCTTTAAACCCAATGTACAGACAGAACGAAGGTATACCTTTAAACCCAGTGTACAGACAGAACGAAGTCGGCTTTAAACCCAGTGAACAGACAGGATGGAGGTTTACCTTTAAACCCAATGTACAGACAGAACGAAGGTATACCTTTAAACCCAGTGTACAGACAGAACGAAGTCGGCTTTAAACCCAGTGAACAGACAGGATGGAGGTTTACCTTTAAACCCAATGTACAGACAGAACGAAGGTATACCTTTAAACCCAGTGTACAGACAGAACGAAGGTATACCTTTAAACCCAGTGTACAGACAGAACGAAGTCGGCTTTAAACCCAGTGAACAGACAGGATGGAGGTTTACCTTTAAACCCAGTGTACAGACAGAACGAAGGTATACCTTTAAACCCAGTGTACAGACAGAACAAAGGTATACCTTTAAACCCAGTGTACAGACAGAACGAAGTCGGCTTTAAACCCAATGTACATACAGAACGAAGGTATACCTTTAAACCCAGTGTACAGACAGAACGAAGGTTTACCTTTAAACCCAGTGTACAGACAGAACAAAGGTATACTTTTAAACCCAGTGTACAGACAGAACGAAGGTTTACCTTTAAACCCAGTGTACAGACAGTACAAAGGTATACCTTTAAACCCAGTGTACAGACTGAACGAAATCACCTTTATACCCAGTCTACAAAGCAAACCTGTTTCCGCTGCATATGTAATTTGCAATATAACGCCTCATTATACATTAATTATTCTGTTTATATTCATCAGTTTGCTAGTGCTAGTAAGACATCTGAGAGTAAAGTGAAGTCCTGTGCTAGACTTGCCCGTGATCCTAATGGCACTACCGTACACTTAAACACGCTGCGTGTTCATCAAGACTACACCGGAGAGGTAAACCCTGCCAATTTGTTAAAATAATGGAGTTTTATTAAAAAAACGGCCGCCTTCTATTTAGGATACTCACACATCTAGACTATAAATTCAGATACATGTTTTGTGTTTATTTATGTAGGATTATACACACAATACAAAGACCTATTTATACAGACGCGGATTCAGAAATAATATGCCGTTATTTTTATGACGTGGGTCCTGAATCAGGAAAACGAACCACTGATCGTGGCTATACATAAAGAGTTTTTAACATGAATGGTTGGCCGTTTCCTTGAGCATTCGAATCTCTTGCCTTGCTGCCAATTCGGGAAGACACTTGTAATGGGTAATGCGTAAATGTATAATCATAAGAAAGAACAATGTCAACTTAGCTACATTGTATAACTGTAAGGAACGACTGTCATCAACTAACTCACGAATAGCCTAGTTGGTAGAGAGGTGAGCTATGAGAAAAAGCTGCCACGTCTACTACGAGTCTCGGTTATCACCAAAACTTTCATTTCAAAATAGTTTTTGAATCTCAAATGTTGTTCTAAATGGAAATGTTTCCCAGGTTGTACCCCAAATTTGAGTTCTAATCATCTTTGACAAGGTGCAAGTCATGACGAAGCCGCTGTTAAAGCCTTATTTGGTCTCCGTGTTGGCATTTAACCGACTCAAGTTGCCCTTTCAAATCGAATGTCTGAGAATCCGATCAATTCTAGTCAGTTTTATAGACCTTCCAGCTCCGTGTGCGAATTTATTTCAGTAAACGCATCTTACTTCGGTCCAGTTTCAATAAGTCTGATAGACCAGACATGTACACATTATAGTTCCCAAACTGATGAAGAATAACCCTACGGGTTTTCTTGGCCTGGTAAAACAAAATCTGCGCAATTGTGATGATTGTTTCTGGCTTGCGCAGGGGATCGAGGCTGTTCTGATTGACAATCTCCTCTGGTATGTCGAAGAAAACCTGAAGAATATGAAAGAAGTCAGTTTGGTGTGCAGTGACACCTTGGTACGATTCTACGAAGGACTTCACTTCCGATGTCTTGGATTCTCCATGGCTAGCCAGGGTATGTTGATACGTGAGCCTTACAAATAGGGGTGTAATTGGCTCTCTTTTGTTTATTGTCTTATCTTTCCGTTACAAGATAAGACAATAGACATAAACAAGAGCAAATTACAGCCCAATTGGGCTAGTTGATACAATGTACTTGTAATATTGGTTCATTATATGATGGGGTTTATATGCAAACAAAACAGCATAAACAGCACACCAGCCGTCGCCAGTGGCGTAATTTTATTATTTTATGTATTTATTTATTTATTAAAAAATATACATGTGTGTATATATATATATTTTTATTTTATTTTTTATTTTTTTATTTTTTTTTTTTTTTTGGGGTTTTTTTTTTTTTTTTTTTTTTTTTTTTTTTTTTTGGGGGGGGGGGATTTGAGAAAACCCATCTGCCACCCTGCACGATTTTTCTATATAACATTGTCTTTTTTAAACATATAATTTGATTTCTGCAGTTTTGTCTTGCTATAAATTTCCACATTTATTTTGTATCAACCATGACATTGTACATATATTGTGTTTGTGTTTCACAGGTTCCAAGTCTAGGTTTGACATGAAGTACAAGATAACCATGAACACAGGGTTTGCATAATTATTGTTGAAGGGAACTAGGGAACAGTTTGCAGTAATTTACATGACTTTTAAACCAAACATTTCGTGCTAGCCTTGATTTGGTTTTTGTGTTCCTCGTTTAAGCTTATAAACGACTTTGAGTACATTTATATTCAGTGGGAATAAGTTATCTAGTGTGGTCGGGATTGCTCGTATTTTCTTACTAGAGACGGAGTTCTGCCTACAACTTGCAATAAAATATATACTATGGCGCCCTCATTGTCAGCTTGGAGTTTTCAGTCCAAAGCCGTAGATAGCGCCCTCATTGTTATTAATATTAGGTAGTCGGATATGAGGGCGCAATTCGGATCGTCTGTTCTCACCAGGGTCGTTTTATAAACCCACGGGGCCTGAAACAGGTTTCCAGTGCACCGCTAAAACGCATTCGACTAAACAATTGTTCGTGACGTCACATTTTTTACAAACATGGCGCAGACGTTGCACGATTTCCAAGCAAAAGTATGGCAGTTACTTTTCACAACATATTTCTTAGACAGATTAATCATGTATCAACGTTCTACCAAACCGACGGTACAAACATACGATTTTAATTCCTTTTTAGTAACAACGTCACGTCTTCTGCTAAACTTGTTTACCTTTCCGCCATCTTTAATTGTTAAAAACGTTAGTGAACCGATCTCAACTCTCGGTTTAACTTTGGTGGGAACATTGACGTCATTTTCAGTGTAACCGAAGAGCCAAAACGGTTTTCGTGGAGTGTCGTGGCCGGGCGGTTAAGAACCCGGTTTTCTGTTCCGCAGAGCGTGAGTTCGAGTCCCGGTGTCGACACGTGTGCCCTTAAGCAAGGCAATTAAACCACTATTGCTTCGTCCTTCGGATGGGATGTAAAGCTGGAGGTCCCGTGTGTTGTGTAATGCACGTAAAAGAACCCAGAAAAACTTATCGCTAAAGCCGTGTTCGCACTGGACTTTTTTTTGGGATGGTTTTACTGAGACGATGGTCAAATAAAAATGGTCAAATTTGACCACTGTTCGCACTTGGACTTTCGACACAGGAAAATTTTACCGAGACCGTGGGAAAAGTAGCCGAGCTGTCATTATAATGACTCGTGAGGGCGCTTTGCGTTACCTTTCTGCATTGACCCGTGATCGCGCGCGCGCTTTTTTTTTCCCGATCGCATCATTGACGCCATCGCTAGCCGTACGGTATTGCAACAACTACTCCACGCTCTCTTCTATTCTTGTTCTTATTTGTTGTCCCGAACGTAAACAATGCAAAGAGCGCATGCGCAGTGTCTTGTTTAGCGTGACCTTGCACTGGGGGGCCGGATTAACGTTTTCCTGGGACGCTTTTACCGAGTCGCGCTGTTCGCATTGGACTTATCGTCTAGGGAAAAGCGACCAGGGACGTTTTCCCGGGCAGCAGTTGGCCGGTAGAAGTACCCACTGGACTCGGGAGAAGTACCTGAGAGGAAAACGTCCTGGGCTGTCCGCACTGGACTTAAAATGGGTAAAGGACCCATCGTCTAGGGACGTTTTATCATTTTAAGTCCAGTGCGAACAGGGCTTAAGAGAAGGGGTTTGCCCCGGTGTTTCTGGAGGATCAAGACAGCTACCTTCTCGTGGTGATCCGGCTAAGAGAAATAAGACCTCTCGAACTAAAGCTGTCAACCAGGACTTCGGTCCATACGCATTATTATAACTAGAAACATGTTTACGGTCAAAGCGGGCAAAACGCGGCCCTGCTTCGTATCTGCGCTTACTTGGTTCATGCAGTTTGACAATGGTGACGGAGACGGAGCCTAAGTTGGGGTTTAGAAAACGGCCAATGTCTCAATTCCTGTGGCGCGCTTGATCGTAATCAAATAATGTTTTTATATGTTTTTGAAATAGTTTTTTTTCTGTCTAGGTTCTTGTACTTTTTCGGGTCCCCACAAAAATTGCACCTACATCCATCATCAGAATTTTTTGAAGAACCCACGGTTTGTAAATTTCAATAAATACACAAAAGACATTTGTTTCCGTGGGTAAACGTTGGGAAATTGACGTCACAATGACGCCACCATTTAGTAACAATCGCATTAATTTCCTGCGGTGTGTTTAATGACTTTGCAACAAAGGTTTTGCATGGTGTTAGTGATTTACTAACAACAACATTATTAAAAGCTGGCGTTGAACGTACATATCTGTGTATTTAGTATTTCAACAAATCCAAGGAAGGAAATGGGACAAGTAGCATCAGTTTAAACAATATTATTTCCTCTTCTTCATAAATTGATCAGTAAATAAACCAATAAAACGGTACAGTCGTTGGGGGCATGGATCCCGTTTGCCCCCTCCCCCTTTTCGAATTAGCAAATCCTGAAGAGAACGAGGCACTTGCATTTTGCTGGTCCACTTGTGCTGATCCACTGTTTACAATTGAGAATGAATGCGCACCAGGGAAACCTGTCATTAAAACCAATCAGTATTAGGTTGGTCTCTCCGCTAAATTGAAAACCGATTCTATTGTAATAAACATTGAAAAGTACCCTCATAACAATTAATTCCTTTATTAAATAACAGCTGGAAAAAAGCAAACAAGTGATCATGCCAACAAGACACGCACCTGATTGTCTGAGGGAATTGCTAGTAATAGGCACATTGATATGATAATAAATCGATATTGTTTACCCTATTAGTGTTATGCCATTAGTGTTCATTCAAATTCCAAATGGTTTAACGAAATAGTCCACGTAGAAAGAGCCTTTTAGTTTTATTATTACATTATTCAGCCTTTTTATTGCTATCCAAATGTTTGTCACCATTTATTTTTAAAATAAATTTATTTAATAATTAATTAAAGACTGCGTTTTAATTAGGATAGATAATTATATTTGCAATTGATAATGTAAATAATGAAGTGGTAATGTGGCGGGTGGCGGTGTCAGTTTACACAGCCAATAATATTGGCTATACAATATTTCTTTACGTGGAGTTCAGTGATACAGAAGTTACCTCGTTAGTTCTCGTGCGTTATTGGCAGATATTACGCGTAAGAACCAGTGTCTATACCAATAAACGTGTCCAACACTAACGCTACAATCACTGATATCTGAATAGGGGAATCATGCTGTAAACTTTGACCGATGGAAGAAGTACTCGGGTGAGATTTCCATCCCCTTTTCCATTATTATTGACCCGATTATGGTCCACTGATGTAGAACTTAAGTTATACCACGGCCAATTTCACGACTTGAATTCTGTATAAAGCAAATATCTGCAGGGGTAATTTTGTTCACGCAGCTAACGAACATACACCTTAGCGCCGTATTTATTTGCTGCACAAACGTATGGAAAAAAGGCGGGGGTTTAAGGGTCTAACCAATTCGGGCGATTCACAATGCAGTGCGCCACCAAGCGTTTGACTCAAAAGAGCAACTTTTAAACTTTACGGTCGACTTCTTCCGTATATCATACTGTAGTGAAATATCTATTCTTCATTGTTCACGCGAGGTACAACACAAAGTTAAATGTATCCGGAAGCGTCGTTGATTAAAACATTGTTATTTGCAGAAAAAAATTGGAACTTTAATCGTGCGCGTCCAAAAAGACGTAAAAACTGATGAGTTCATGCAAAATGAATACCGTTTTTCAAACTGATGCCGACTTTTCCCCATGATGCACTGCGGGTATAGCAGGATTTGCGCCTCCAACGGCAGCTTCTAGGTAATGTGAATCGCTCGAATTAGACAACTTTTTGATGTATATTGGCTGGACACCGAATTATGCTTAGACCATTACGAATTTCAAGCTACATTTTTCTATGTAGCAGCCGGCGAAGTTGAGACTTGTCGTAAGCAAACTTCGTTATCTTAATTCCCAAGACAAACAGTTATTGCCATATTGAACCGGGTGTAGCGAGTATTGAATAAAATTAATACACAAAAAACATCTTTCCGTGGGTTAAACGATGGGACATTGACGTCACAATGACGCCACCATTTAGTAACAATCGCATTAATTTCCTGTGTATGTTTAATGACTTTGCAACAAAGGTTCTGCATGGTGGAGTAGTTAAACCTTCAAATAGGCATTTTACCTCCAAATAGGCATTTTACCTCCAAAAAGGCACTTAGGGAGACAATCCCATAGAGATGTACACACACTTTAAACAGTCCTAACTTGTTTACCCTATAGTATCCCTAACTTAAGGTTCATCTGTGAAAATTTTTTAAAAGAAGCTAATTTCAACTGATTTGGGTAGGTATGGGTATTGACAACTACCAAAAAAAAGGAAGGAGGAATAGGGGTTGGGGAACTTTTTTTATTAGAGGTCAAAGGTCATTGACCCCTCCCCAAATCCCTAAAAATTATATTTCAGCAACAAAATATGGTATATAGATTATCTTGGTGTCAAAATGCACAGAATTACAATAGAAGATGACATCAAATAATTATTGACCCTTGGGACCAAATCCTGAACTCCGAAAATGAGGTCAAAGGTCACAAAACAATTTTATTACTGAAATGTCATATTTATAGCAACAAAATATGGTATATAGATGATCTTGGTGTCAAAATGCACAGGATTATGAAAGAAGATGACATAGAATAACTACTGACCCTTATAAAAGAGGTCAAAGGTCAAAAATAGACGTATTACTAAAATGTCATATTAGTAAAATAACAAGAAAATTACCATGAACAAAAACAAATTTAAGAGGCTAATTTCAACTTGATGTGGCGGGTATGGGGGTTATTATTTATTCCAAGAGCAAAGGAGGAGGAGGAAATTCCCTTTCTGAGGGTCAAAGGTCTTTGACCCTGCACTAAAACATTATAAATTGTATCTCAGCAGCAGTATGTTTTTCATAGGCCTAGATGATCTTGGTGTCCAAATGCACAGAATTATACTAGGAGACAAACACAATATGAAATGGATTCTTCACCACCAAAATACGAGGTTAAAGGTCAAAATGAGCAATTGGGCGGGGGGGGGGGGGATTAAAGTTAATTAGTGTCAAATAGTTTGTGTATGTAAAGTATATGTGCATTTATAATCATGTTTGGTGTTTATTGGGAAGGAGCTTAATCATACATTCAGCCTACGTTTTTGTATTATTAAAACGATTCTCGGTCACATGGGAAGGACATTAAATTGAAGGACGTCTAACGCTGGGTTATGTGGAATTGGGGGGTTTTTTTCTGTGAGACTATTAGGTATTTTAGTTAAAGATGAAGTGCTTTTGCAAGAAAATAGCAAAGGGAAACCGGTTTATGCAGGCATACTTCAAGGAATGATCAGTTTATTTGTTGTTGTTTGTTTGATCAATCCCAGAGTTAGCTGTAGTGAATCAGAACTCATTCTACTATGGGAAGGGGAGGGTGTTTATGGAAGTTGTCACAAGTCAGAACTATTTCTCATCGTTTTCATTATTGTTTTGGAGATGCTGCAACAGTTCTGCTGCGTGAAGTATCATGGGATTGTATGTTTGTTGCTGGTCTGCAGAGATAAATCTGTATATTTATATTTGCTGGTATGCCAGCAGTGTGGTTGCGTAACTATATTGCCCAGAGCGTAATTCTTAATGTAAGTTTTTTCTTAGTGATATACGCTTCTGGGAAGTCAGTTCTGGCCACATTTTTTCTGCGAGATTGCAGTCGGTAGGAGGAAGTGGGGGGGGGGGGGGGGCGGGGGGGGGGGGGGGTGGGGGCTACGTGTACAAGTTTCAGGAGAACCCCTCCGTGTTTTTCGTTATTTTCTTGAGACGCGGTTCTGCTGACAAGTATCATATAAATTGTATTGGTGACTGGCAGAGTTAAATCTGTAATTGTACGTTATCTAGTGGGTATGCCCGGTATGCCAGAGAGTGGTTGTTTGACTGGCCTCTCCGGAGCATAATTCTTAACTCTTTTTTTTTTTGGGGGGGGGGGGGGGGTTGTGTAAGGCAACAGTGGTCCTTTGTTTTTAGTTCACTCAGTGATTGATTATTACCGGTAATAATATGCCGTCCCCTTTTTCTCTCCTTTTTTTGAAGGGGAGCAGGGCATATTTTTTGTGCTATATTATGCACTTCATCAGTCACCATTCTTTCAGTTTACTTTTCTTTGTCCTTGTTTTTATTTGTGTGTCGGTTTATAAGACAGATTGCAAGGACAAATACCGGCTTTTGGGGGGTATTGGTCGAAAGGAAGGCATCTTGACTTATTTATTTTGTTTTAGTCTTGAGAGCCATTTCTTTGATCTTTGTTTTGTTCTTCCAATAGTTCCAATAGGATTTGCACATTCTCCTCATCCAGGTTGTTTTCTTCTTGGTTGGATTGTGGAGATGCTTTAGTCCTAGTAGATCAAACAAGTTCATATTTTATGTTTTTGTGCCGTTTGTATGCCAAGGGTTGGGTATCAAATAGCCTACATGTATTTAGGTATTCGTTTTCACTAATCCAGTGCCCTAGTTTGAGGAGGGCCCGTTTGAGAGCTGGGTGCGCGAATCATGGGTATAGTATGGTAGGACGAACACCAGTGGGGTATTGTGGTGGTTTTTTTGTGTGTTTTTTTCACGCTTAGAGTCCGCGGAAGGCTCGCCCCTTTGAGGAAGGGCTAGGTATTCGTTTGTGTATCCGCGCTTTTTCTAAGTTGGTCCTTGAATAATTCAACCCTCTCCTTAAAGTCTTTTAAATGGGTACATACGGTTGTTCCAGTCACTTCGCCCTTGATTAAGCAGCCAAATACCGACTTAGGGTGTGCTGAATCTCTCTGCTGTATACAAGACTCTCTGCAAGATGCACCAAACCCCTCTTTTTATTAATAGGAAACTTTTGGGACATCTCACTTCACTGGGGTAACTAGTCAGGGTACATGTAGGCTAACTAGGTGTTGTGAGTAATCACTTCTTAAACAAAGACATAATTAATGTTGTTTTATGTTATACGTATATCTCTAGGGTGGTGCCTTGTGGATTCAATATGGGGCTTCGAATAATAGCCTTTGACCTTTAAGGTCATATGTGGCGGTCAATTTGTATCTTACATTTATATCACAAGAATTTAAATTTTTCTACTTCCAGTGTAATTATGACCATTTTGACATCAAGATCATACAAGTACATATGTTGTTGCCGAGATACAATTTATAGTGTTTTAGTCCAGGGTCAATGACCTTTGACCTCTGCTCCTAGAATAAATAATAACTCCCATACCCGCCACGTAAGTTAAAATTAGTCTCTTCGATTTGTTTGTGCTCATTTTTATTTAATGATCATTTTCCTGTGATAAATATGACATTTTAGTAATAAAATAGTTTGTTGACCTTTGATCTCATTTTGGGAGGTCAGGATTTGGTCTCAAGGGTCAATAATTATTTGATGTCATCTTCTTTTGTAATTCTGTGCATTTTGACACCAAGATCATCTATATACCATATTTTGTTGCTGAAATATAATTTTTAGTGATTTAGGCAGGGGTCAATGACCTTTGACCTCTAATAAAAAAAGTTCCCCAAACCCTATCTCTCCTTCCTTTTTGTTGGTAGTTGTCCATACCCATACCCACCAAAATCAGTTGAAATTAGCTTATTTTAAATTTTTTCACAGATTGGCTCAATATATGGCTAATTTAGGGTTACTATAGTCTCACAGAAAAAAACCCAATTCCACATAACCCAGCGTTAGACGTCCTTCAATTTAATGTCCTTCCCATGTGACCGAGAATCGTTTTAATAATACAAAAACGTAGGCTGAATGTATGATTAAGCTCCTTCCCAATAAACACCAAACATGATTATAAATGCACATATACTTTACATACACAAACTATTTGACACTAATGAACTTTAATCCCCCCCCCCGCCCAATTGCTCATTTTGACCTTTAACCTCGTATTTTGGTGGTGAAGAATCCATTTCATATTGTGTTTGTCTCCTAGTATAATTCTGTGCATTTGGACACCAAGATCATCTAGGCCTATGAAAAACATACTGCTGCTGAGATACAATTTATAATGTTTTAGTGCAGGGTCAAAGACCTTTGACCCTCAGAAAGGGAATTTCCTCCTCCTCCTTTGCTTTTGGAATAAATAATAACCCCCATACCCGCCACATCAAGTTGAAATTAGCCTCTTAGATTTGTTTTTGTTCATGGTAATTTTCTTGTTATTTTACTAATATGACATTTTAGTAATACGTCTATTTTTGACCTTTGACCTCTTTTATAAGGGTCAGTAGTTATTCTATGTCATCTTCTTTCATAATCCTGTGCATTTTGACACCAAGATCATCTATATACCATATTTTGTTGCTATAAATATGACATTTCAGTAATAAAATTGTTTTGTGACCTTTGACCTCATTTTCGGAGTTCAGGATTTGGTCCCAAGGGTCAATAATTATTTGATGTCATCTTCTATTGTAATTCTGTGCATTTTGACACCAAGATAATCTATATACCATATTTTGTTGCTGAAATATAATTTTTAGGGATTTGGGGAGGGGTCAATGACCTTTGACCTCTAATAAAAAAAGTTCCCCAACCCCTATCCCTCCTTCCTTTTTTTTGGTAGTTGTCAATACCCATACCTACCCAAATCAGTTGAAATTAGCTTCTTTTAAATTTTTTCACAGATGAACCTTAAGTTAGGGATACTAACAGTACAAATTACCATCACGGAATGTATGACGTGCAAGTCAATGGGAGAGTCTCTGTGGAATGGTCAAGAAATTAGTCTTAAAATACACTTTATTGTGGAATTCAATCGGATGTAAAGGGTACCGATGTACATGTATAGTGATTTTATTAATGAGATTTTCTGTTGAAATATCCCAATGGTTAAAAACTATTTGTACTCGGGCGGGTAGGACCACAAAATCAAAACAAAACAGCATGCATAACTATCATGTAATGGCTGTCAAGTCACTACAGTAGGCGTTTCCTTCAAGTTTTATGAACCACAACTTTATATCCAGCAAGGCCGTACTTAAAAATATGATTGTAATCCCGCCTATACATGGCCACACTGTGTGCAGTATGTAGTACGATCGTATTCTTAACTAGATCCCTCAAATCATATTTACCAGTGAATGTCTGTTCCAGCTCCTCCATGCCCCAGTCCGCTCGGTTAGTGTCGCCGCCATGATCGATGGATGGGTATTGGACGTGTGTAAAACGCGCATATCGCGATGCGCGATGTCCGCGATTATTTTACGCAACGTTGGTTAATTTTAACCTCGTGGTGCGCATTTGCTCAACTGTTGTAAATAAAATGTTTCCCGCCGTTCACATTTAATCAACATTTGTGTAATGAAACGCGTTTACCCAACTTTTTTATTAAACATTCTTACCCGTACTTACTCAACGTTGGGCAAAGAAAATAATTATAAAACGGGCAATTTTCAACATAATATTGTTGGCTAAAAATTTGCTCAACAACCGATGAAAGCAATTCAACCAGCAAATTTTCAGCAACATTTTTTGCGCGATCGCGATGTCCGTGATTATATTGCGCAACGTTGGTTAATTTTAATCTCATGGTGCGCATTTGCTCAACTGTTGTAAATTACGTTTTCCCGCCGTTGACATTTGTTCAACATTTGTGTAAAGAAACTCGGTTACCCAACTTTTTTATTAAACATTCTTACTCAACGTTGCGCAAAGAAAATACTTATAAAAGTTGGCAAATGTTGGCAAAAAAACTGCTCAACAACCGATGAAAACAATTTACCCAACGAATTTATATTTGGGAGTTATTTTTGTCCTATAGGACAAAAATAACTCCCAAATATTGTTTTTTGGGGTAGCTAGATACTTAGGGAGACACTGAAATGTCTCCCTAAGTGCCACTGTCTCATTATTACCTATTAAACATTCTTACTCAACGTTGCGCAAAGAAAATACTTATAAAAGTTGGCAAATGTTGGCAAAAAAACTGCTCAACAACCGATGAAAACAATTTACCCAACGAATTTATATTTGGGAGTTATTTTTGTCCTATAGGACAAAAATAACTCCCAAATATTGTTTTTTAGGGTAGCTAGACACTTAGGGAGACACTGAAATGTCTCCCTAAGTGCCACTGTCTCATTATTACCTAAAAACTTACGCTATTTTGTCTCCCCAAGTGCCTATTTGGAAGAATTGGTGATTTACTAACATTATTAAACACAGACGTTGAACATACATATCTGTGTATTTATTATTTTAACAAATCCGACGAACATTAGAGTTGTATATAAAATATAATACTTTTCTTTATGGTGTTTAATATTGATTAACGTACAATCATGTTATTTATTAATTGTTTATTGTAATTGTGTAGCGTGTATAAATAAAGTACACATTTTTTTAAATAAAATATGTTTGCCTCTATACGACTTGTGAATACACATACTTTTAATGTTCTTAAAACTTGGCATTGGTCTCACATGGATGCAGTAATGACATTACTAATGTAATGTTGTGATAACGACGACATTATTATTACCGGCCACACTCCATTTCTTTACCTCGCGAAAATTGTGCTCAATCTGTAAAGTGTTAACGATATCGGAAAAATGTAGTATTGCCACCACATAAGCTCTAAACGTCGCGTATGATTTGTTTTAAAGAAAGATAAGCTACCCCCCCCCCCCCCCTTCCCTCCCTCCCAAAAAACAAAAAGCGTCGAAATGATAGTCTTATAAATGCCAAATGCGAGTCATTAGTGTATTTTATTTCCGTTTTCCCTGAGCGTCTATAACTAGCCAGGGAGAAGCCGAGTTGCTCTGGGCTTACGTGCCGATGGTTAGTGTCCTTGTCACCCGTAAACCGCTTCACTTATAACGCGAGCTTCCGTTGCACCAAGCCACCAAATGCTTTATGTTCATGCATGGTTCATGGGGACGTTTTGGAGCTGATGTTCCCCAAGCATGCATAATTATCGGAAAGCGAGCGCAGTGCTGTCTTAGCACAACTACAAGTACGAGTCCTTCTGTACGTTCAGAACATTTCCATTAAGCGAGCGTTCAGCGCGCACAACCCTTTTCCCGTCACTCTCACGCAAGCACCGCAGACATCCACACTATGCGTATCCCCGCTATGATATCTATGCTCACCGAGTTCAGTTCGTCTACTGTAGAAAGCAAACGCAGAATCGTATCGACGAATCCCAACCGTCTGATCTCCGCGAGATGCGTATACCTAGAGTTGTGTTTTGCGGAGGCGGGGACCAGACGTTGTTCAGATCAGCTGGCGACGTTGCTGGGAGATTACCTCCTGCTGTCTCCAATTTTACCCAGCATTCCACACAACGCGTCCGCATGCAATTATTATAATTGTAGTACTGCGGTCACTGCATGCAGCGGTCGCTAGTTGCGATGTAGCGGTTATCCCGTGCCGTGTACTGTACATAGAACTCTCTGCATACATCACACACAGCTTCCATACCATACAATCTCTATTATAATTTATATATCTCGCTACGTTAAGTCTATACCTGCTGTCTCTTTGCACGAGATACTCGCTTAATCTGTCGGCCATTCGAGCTGCAATATAAGGCGCATAGCAGGCAGTCAGCCGACGCATTTTTTGGGCGGGCGTTTTACTGGGAAAAAACATGATCGCATGAAGGTGACAGGGTTGTGTCGAAGAAGATCAGTTCGTTTGCTGTTGGGTATGTACCTTGGATTTCCACTCTGGTAGCTACATGTCATTTTTTGAGTAAATTTCATTTTGTTTCCCCGCCGCATCTCTTGGTCTTTTAACGGGTCGTCCCTGTCAATCGTAGCTAGATCGGTCGTGCTAGTTATCCTGGTCTGTCTCATTCACAACAAAATCATCCAGAATCCTTTTTCGGTCCTTGGTATAAACATGGAGGTTGGATCCTCGATCCATCCTCCATCTTCCCCTGACGCTGTCACTTCACCACCATCCATCCATCTCAATTTCCATGTCAATGCCTAGCTCTTAAATCAACGTTCATTCTAAATGCATTTTGTTCCACTCTAATTTATAGCGCCGTCGATAAATACCAATCCTGCTTTAATTGTCTCGAATATCAAGTGCTGCGAGCGTTTCTCTTCGATGAGACTGAATTGTCCTCACCGGTGATCAAACAATTGCTTTCATATAACTTCCTCTTTCGAAATAAAATAGATCTTTGACGTGCTATACAGAAAATTGACAACACTGAAATTTGTATTTTCATAAGAATAATTTAAATGTATTTGGTAATTGGTAGAATATATTCTGTTAATGTTGTACAATATCATCCTACACAATACTGTATTTTTCTACATATGTCTATATTAGTCTTTATATCCCACAAATGATTTAGATCCCGGCAAAACGTAAACACGATTTAAAACAACTGAAGCCAGACAGTTATTATTTGGGTTTAGTTTTTGAAAGAATAATAGTACAAACAGGAAAAAAAGTAAGGTTAATTAGCCTGTCGCCAATAAAAACCTATCAACGATAACAGCGTATGAACTGTATTTATTTATTTATTTGAATGTGTATTTATAAATATCTTTACATATTTGAAGCTGCGTTTTCACTATTGAGTATTGGCAATAAAGAGCACACGTCTATTTCAGATAAATACCTTAATAGGACCTAATATTTCGATTTTAACAAGATCTTCTTCTGTCTCTGAAGAAGATCTTGTTAAAATCGAAATATTAGGCCCTCCTAACTTATATGATTTGTATATTTCATGTCATTCCAGCCAGTAAGCAGTTTGCTGTATGCAGTTTTAATCTTATTCAGATAAATACCCTTAAAAAAACAGTCGTAAATTTACAAATTATGAGGCTACGACGGTTATTTGTATAGTATTTGTTTCTCATACATGCATGATTATTATAATTTGTATTATTTGCATTATTTTTATTATTGTGTTTTTATTATTATTATTATTATTATTGTTTTCCAAGCTCAGTTACATTCGTGAACGGATACATGTACACGTGTTAATTATAATTAATACTACGCGTACATCCTCATTGGTAGTATGCATAATACTACCGGCGCGGTATGTTATAATATGTACTTTGGGGTTATAATGTACACTCCGGGACTATCATGTTGGTATTTTTTATACACAGCAATTCATTTTAAGATCAAGCTTTACATGCGCAATAGGTGCCAATTGTTGGTATTTATATTTCTTATGTAAATGATAACAATGAAAACATCTTGGACTAAATAACCGTTAGCAGATAATCAAAAAGCTATGAAATTGCTTCATTCCCGGGTCACTCAAATAACCTTTTTGTATGTTTTTGCTCGTACGAAATTTGTTTGCATTAATAGTAAAAAAAAATTGAATCGGTATATCGATGACACTTCTTTATCAGACACGTCTAAACCTTGGTTTATTCTTGCCACGTTTCTGCTACCGATAATATTTTGATATGGGGGTATAATTTCCTCGCCTTCCACCGTGACTAGTTTGCGAATTTTTTTTAAACGACATCTAAACAAAAATTGCATTTTTTGCGTGTCCGAAATCTTATAGCGTAGGCCTAGACCTACCATTTTAGGTTAGCCTAGGCATACGCTAGGAGATTTCGGACACGCAACAAAATCCAAAATAATACAAATTAGAAAAATAAAATTCGAACCTAATGAAATATCAGACTTTATTAACCTTTAAAAAATCTTCCAAAGCCGAATATTAGAAAACAAATTCGGACTTAACCTTGAGGATTCGAACCCACAACCTCTGATTGAGCTATCGGAATGCCGAAGACAAGAATTAATTGCGTATGTACATGTGTATATTAAAAGTATTGTACAGGGCGCTCAACAATCTACCCATTCGGTTTTGTCATTTTGGGGAGAAAAATTGCGACCCGGGTTCGATTCCTGCCCCGTCCAATAATGGGCAGACCTTTATCAGAGTACGCCATCTTGAAATTCAAAGCGAGGCAAATAACACAAACAAACATGGCGGCCTATTAGTTGCAGTACAGCAACAGCATCAGGAGCAGTTTAAGCAAAGTACAATAACACAATAGCAAGGGCAACAACATTAATTATTAACACTTTAATAGACAAAACGTTCATTTATTTGTGCATTTTACTTAATTACTTATTTATTTATTTGTGTATTTTAATGGTATACAAACAAACGTGGCCACCTAAAATGATCTGTGCGGTGAACGAGTGGCTCTCGCCAAGTTACAGCAAATGAACAATCTTATAATAGAAGGATGGCTTAAAATGTCAATCTGTATTCTACGTAGGTTATGCCTCATTGCGTTTTGAAGAAGGATCGTGCAAAAAAAAGCATAAAACCAGTGGCCGAAATTAAGTTTTAGTGAAGAAGTATTAAACATTAACGTAAACGTTCAGACATACTTTCATTTTTTTCATCTGTGACATTTTATTCATAAGTTTAAATTACCTTTGTTTAGTAGGAAGTATTTGCGTATAGTATTAAGGCTGTCTGTGAATTGTCATATAGTACAGGACCTGCCATTTCTAAGAAATAAAAGGGATATTTGGTATCCGATGCGACAACATGAACAAATTCAATTGATACGGAGTCGACTTGTTTACGTGCAAAATATGAGCCATACGTGACACCAGTCTGCTAAACTAGACGGGTGCCTCGAAGGAATGTAGATATTTTGCACATAAATAAGTTAGGATACAGTGCGCTATTCGCGGAAGAGGTTACTTGTTTTACGTTGCCGCATCGGGCTCCAAATTTCCCTTTTATTTCTCGGAAATGACAGGTCCTGTGCTAATTACAATTCACGGACATAAGTAATTCCACCAAACAAAAGTAATTTCAGCAACAACAAAATTACCGCGGTCTGTCACCGTACGGATATGGAAAAGTGAAAATAGAATATCTGAATGTTTTAACGTTCACGTTACTCGTTACCTACTTCACTAAAACTTCATTTCGGCCACTGGTTTTAGGCTTTATTTTGTACGATCCTTCTTGAAATTGCAATGAGACAAGACCTACCAGTACCTAGAATGCAGATTGATATTTCAGATGAATTTAAGCCAGCTTTCCATTTATAAAATTGCTAATCTGTTGTAACTTTGCGCGAGCGACCCGTAGTATTTCTTTGACACCTGAGGGCGCTGTCATCATGTACACATTTTGCAAGCTTGAATGCAGCACGAGTTGGGGGTACGAGTACTATACCACCAGTAGATGTTGTCAAATTTAGCATTAAACATTTTCACGAGCCTACTAAACAATAAAAATGGGTTATTTATCTGCATAGTCTACCGGTACAATATTCCAGTTGAGGTCACGGGTACTTTGGCACGAGGTATTACGAATACGAGTATTGTTGTTTATTAGTACGAGTGCGCGGTTCTATAACCAAAATGGGGCGGGAAAGGGGAGATCTTTGCATGTGTTGTAATTGCGACTGAGACACTTCAAGGAACTTAAAGCTCTGTCTAATTAAATGTAAACCATTTAACAACTAGAATTGTCCCCCTCCAGTTTCTGTTAATTTTTGTTTTCAGACTTTTTACATGATTATTATTTAAACGCGGTGGTCGCGCGTTTACCTTGCTTTATTCACTACCTTGGATCAGGAACGGGAGTAAGCTCTATCTAAGTTCAATGATTTCTAACAATAAGACTATTCGTGACGTCAACGTTAATTGTACACGCCGTGTAGCCACTAAAGGTCACCAAACTAAGAAAGGGGATCTGAGATTTCACATCATCACGGTGAACCCCAAGCAGATTCCTAAAACTATGCTAGTACAGGGCGAAAGGCTAACCTCCTCAACACATAAGCATTAATGTTGGCTCATAAAAATATATGGTAAGCGAACAAGCCACAAACGTTATATACGTTGAATGCCATTTTATATGATTAGACGGGCTAATTGTCTTAACAAATAATGTTTCCCTACCCCACCCCCACCCCGCCACCACCCCATTCCTATGCAACCCCCCCCCCCCCCCCCCCCCTCACCCCACCCCCCTCACCCCACCCCCTCACACCTCTGCTGGTTACGGAACTGTCTCTTCGCTACGTAACGTAAATGCACAGGAATGCGCACATGTACAATTAATCCTAGTCTCAAGAAGAGACCAAAATGCACTCTTAAACGCATACAGCGTTAATCGATCGTGTTCACGGTGATTAATAGATGCATGTTACGTTAAACAGGGTTTGATGCGGCTAATAGTTTGTATTGAACCACAATACCTAAATTTCCATGCTCATATAGAAGATATATACCTCATCCATTAGGCAATAATTTGGCGTGTGTACCCACCAAAATGTTACTGTTGTATGTAGTTAACCGACCTTGAATGAGATGCATAAAGAATGAATCTGCCCAGTTATTGAAAACAAATACATTTGAACAATCTTCGTAAAATGTCCGTGAATGACAAATGTGTGTAGGACTAAGATAATGTGGGAATGGATTGACACCAACTAATATAAATTTCGTTTGAAAATTATTCTTAAAAACACACCTGTTAGAAAGAAGGTTCCTAACTGTGAGTAAAAATACTTTATACTGGAGTTGATTCCATGGTCTTTGCGTAATATGGCTGGAATCACTATTATTATAAAGCCTGGAAGTCGATGAATTCTGCAGCGACAGCGTCAAATTACTCGACGGGAAAACTCTAAAACTAGGCCTACTTTTATTTTGTCGTTGACCGATAAAATCTTCCAAGGAGCAACTTTAATACCAAGGTTGTCTCCTTCAAATGTTTTTTCCCGACTGCAGCGTCGCAGACACAAGAGCCCTTTGGTGACCCAGTTTGGCCGTATGTACGTGTGCCTCTTTCACTATCTCAGAGGTATGCCAAGGCATATCTGCCTACCTTCCTCCATAAAAAAACGTCTTAAAGATTATGGGTAACGAATATGCCCCCAGCAGCTCATGGGATGTACGATATTAGACTGCGCGCTGCTGTTGGGCAATAATGTGGCGAAGTTGCTGCCCATTAAACGGTTGGATGATGCACAGATTGCGCGGCCAATTCAACCAAGCGGTAAATTGTGACAGTGGGAGACGTCACTATTTCACTTTGCCAAGATCAGTGATTGTTTTTGAAGAGTTTTACTCATATGCTACATTTCACATGCTCACGTCAGGCGCTTTATAGCTTTTACTTGTACTGTAGTCTTTGTTTCGTAAGTCGTATCACTCGTATCAACTTCTGTTAGTTGTAAATTGCTTGTTTTAGTCATGACTGATTGTGATTTCCTTTGCACCTTGTTTCGCATGAGGTTTAAACCTTTTGTCCGACATCCTCCATTCTTTCCCACGCTTCCTTGATTAAATACAAATTGTTGGAAACTTTTGAAAAAAAAATCGAACGATACGTCGCCCCTCCTTATATTTCCCTTTTTGTTCTCCTAGAAGGGGGCGAGGGGGGGGGGGGGGGGGGGTTGTACTTTTCTAGACCCAACGCATTTCATTTGTGACCTGAGCCGGATTAGCAATGCGACCCACAAGCACAGGCCTAGCCAACTAGCCAATTAGTTTTGGAAGACCGTCCCACGCGCTCAACGCGAAGGCCATAGCTGGCTGTTCCCTAAACACAGTGCATTGATGTGCCAGCAAGTTGTTCAGCAACACAGATTATTGGCCAAAAGTAGCAATAAAATGCATATCATCATCCATACAGTTGGCTTGAACTATACACTTTAAAAAAAAAATGTGTTTAGCGAGTAAACACTTTTCTTGGTATAGTTTGTAGTCCACTCCATGTTTTGAGGTTAAACGCACGTGTCAAATTCCTAAACATCAATGTTCAATGGATAAGCACTACCCGTCCCCATGATAAACATGTTTATCATGTAAACATGCTAAACATACAAACATGTTTACAAAGAAAACAATTGTTTACTCGCTAAACACATTGTTTTGCATTGCAGTTTTATTTATAGGCAGATAAGTCTAATTTGACAAAGGAATTGAGCAATTGTTTATTGATTAATTGTCAACTGATCATGTTTGATGCATTATCGTTCTCTATCGATCTTCTCCTGCATGTAGCACCCACATTTTGTTCCATGCTGGTTAAGGCGCCAGAGACCATGAGGGAGTCGTCTCACCAAGCGACGAGAGACCCACCGTCCGTGTCCTCCACCCACCAGACTACAGAGGGCGCTCAGGAGCGGCCAGGCACGCGCGGCTCCAAGGCATGCTGTTTCTGTTGGTGCTGCTGCTGCAGTTGCTCGTGGTAATCAACAACCAAATCTGTGTCGTTAGCTCCTCCCCCACCACCCTCCTCCCCCATCACCCTCCTCCCCCATCACTTCTCCCCACTACCCCTCCCCACTACCCATATCCCTAACCTCACCTCCACCCGCCCCTCAGTGTTTGAATCGTTAACGTAGCAAACAAAAATGCGGCTAGCCCGCACTGTGTGGCCCCGATGCTGCACAATACATGGTTCACTTCGGCCGATTCTTAAACTTGGTTGATTATCTGTTATTGAATAAACAGTGTGAGTAAAAATCAAAACTATACACTTTTAAAATTGGCAATATAGTTTTATTCTGTAGCAATATAGATAAGATATTTTCATATGAGAAGTTTGGGTTTAAAAACGGCCAAAGCGGTGACGTCGCAGCTTTGGCTGTTATCAAACTTTCAATTTCGAAAGGGTGAACACACTGACTGATTGCTTATACCAAGGTTAAAGAATCCCGGGTGAAGTTTTCAAAAAACAGTGATATGTGGACGTCTCAACCTTTGTAGGCCAACTAGTTTACTCGTCGTTAACGTGTTCAACTGTTAACCTGTTAGTTAACCTGTTAACCAACTAGTTGGTTGATCTTAATCCATGATAACAAGGGAGTGTATCTGCGAGCAACTATTAAATTTGACTGACTGGGTTTAACTTCAAAGCAACTACAATATATGACTGTATTCTTGGTTCTAAACCCGGCCAGGGTGAACCCTTTCCCCACACTGTGCAAGTTGGCACAGCCGTGAGCGGACTTAATCTCTCCTTTCAGCTCCACTTTGTAACTGTATTTTGTCCACTTGACCTGAATGTCGTTTACCTGAAGTTCATAATTCAATGATGTGCCCCGTTCTCGTATCTGACCATGCTGCATCGTGCAATAGGCTTATATGCCGTGCCTTTTGCCACCTTTACTGCGGTGTTTATAGCAAGCAAAGTTCGTACTTCATGCAGCTGCGAGATCGTAATCGCCGAACGCAAGATAAACGTACTTGTGTTCCGATACAGAAGTTTAAATGACTTATGTGGTGAATTGATTGGTGACATGTAAACTCTGACTTTGATACGGACCCAAAGTGCAAAGACGAATTCACAATTCAGTATCGTCAACAATAATCTACTCATTGTGGGATTTTAGGATACAACGCGATACAATGTGAATTATGTGTGCCCAAACACTAAGGTCGACCATTAAAATTCTTCGCTTTGCCAGCAGAAAAAAACTTACGCTTAAGCAAGGAAAAAGTCTTGAATTACCGTGCAAATGTCTCTCTAGACTCTAGTTCTCTCAAAACATGTCGGATCTTACGCGACTGGATAATTCCGTTGGCATACAAGAGTGAGTACACATATTCAATTTTTGCACGATAGCGCTAATTGAAGAAAAATCGAAACTTAAATCCTATACAAATGAAGGTTATACCAAGATATTGAAAATAACGCATTCATTTGAACTGCTAACTTATATACCAATGTAGCCTGGCCTGTCACTCACAAACGTGTGAATGACAATTGATCTTCTCATTGCTCTGGTCCCTCATAAAAGATTCGTTTAAACACCTGAACTTGTTTTCCCATCATATTTAAGTGCCAGTCTCAAGTGTATCCTGGTAATAAGCTGATTAATGCCGCATCAAATGCAAGGAGGTTGCAAACTAAAGATGATATTTATTTCTGTCTGTGTTCATCTGTCTTCAGGTTGAGCATGAAGAACGCAGCGAAGGAGGAGTCGGGCGGTGGGTCCATGGAATTGGCCAATGGAGATGCCAATGACAAGTAAGTAGTATACGACTTCGTCTTCATCTTGTAGTACCTCAGCCAGTTGGCCTTCAGATTAATGGACGAACCACTTAAGACTATGATCAGACTAATACCGTGGCTTCATGTAGCTTCACACAAGCACAAGACCTCCCACATTTAATACAGCCAAAGTTCGGAGTATTATTTTTATTGGTTCCAATCTGGAGACCCAATTTTATACAGTTTCTATTATTAAGCTAAATTTCAGCTAAATAAAACATGCTGCGAATCAGTCGAACCAGCCGTAGGCAATTCACATCGCAATTGGAGTTAATTAACGTAACTTATAAATAAGTTGACAAACTAGTTTGCACCAGCTTTGCGGTGTTCTGCGTTAGTAGCAAGGACCTAAACATGTTAGCATGGGTTGAAAGTGGGTCGTGCGCATGGCGGCATTATAAGAAATTATCAATTTAAATATTAGGTTTTTATAGTCCACTTTTCGTTTCATTCCTGCTCAGTCCTACCATGGAAGAAATACGAGTTTGGTCCCACTCATTCGACGCAATGATGAGGAGTGCAAGTAAGTGAATTTACGAGTTCCATTGTACATGTTGATGTTGGCAGTAATCATAATTATTGGCCTGCAACATGCCGGTTGACTCAAAAGATTTGTCAATAAACCAAGTGTCGGTCTAGTTGGTTAATTGGTTAGTTTTGTCAGGTGTATGTTGCTTGATTCCCTGGCTAATAGCTAGAGGCGAATCGGCTTTATGGAAATAATAACTGCTTGGTTTTTAATTCGATTATTTGATGCGTCTGTTCTTATCTGGTGTAGCCTAAGCCTTTTAATACATTTTCCGAAGGTTGCGTAAATTATCCCAAACAAAACACATTTAATTCCGGTTCCCTAAACTATCCAAAACACGTGGTATTATTATTTTGTTTGTTCTCAGGGGGTCGCAGGAGATTTCGAGATTTTTTACGATCGGAATATAGCGAAGAGAACCTGCTTTTTTGGCTCGCCTGCGAAGAGCTCGGGAAAGAGTCGAATTCGGCTGCCGTGGAGGAGAAGGCCAGGCTAATATACGAGGATTATATATCTATCCTGTCACCAAAAGAGGTTGGTCTCTTACCTTTGACGATGTTACCTGGGGCCAATTTCATAGAGCTGCTAAGCACACAAATTTGCTTAGCATGACAATTTGTCCTTAGCAAAAAACAAGGTTACAGACCAAATTTTCACCTGATCTTTATTGTTCTGGATTGATAATCAGCTGTTTTTTTGCTTAGCATGAAAAACACGGATATAGTTTTAGCTGGTATACTGTTTTTAATGAGCAAGACTTTTTTGTGCTAAGCCGCTTTTGGGCTTAGCAGCTCTATGAAATTGGCCCCTGTATTTGGTAAGATATTGCCGATGATGTTGCTGCGGCTGTGCAATGTTTGTGCAATGCTTATACTTGCTCCTGCAACTTATGCCGATAACTGCAGCTGTTTGCGTTGCTGTTTATATAACCACTTGCTGCACTGACCTTAAGGGACAATTTGACAAGCGCACTTTAAGTTTCTTATTCTTTGTTTTGTTCTCGTTATTATATTATTACTTTTATGACCTAGTATATAGTACTCTATACAATGCCTATTATTATTACTTTTTATGTTCAGGTAAGTCTAGATTCGCGTGTTCGAGAGGCCGTAAATACGAACATGGACAACCCGACTGCTCATACGTTTGATGAGGCCCAGCACCAAATCTACATCCTCATGCACCGTGACTCCTTCCCCCGCTTTCTTAACTCTAAGATGTTTCGGCGGATGCTCGACAACGCCAGCAGAGGAGAGAAGAAGTGAGATGGAATACCAAAGGATGAGGTGCGGTTCTGAGGCCAGACCCGCCCTCAGGACTTTATTGGTGTGATACTTCGAAACACAAAAGATGACGTACAATTAGACGTTGAACAGTGTATCGAATACTGTACATTGTGTGGACAAAATGGACGACAAGACGGTATCGGGGGTTGTCTGGCATGTCTAGCTGTTGCCCTCAATATGAACAAAATAATCAGAAAACTAACAAAACACAGACAAAAATAACATTAACATCAACATCATCAACTAAACATCAACATCATCAGCTAAACATCAACATCATCAGCTAAACATCAATATCATCAACAAATCCGAATCGACTACAAGAGAAGCATTGAAACTATACATGGAATGACACATCAGTAGCAACAATGTCAACACAAGCAAACGGCAAAGAGGGCACAGATACACACCACCTGAGGCATGTAATGTCACACACCGTGATAGAACATGACGTCACAGATTAGACCACGTGACCATCAGACGAACGAGATGACGACGGCAGATAACGGTCCCGCGCCGCATGACACCGTTGAGAAAATTGGCTGCATGGTACAAAATGAGTGTGCGGCATCCACCGCGAGAGGGAGTGATCTCCGATTCCAGAGGTTTACAATCATCATGGAGAACTGGTCTTCGACAAGTGAAGACGGGTGCCGCAATACGGAAGACTTCAATTCAGCGTTGAAGTAAAGGATGTGATGGGTGGAAAGGTACGGAAGTGAACGACGGCAGTATGGCCAATTATCTTCCTCAGGGATTTACACAAATTTACAAGTCTGCGCGCTCCGCCATTCTCAAGATGGCGGCCGTGTCGCAATAGGAAATAACAAATAATTGGAAAGGGGGAAACGTAAAACCCGGTGCTTTCGTTTATAAGGCTGCGTAATTCATGGCCGCTTGAACTGGTGAGTAGCTAAAAAGGAGGCGTGCATTACGAGAACGTGTGTGATCCAAGGGTTGTACGGTCGCTTGCCCAATGGTTTGCCTTGAAACAAAAGAGCTGTAAAAATGGCCTCATTTTAGAAATAAGAAATGTAATCGGGGGAACATAATAAGTCCATCGCCAAGCATTGAACACGCACCAGCTAAACAGAACTTTACCCCGGATCTCTTTTTGGCTGGTGATTTTTGAAAGACGAAGTAATCAATTCAAAGTTTCCGACTATCTTGCCTTGGAAAATATCGGGAATAAAACAGTTGTCTCGAGAAATCGTCTCCAATACCAATACCAATACCAAACCCGTGTAGAAGCTCTTGTTTCCTTTCGCAATCGAGGATCAAAACACAAAAGAAAACAAAGGGAACAAAAGATCCTCGAAGGACGGTTTCTTTGTCCTCGATCGCTCCGGTAAGTGCTAAGCAATGGGGTTAGGTTACAGTAAAGGAATAAAGGAAAACACAATAGGGATCCTCGGTCGTAATGGCAATTCACGAACAGTTAACTTGACATGTGTTGAACCTAAATCACTAACGTTTAAGGTAGAGAAAAAGACACGGAACGGATACAAAATCATGTGGCGTTTAGTGAGGCACAATGAGATCTAAAAGGATTTCTCACGGAATGTTTTCGGTATATATTTGCCCCAATTTGTGCCTGTGGGATTTACTTCCATGGTTCCCTGATACAATTCTAAAAAAGGTTGAGATTGTTATGAGAAGCAACTCGATCGGCCGAGTTTGGTGTTGGCTTGAACGATAATAATACGAGAAGTTTGACCTGAAACATAGTAAAATGTGCCGGGTTGTTGGGCTTGTGATGTCAGAGAAATGTAGAACGGTAGAAAAAAAAAGAGGTTCAAAATTGAAGTTAAAACATTCTGTGGCCTTTTTATCAACGTGTATTCGCGCGTAAAGTTGGGACTCTGAACCGGTGCAAGCGACTTTTCTACACCCTTGACCAAAGTAGTTACGTCACTGTGACGTATATAGACTACATTTTTTGTCTCGCCACATAAGCTCAGATAGTGAGTTTGTATTACGTATAACAAAACTGATGGGTGACTTTTGATTTATTGTGATACAGTAAACCTTTGAAAAAAAACATGCTCATCTGCCAAAGAAATTATATTCGTACAAAACGTATTGATGTGTTATGTTTTTCGTTTTATACCCATGAATTTTGATGTGTATTGCATTAACGATTTTACAAACGGACGGCCTAATTTGTATTGATTTTTTTTTGGCTGTGTTTTGGTGACCGTAGTGTATTTTTAACAAAAAGTCTGAATGTGAAAAAGTCGTGATGGGTGACAAAATAGTGATATTAATGTTTAGATTAAGATCTGAAAACTGGTCAGATTTGTTCCCGTTTTCTTTTCTTTTTTGTCGTCATCGTGGTTTGTACTCGTACATTTTTACAATGTCACACACCATTGTGTATGTGCACGTGTATCGTATTATAAAATAGGTGCTTTTTAAAAAAGCGAGTGGTGAGTTGTGAATTTGTAAGTTACAAATTTAGCAGTGCAATTTTTTATCGTTAAAATATTGATTGAGCTGTACAGTGTTTTAAGGCAGACCGTTACCTCAATTCTATGGTTCGGCAGTTTGCCGTAGCTGGTGTCCGGCTTAATTACATGTTCATTTGTCTTCGTCTTTAAATATTTCAACTTTACATTACTTCGTGAGGAAGAGGTAATACAGCAGCCACTGTTTCAGTCTCATTCCTTTGTTACACTGAAGGGTGCCAGTTATTTCGTAATATCTTTTTATTTGTCACATGACTGAAACTACCTGGGGTCAATTTCATAGAGCTGCTTAGCACAAAAATTTGCTTAGCACAAAAACGTCTTGCTCATTAAAAACAGGTTACCAGCCAAAATTCTACGTGTTTTTCATGTTAAGCAAAAAACCAGGTGATTATTTATCCAAAACAATAAAGATCACGTGAAAATTTGGTCTGTAACCTTGTTTTTGCCAAGGATAAATGTTCATGCTAAGCAAATGTTTGTGCTTAGCAGCTCTATGAAATTGGCCCCAGGAACCAATAGACACACACCCAAATCGGGCACGCCAGGCAATGTTCGACAATCGGGAAAAACTAATTGTTTTACTTACTTATGGAACTAAATTGTGTGTAACTGAATGGAACTATAATAAGTGTGGCAAGATTACTCGCAATAAAAAAATATGGACATTATAAGATGACAAGTTGGTGAGAAAGAAAACAGTGGCTCGTCTAAAAAATTAGCTTTATCTTCTTGACATCTTTATACACGAACAAAACCATGGCGTAAACTTTGAGATTTTTAACAACTGGATAGTTGTCCAAAATAACTTTATGAGAAACATTACAATATATTTGAACGCACGAACCAAAGATTTAAACATTTTTCCAACGTTAGCGTTGCTTCGTCTGCAGTTTTGCAAGGATACTTGAGTTTTCTTCTTTATTTTAATATAGAAAGATTTTCGCAGTTTGCTCTACGCAAATTAGAATGTTAACGAGAACATTTCTTGCAGGTACGTAGAATGTAAACTTTTCTCAAACAGGTCTATTGTTGAATGTTCTCTCATTTTGAACCAATTTCATGTATTTTTATTGGAGCAGTAATGAGCAAAATCATACCAGTTACATCCCCAAAGTGTGAGATTCTTATACATCACCATGACTACTTGCGGTGATTAGTTATGATATTTTTGGGCTGATATCTTGCGCGTGTCTTAAGACCAATTACATACAAGTTTGGTGTTAACGTTCTGCGCACATCTGATGTTCATCAGATGCGATGGCGCGAAATAGGCCTAATTATGTACATTTCTACCGATCGTTCACACGGAAGAGCATTTCTATTACAGACCATTGCGTAAGAATACAAATAATTATTCAAAACGATAATTTATCAAATTATGATGGATTCTCCCGAAATTTGAATGGATTTCCAAACGAAATTAGCCGCAGTTGCACTGATGCTAAACTTGTATTAGTGGTTGCCATGCGATTCAGACCTAAGGGTTCAAAGAAGCGAAACAAGGTGTCATATTTAATTTGGACTCATGAGATTTAGGTGTTTAATTAATTAAAACAATTGTATAGCTATTATGGACCGAACACTCGCTCTGGGCGCGGCATTAGCCGGGGAAAACACATTTTCATTATAACACGTGTTTTCACTCGTTGCTATGCGTTACCATTCAGCACTCCAAACTCTAAAACCATTTATTTGTACGTAAATAAGTCTAGGAACGAGATGAGGAGAGAAGTTCCCGGATATTCGCGCTCGCCTGTTGGCACTGTTACGTAAACAAAATAATGAGTACACACATTCCCATAGACATTTCACACTGTACACCAGTAATCTTGAATATGCCACGGTAGCATTTTTCACGTATATACAGAGGCTGTTGTGGATGACCACAATGCGTTTAAAGGTTAGGTAAGAGTTTGACCAAACGGCACTGTATTGTTTGTTGTTTACGAGTTGCACGTTGACGATTGTTGACGCTGGTATATTAGCACACCCCAGTGGCACTGTGCACTTTGCTTTCTTAATGAGCCTAATTCGTTTTTGTAGTATAATAAATGTTAGTGACCTTTGTTCCTTGTCATTGTTTGACACCACCAACATAAAATAAGTATGCTAAACAAAAAGGGACCAAGTAAGATCTAATGTTATAGTCAGAGGAAACTGTAATATTAGCACTGTATTTTATTATTGTTATTTTCTTTCCGATTTGAGATCAAACTATATACGCTTTGCTGCAGCACTACAACCGTGTGTACATACATGTAATGTATACAGAAAAAAAGTAGTTTATTGTGTAGATATGTTTGGATGATTTTGATTTGTAATAATGTCGATAAAGTGTGATTGAAGCCTATTGTTATTTTGTTACTGAAATTTAAGAATACCTAGGATAAAATTATATTTACGTTGATGTTTGACCGTAATTTGTCCTTGGGTTGCACAAATTATTGATCGGCGGATTTGTCTAAATGTTGATGCTTGAATGATTGCAGTTTATCATGCAAGATTCTGTACAGATCCGTTTTGACATTGTCTGAAATCTCGACTATGGTATACCCGGAACTTTCTACGTCATTAATTTTGTATGCTATAGTTTAAGCAAATTATGGCGTATTATTGGTTGTATTTTTTACCAAACAAAATGCTACATTCTTTGTTCATAGGGCCTGAATATAGTACAAATACATATACATATAGAAAAGCTTTGGATATACAAAATAAATTAATAGCGCCTACGGTTCAATGCGACCGTTGAGCAAATTTATACTAGCGAAAATAAATTCCCTGTTTTGGGTTCTGGAATAGACTTTTTCCCTTAAATATCTTTATCCGTCTACGAGTGTGTCTGTATTAAATAGAACATCGTCATATCACAATGATTTGGAACCAGGTTTTGTATTTCGTCAAGCATTACACACGTATTTAAACTATGACAAGTCTGTAAACTTGAGTAGCATTTGATTACAAGTTTACGGTTTCTGAACAAAAATATAATGTATATCTTGTTTAACTTGGTTTAAGGATTATTCTCAGGCAAATATTTCAAAGTGAAACCAATGTCATGCCGGTTTATATCATTTTTCTCACAGTATGAAACCATGGAAACAATCTGGATAAGCCAACTGAATCAACGGGGGTTTAATTGTTTGAATTATTATTTTTCTAAAAGATAAACGTACTTTACAATCCCCACTAATTTATTAATTTGTCCCCATCAGTATAATGGTTTACAAGCGTAATTCTGTGTCTGTATCAGTTTGTGATTATGTCTGGAAAAATTCTCATTCTAAATATCTATTTCCGGTCCTTGTAATTTATTATTTATGATTCTTTTTGTAAAAAAAAATAGAAATAAACTGCAGAAAACCAAAAGTGGATGCTTGTGCGCATGCGTGTGGCGCAAGTTTTTTTTCTACCACGGTACCGTGTTTTATAATTGCGTACAAACGGATTTAGTTGTTTAACATGCCAACCTATGTAAATAGTACCCTTTTTCCACCAAATAACTGGGGTATACGTAGATATAAATAATTATTGTTAAGAACAAACAAGTTGTGAAAACAATTGTATGAAAATTGGATTACTATAGCGAGTAGCCATTTTTGTGCATATTTGCCTCATACGAGGACGACCATTTTTTCGAGGTGTACATGTTACGTGTTCGTGTTGAAAAATAAAAAAGCACTGAAGATTCAGGCTTTGCACAGACCAAAACAACCAATTTGTCTGTTTCGTGTATAAGCGTGATTTGTCCATGAAATTTGGTACACGGCCATCGCAGATTTGACCTTCGAAAAAAAATATATTGGTGGAATAACATGCAATGGCAGCCATTTTGAAAACTATAAATTGTTTGTTGTTCTAACTCTATTTTTTTTAAGGGTCAATTTTATCTGCTATAGCCCTATAGCCAAATATCTTTTCTTTGTTTGCCAAATTCTATGCTTTTATCATTTTCACCCTGACTCGACTCCGGGCCTGTTTGTATCGAGATTGCGAGATTAGCGCCGTTTTTCAAACCCCAGCATCGTCTCCGGTAGACCATGGAGCCGATTTCGTAGCTCAATCTGGGGCTTGGAAAGAAGCCTAGGATCTTGCAAGAATCATGCGCAAGAAGTTTGTATACGCGCGCGCGCGGCGCGCGCATTACACACTATAATGGGCCTTTTCAATCCTGGTTTCGTCTTCTTTGGCATCCGCATAGGGTGATTTTAAGTTCTCTTTGGGAATTTAGAAACATTAAATTCGTTAATATGAACCCAAAGATTAAATATTTATTGCTTCTACAATGTATTTCGATTTGCTTCTCAGTGATTCGGAAGTAGGAGACAAAAACTAGATATCATCAGAAAAATAATGTGTGAGTGAGTGTACCAATAGACATCTAAATAAAACCTAAACATGCATGCGTTTTTAAAACTGTTCTGAAAATTGATCCGCGTATGGAATTAGCAAGTACGCGAAACGCTCATCGCGCGCGTGACGTACGCGCGCCGCGTCTGTCACACGTCACCAATACTAGGAAAAATGGGTCCAATTTTCACAGGAGTCTGATTTTTATATCACACACCGTGTATATACCGCGCGGGAACCAGCGAAAATAGTGAAATCCAACATGGCGACACTCAATGGAGAAAACGTGAACAAATGGGAGACTGTCTCCAAAAAGAAGAAAGCGTCCGCTTCCGACAAAAAGGCAGCCAGGAAAAACTTTGCTAACACTGCGCAGACACTGGATGTAGCAGGTCAGTGATTGCCTGGAAATAATCGATTTATTTTGATAACCAAAAAAGAGAGTATGCATTGCGGTTCTGAATAGCGACCTTATGTTTACTGCAGCCAGGCTGCCCATTTTCCGGACAAATGTCGGTTGGGCATAGAGCCATAGACCCCCGTAAATAAACGTGGCGGGGGTAAACAGCTGGACGCTGAACATGCTGAACATTAGCATTTTTCTGTCCAGTTACATGTAGGCCTACCTGCGTATGGCCTACGCTCGAAAATGAATCTGACGTTTCCAAGAAATTCAATGAAAAAAAAGAGTCTACACAACTAAGTACAACAAAAAGGTTGAGTCTATGGAATAAATGGAATATCGGGAACATAGAATATTTGCACGGTACCCTAAATCATTCACATTGAAAAGTGGTAATTCTCGCGGTCGGACATCCGGGAACTTCGTTTATCTTCCCATTGTTTATGCACTTAGCGCAAAGGGGAAAATTTGAGGTTAAACGCATGTTGTTATGGACGGCTCGCCCCTTCGTGACGTCATGCCGACCTCGAGAATACTACTTTAGTACTTGCATGGTTGAATAGATCGTATGATGATGACATACAATAGGCCCTACATTATACATAACTAAATTTGTTTGTTTGTTTGTTTGTTTATTTTCAAATAAACCACAAAGGCAATCTGATTAGGCTACATACAAAAAATAGATTGTTTCTCATCAGCGGCCGGGCCAATTTTTCGTGCCGGGTGGATATTTTTTTATATTTTATAAACAAAATATAAATGTACCGGACGCCCGAAAAAAAAATTATTTTTTAATATGCTGTAAAAACACGCTGTTGAAAGCAATAACAGTTAAAACTCACGCGGGCCAAGTGAATGTTTTTAGTGGCCATACATGTTCCAGCAGAAGCAAGCCGGAAAAATCTAAATCGACGGCGGACAGGAGATCGGAGAAGCCGAGTATAATAGTAGTGAGAACAGTGTCTGTGTGCCTCTTTCATTAAAAAAAACTGGGGTGCTCAAAATAACTGATGGGAAAATAAATCGACTTAACTATATTTTTGTGTTTTTACCAAACATTATTTGAGCTTTTATTCTATATGAAATGTGTGCATTGGTCAGTTTTGGAAAGTAAATCAACGAAAACAATTTGTAATTTAGATAAAGAATGCAATGTCCCAACGAAGTTTTTGTCAACTAGCTAGGAACTTTTAAAAAGTTATCAGAATATTATTACTGGTAAAAAAATAAGTAGAGCGTATCGATTTTAAAACACAGATTTCAAAACTACTTCAATTTCCAAAATTTAACAACCGGTTGGGGAGATACGCTTGTTTAAACGCGGCCGTTTTCTAACCGCGCCGATAGTGTAATTGAATATAAGAGAAGAACACAATAATGTGAAATTACGCGCAGTGCGGGTTTTGCCGCACAAATCCTCTTTCCTATTGTCAAGATAAATCTTTTGTGTTGTTTAGTCTAGAATTCAAACGTTTGAAAACCATGACCGAACGTACTAGCTAGCTCCGCCCTTGGCAGAAGAACGCCCTCGTGTGACAAAGCAAACTCCAGAAAGCATACGTTCGCATTCGGCGCTTGACTAGCAACTTATTATTATTATCCCCTGTAGTGTAAGCTGTAGTTTTTACTCCGTGTACGGTTTATTGCTGTTTAAATGTTATTGTTGCTCTTTCCGTTTTAACACCAGTTGTTAATGACATTTTCCCGTGTAATTGGTTAAATCTCTTCCTTACGTAGGTCAATGTGTTTTATGTTGTTAATCACAGACCTAGTATTTTCTTTTCATTTTATTTGTAAACTGTTTTTATTCACGTATAATCGTTAATCACTTCATTATTTTATTCATACTTCTTTGTTATAATTTTAGTATTTATTCTTGGAGTTTGTTCTTTTTTCCGTTCTCATTTACAGCTCAGAATTGAGTTATTTTCATCCTTGCATTTCATCCGCGATGAAGTTAAATGTCTCCATTAACACAATATTAGTTTGTACCATGTCACAACGAAATTTACATGAAGATATAATTAACATAAAGATATTAATACATTACTTTTAGTAGTTTCAAGTTATTATTACGTACACACCAATCGTTCAGTCAACAAATTATGTGAGTTCGAGACAGTAACCAGCCTATGCTTATCTAATCCGCCGCAACGTGTCTTAAGCCAGTTTACGGTGAAAATAGTCCTATGGGTATTTTTTTGATGATTATGAATAGCAGCAATCTTGAAGGGACATTGCTTATTCCTTGTTTTTATTTATGTCTGTGATAGTACGTAGACAATTATGTGAAGGTATATAGAGCAAGGCTCATTTATACACATGTACAATTTGTTTTAGTAACGTTGCGCTCTCTTCATCAGTTTCATACCGACTCGAGTTCGTATAACGACGTGCGTTGTATGCGCGATGATGCGTGCAGGCTTAATAAAAATATCAATGCGCGCAGCATGCAGCATGCATATATCGCGGATTCGCAAAGGGCGGAAGGCGCGCGTTACGAACTCGGTGTGAAACTGACGGAGAGAGTATTTAACAAAAAATTCACTTGTTAGTTCTTTCAGCGCTTTAACCGTTGTGGTTAACTTGGCAACAGAAGCACGTTATTGAGCACACTTGTCATCACAGTCTGTTCGCAACCGTCAGTTTGATGGACGAAGGTTGTTATCACCACCAGTCGGCACCGTTCCGTCTAATGCCGGTTAAGAACGAGTCGAGACAGAAGGACTTTCACTTTTAGGCCTATATACCGGTATGACCGGCTCACCACTTGTAGCTGTTTCCGACGATGTCATGTGGAATGGTAGAATGATCCTAAAGACCAGCAACATGAGCCAAATTTTTGGTCAATTATTTTCTTTCTTAGAAGTGCTCCACTCCACAAGCCTCTTGACGGAGCGTAATGTGGTTGAATTCAGTCTCTACAGGGAGAGTAAACGGAAATGGATCAAATTATAAAAAGTACTTTATCAATAGGCCTATGTGGCTTGCTCTTGAAGAAAAAAATATTGTATACAGTGTGACCCACAAAAAGACGAACCAGCCTAAGGCCAACCTAGGCCTATACTAATTGATGAATAATCTTTCTATAAATATGACTAATATAATTATTACGATTTGGGGCAGTAGTGTATAGCTCCCAACCTTATGTTTATGAAGTGAAGTCGGAGGTCTTTCGCAACAAGAAATATTCACGGCACCTTCGAATTTAACACATGTCCAAACGACAAGTTACAAACGTGCAGGTAATATATTTAAAATGGTAACATTGTGAGTGTATTACACAAGTCCGACACTATTAAATCTGGTATGTACAAAATAATGAATACAAATTGGAATGCTGTTAGAAGCAATGTATTTTGACGTAAAAAACCTTACCTATTATTGGGTAAATAACACGACATAAATATGGTTTAAATATTGTTTTGACTCACCATGTAAAGACGCACTTAATTTTCGTGCTGTTCCAATATACGTACATGTACATATATATCCGTATTGCGCTATCTGCAAGAATGATACCCGTTTAATTGGTATACGCTTTAGGCAGCGATTAAAACGGGCGACGCAGTCGATTGGCATGGTATTTATTGCCTGCAACCTAAAGAAACGTGTACTATTTAAGTACTTTTTGACCGCATATTATGATTGGCCTGCCTGACAAAGCCTTGTGAAGGCATTTTCTTTGTACATCATAATTTTAGAAGATTGTCAAAGTTGGTGGCTATTTTATATGTATTTATTTCTTAATTTGTATATTAAGCTTGCCATCAGTATGTAATTTAGTCGTACTATAGGCCTACAGAAACCCGCATAGTCAGAGTTGAATTAATTAAAACTAAATAAAAGAACAGAGAACAATCGAAGCCATTGTCCAACAAAACTTTTCTTCAACCTCACTTTATTTGAGTGTCCGATGTTTGAGTTACCAAAACAAAATCATAAGGAAAAACCAAACCACAATAACCCCGCCGTCAGGGTTCGACGTAGTCTTTGGGCAAGACGTTGCTTAATTCGCAGCCACGAGAGGGCGCTATCGCGAAAAACCATCATCACTCGCCATCCTGTCCGTAACAACGGACAGGATGGCGAGTGATGATGGTTTTTCGCGATAGCGCCCTCTCGTGGCTGCGAATTAAGCAACGTCTTGCCCAAAGACTAGGTTCGACGCGGCGGCGCTGAAAAAATTAATTGCCGCGCTAGATATTTAAAAGCGGAGGACGCATGAGGGCGCATTAATGTGAGTTTATCGTTGATTTTAGAGCGTTTGGAATCAAGACTAAACAGTTGACAGGCGTCAGATTCTGCCGACTTTATTAATTTTAGGGGCGCCATAAAAACTAAGAGCATATCCCGATTGACATGAAATTCGGCCAATATGTTGAACAAACTTTCCTTTTGGCGCCACAAAAAAAAAAACCGCGCCGAATAACGCAAAAGGTTTCATTTTCACTGTTTAATATTTGCACTAATTTACAAACTCTCAATGCTTTCCCGTTATAATAAAATCACCCCCCACCCAAAAAAAATAAATGTAAGAAATCAGACAAGCTCCTGGCAAAAACAAATTATACTCTAAATCATCAATAATATCAATATAAAGGAGCATTTTCTTATTAGCGCCGACCGCGCGTTAACATAATTAGCGCGTGAAATCTGACACCACTTTATTAAAGACGTTTGCGGCTGATGACGTCACACTATTTCCAACGCGCTAAACTAGCGCTTTCACCCCCGCACACTATGCGAGCGCGCCCCCATACTATAACTGGGCGCTGGAAAACACCTGACGAGCTTCATAAATGTCCGTGTTAAAAACAAATGCACGGCATTCTGGGTAGCGTACATGCTCTGCCGCGCAGCTGAGCCACGGAAGTAGTAACCTACGTTCGCAGGTCGCAACAAAAATTATCCAATCGGAGCTAAATGCACATCAGCGCTTACCACCAACGCCCATGTACATGTACATGCATGTACATGTATATGCGGTAGGCACGAACGAAACCAGCGCGCCTGTAGTTGTTTAGTCAGATACCGGTTTCAAAGATTCGGCGACATTTTTATTCTATAAAATATAAAATATAAAATGCCCTGACGGACCATTTTTTCAAAAGGGTTCTGATGAGAAACAATTCATTTATTTTATGTAGCCTTAGTAAAGTTTTTATATTATAATATTTTTCAGGAACAACATTTTTGAATTTTAATTGATATGCTTATATTTGTTTTCTTTTCCCATTACCTTACTGAACTACATCATACATGTAGTCCCTTTGAAAGAATCAGAAACGGTCTTTGATGCCTTTACCAAAAAGCAGAATGCACAGGCATCCCAGCCCCTCACTGTGGCAGACCCTGACAGCCCCTCGAGTAAAAAGGCCAGCAGTGATACCTCAAAGAAGGGGTCTGGTGGGCAGCAACAGCAGCAACAAAAGAAGAAGAAAGAAAAAGAACCCTCACGAAAAGCAGAGAATGGATTTGACAATCTGGTGGAGGCTCTGAAGTCGTTGGATCCCAAGGAACTTAAGGCTCAGCTGAATGATGTCCAGACAAGATGCCCGGAGTCGAGATCGGTTAGATGTTTTCAAATGCATACAACTCATCCTTGCACAAAGCTGATTGCCTTGTTTTTCTCACTTATTCCAAAGAAAAATATGAAGAAAAACCAAACAATGCAACAAAGTCTTGTGAAGCTTTGACATTGTTTTCTACTTCGTAGTTGCATTTCTGTCAAAATCCCCCCCCCCCCCCCCCCTTTTGCTCCCGTTTCTCCTGTGCCCCCGTTTCCTCTGTTTATTTCTTACGATCATCGCACAAGTTTAACACTTAATAAAATCTTTTGCCCCCGAAAAAGAAGGAAAAACTTATGAAACTTTGATGACAAATATGTCTTATGAATGACCTAAAACAACCAGGTCAACATGGCAAATGAGGCTTTGCTGTTTGTCCTAAATAATTAAATTTACCAAAAGACAACAGTTTGATTGATTTGAGTTCAAATGCCCAATCCTGAAGCTTACCCTGTCATTTATTGAGGGGGAAATTACCGGTATTTAACCCTAACTCCCTCACCATTGTTATTGAACAATACAATTCCTTCAAAATCCTCCAACTTCCTTTGTTGTGTAAGGAGTTAGGGTTAAACAATTGTTTTTTGGGATACATTTTAATATAATGATTTGGATATTGGTTATTTTTGTATTTCTAGTTGTGGCTTGGTGATATCGTCGGTTTTATGAATAACAAATTAATAACGAAGGAGAGCGACCCGGTGTTCAGCGATCAAATTCCCAGTGAGTACTACAAACTGATTCTTTCTTTTATTCTGTGTCTTTCTTTTCAGTTTTTTTGGTCTTTTATATATATTATAAAGGAGGATGCTAATACCCTCAACTCCCCAAAGCTCAGAGGGTTTTAAAGGGTCTGACGGGCTTCAGGATGGTGTACATGTACGTTTTACTTTTTCTCAAATGCCACATTTTTGTTGAAAGCCAGTTTTGCGCATAATTTGAGATATCCTGCATACATCCACCATTCAACCATCCTTTCTTTTATCTTATTTTAATTAAGATCATCTTTGATTTTCAAAAGTGCTGGTGTAGACAAATTCTGATCGGCAGCCAGTATTCTATCAAGACCCACTTAAAATAATTAAATACTAAATTATTCTCAAATGTGCAGACCTAGTCATCACTACTCCCTGCGCATTAGGGTTAATATGTCAATCATTTATTTTTACGCTGTTTCCAAGGACAGACTTTTTCTTATTTGTAAAATCATTCATAAATGTGTGCAGGACAAGAAGTTGACAGAGTTGAACAAATGTCCTCAAAGTCTGTTTACAGAAGCAATACGTTGTGATGTTGTTTAAGATGCATCAAGTAGAATTTAGGGACAAATTGGTTAAAGCATTGCTTTTTATTGGCAGCTTACCCGTTGAGCAAAACAAGCAAACATTTATTGGACTTCTTGAACGCAACACTGAAGAGCTATAGCGCCGACATGCTCAAGGCATTCTTTGACTACTGTATCAGGGAGCTAGCTGGAGATCTCTCCAAAGGTAAACATGAGCGCTTTTCAACGATTTACAATTATTATCTCGTTCATCATAAGGCCGTGCCGGGTACCCGGGTACCCGGAACCCGACCGCTGATTGCGGGTACCCGGCTCCAATTTATCGATTTTATTACCCGAAACTGCCTTTGTAAATGTTGACACATTATTTCAGAAAGGCAAGCGTCTTGTATGTTCATTGCGTGCCGATAAATTGTTAGAAAACATCTGAGTAAAACGTCTTTACCGACAATTTCCCGATGTCTAGATAGCAGCCTAACGGATGATTGTGCTTTCTTTGTAGTCATTGTGATAAAAAAATGCATTTTTGTCTATTTACCGACAATTCTGACAGCCGCTATAACTTCAGCTGACATTGTATCAGTGTTTTGTTACAGTTGTCCTTTGAGTAAGTTTTTCCGAGGTTTACTTTTTGGAAAATGTGCTGAATTAATTCACGATCCCACGGACCCGTACCTGGGGTGCGTTCCACTTACGCGAACTGTTTGCGCGAACGTTCGCCAACGTTTTGAGTTGGCGTTAGGGGGAGTGGAACGATATTTTAAAAACTACGTTTTCAAAATGGCGGCGCCCGGTGAAAGTGACATCGTTTGGTTCGCTGCTTTTTGTCCAACTCATTATTTTTCTTTAAAAGATCCCTGTGACTGCTCAAAACAATCCACCGTTTATAACGAAAAGTATAAAACGTAAATAAAAACCGTGAAAAGAACCCTGCCGTCTGCTAACCGTTTCGCCATCATTAAAATACGTCACTGGCCAACAGCGAACAGCTCGGAATGTCGTTCGCCGTTTTCGCTAACGTTGGCCAACATAATTGGCGCACATTGCGTTCCACTCACGCGAACAACGCTAACGTTGGCCAACATTGGCAACGTTCGCTGGAGTGGAACGCACCCCGGGAATGTGGTTTTGAAACCTGATACTGCAGGAGAAGTATTTGCTTCTATTGTATCAACTCTGCCGCCAGCCCATCTGCAGTCGGCTTTTTTGCTACATTTCGTGTCGGCTCACTCAAAGGATTTAGTTCATTGAACCTTATTTATTTTGGAAAAAGACGTGCCACTGTAGACGTACAATTATGGGGAGCGGCAAGTCAATTTAATTACAAACATTTATTACAAGCTGAGAGTAAACTCCACGCAATACGGGATCGCTGTTGACAATCTGGCTCTGAAAACCGTGCACTTAACTTATCTTGTTTTTTTCACTGGACCGCCAGACTACTTAGAAAAGGGTTTTGACTAGACCGCCGCTGTTTTGAGTGACTATAATTTGTTTGCGTCGAACCCTGAGTTGCAAAGTAGGCCCGTGTATTTGTTTAGTTGCGGAATGCGGGGGAAGTAAGCACGTCATGCCAGCGCGGCAGTCGCGCTGCAGCTTGCTAGTGGAGTGAGCGGGGATGTACATGCACGTGCCGACGCGGTGTATACTTCCGGGTTTTTGTTATGGTTCTAATAATAGTCACGGGTACCCGGGTACCCGGGTACCCGACCGTGACGGGAATAGGGTACCCGGGTCCCGTAATACCCGTAAACGCACACCCTTAGTTCATCAGGCCCTGGATCAATCGACCTCTACCCTCACAGGTACCCATTTATACTTCTGGGTTGAAACTGAAAGAGGCAATTGTAGTTAAGTGTCTTGCCCAAGGACACAAACACCATGTTCCTTGCAGGGTTCAAACCCACGCATCATTGTACATGAGTCGAACACTTTAACCACTGGGCAATGGCATTGGCATTCTAATAAAAATAATAAAGATTGTGTCTGAAAAAGGTATACATATTGTAGACCGTGTGAATTTGCAACCCTATTAAATTTTCTGCGGCTATTCTGTCCCACCCCTTCTTCTATGTTACCATTTCTCTCTTCCACCCCTCCACCGAGCCCCCTTCACCCCAAGTGGCCGAGTGGTTAAGAGCGTGTGTTTTCTGTTCCACAGAGCGTGAGTTCGAATCCCGGCCGTCGACACGTGTGTCCTTAAGCAAGGCAATTAAACCACTATTGCTTCGTCCTTCGGATGGGACGTAAAGCCGTTGATCCCGTGTGTGTGTATTGTGTATATATATTGAACCTGGACACGCACGTAAAAGAACCCAGTCACGCTTATTGCTAAGAGCAGGGGTTCGCCCCGGTGTTTCTGGCATTTCGTTCATCCTCCTGCAGGTTTTCTCAGGCTTGCGAGCTTACAGTGCCTTGGGCGCTTTTTGAGGAATCCTCGGTTTCATTGCCGAAAGAAATAATTATAATAATATACCAAATCCCTTCACCCCACCTAACCCTAACTGACCTCAACCTTGGTTCCACCAAATACTATCTAAACTTCCTGAAAATTATCCTACTTATGCCGTCTTATATTCTCTTTCAGGCCAAGCAGCCGTCAATGGTTACCGTGTTTTCATACAGCTCATCGCGTCCAAACATCCAGAGTTTGTTACAAAATCCATCGACCATGTAAGTGTGAATGTGGTTTTGAAGAGGCAGTGTTTTTATTTCATAGAACCTCATAGAAAGTAAAACAAAATCACTGAGATTTTAATCAGGTGTCCATTTTGTTTTTCTATGTATGTCTTTAAGCAACAAGTTTATATTGGAACAGATATATGTTAACCCTAACCCTGCCAAATCCCACACAGTGCATCTGTGGTGACTGCTTGACCTTGCTGCACTCTGCACACAAGTCAATGTGACAAAGTATGCAATCTGATACGTCTGGCAGGGTTTCTAGCCAAAATACCCTGTAGGGTTAGGGTTAATTAATGCTATAATTCTAGTGAGTTTTATATTATCAAATTCACCATTGAGATTTAGACGACAGTTAATTTTCCGGGTCGATATTGATGCAGATCTTTTCTAATTGTGCTTTTGTCTGTATTTTACTTTCAGTACCTAACCATGGTGAGACGGAAACAGAATGACAAGTCACACTGCCTGTCTGTCTTATGGTCGTGTGCCCAGGCGGGATATAGTGACCCCTTTATTGGATTGCAAGGTAGTTACTGGGGTGGGGAGGGGAATATTGGATTGCAGGGTAGTTACTGGGATGGGGAGGGGAGAAGAAAGGGGTATGGGAGGAGAGCAGAGGGGGGTATGGGAATATTGGATTGCAGGGTAGTTACTCAGGTAGGGAGGTGAGAAGAAAGGGGTATGGGACAAGGTATCACATTTTGATATCTTTTTTTTAGGCATTCATAAAAGATAGACTTTTGCAGACTTTGAAATGACTACAAAGTTTAGTACAAACATTTTTCTTGCTGAAACCAACATATACATATTTTTTTAAATATTTTTGGTTTAGAATGTCTCTGGAACACCAAAGAAGCATCATGATAAGCTTATAAGTATCATTTGTAATCAATTTGCAATGCTAATGCTCATTGAATATTCATGATAAGCTTATATTAATATCATTTGTAGTCATTTTGCAATGCTAATGCTCATTATATATTCAACTTCTGCCTAGTTTGGTGTGGTTTGATGCTACCATTGTTGGGTGTGAAACCAGCATCTGCCTATGCCATGGCCAATCTGGACAGAATATTAAAGTAAGTCAACTCACCATTACAACATACATTATACAACTTGTGACAGCATTGCCTGAAATGTTTAAAAGTTGGATACATCATTTGCAGATATCAAAACATTGTACTACCAAATTATTAGAAAATATCTTATTTGAAAGTAAATAATGATTGTAGACATCCAGAAGAATGATTGCGCTAGATATCCTGGAATTGTTCCGAAAAATATATATATTTTTTTTTTAATCACGATCGTCGGACGGCAATTACGAAAAAAACATGAACAACATAAGACCAACTGCATGACACTGGTTGAAAATAAATGCCGTTTTTCTTTCTTTCCTCGGCATCCATAATTGTAAATCTTTGAACAGGTCAATTAAACGATATTTACTATAAAATACAACCCCCTTTCTGCCATGCAAACCTTTAAATCTCCTCTGATAACCTTTAAGGGTCAATTTTGACAAACTTTCTCGTACTGATGACCTCACCACAGAAACTGACCAACCTCACTTGAATTTGGATGTTTAATTTGATGTGATCACAGGCAGAAGATGGACAAGCAGAAGGCTCAAGAGGTCCTGGGACCCAATCAATTCTTTCCCATCTTAGACTTTGTCTTCACACCAGGGACTGCACTTCCATCACAGTGAGTACATCAACGTGGCATCACAGATCGGGTCGCAAAGAAATCACAAACGTTACAAGTCAGGTCACAATGAAATCACAATCATCACAAGTCAGGAACAAGGAAATCACAAATGTCACAAGTCAGGTCACAAAGAAATCACAAATATCACAAGATAGGTCACCACGAAATCACAAATGCCACAAGTCAGATTACAAGGAAATAAAAAAAGATCGCAAGTCAAGTCACAAATAAATCACAACTGTCACAAGTCAAGTCACAAGGAAATCACAAATGTCACAAGTCAGGTCACAAATAATCACAAATATCACAAGGCAGGTCACAAGAAAATCACAATCGTCACAAGTCAGGAACAAGGAGATCCCAATTATCACAAGTCAGGCCACAAGGAAATCACAAACGTTACAAGTCAGGAACAAGGAAATCACAATTGTCACAAGGCAGGTCACAAGGAAATCACAAACGTCACATCATTCTCTTCTTTTTTTTCTCTTTATTTTTTATCTCTCAGACTACAGAAGCAACTCCTCAAGCATTACTCTAAACTCAAGGTAATTCGGTTTATACTTTTCCGCTAACATTTTGCACATTTTTGGAAAAAAGTAGTTGAAGGAAAATTTGAATCCTACAAGTTTATGATTCAATCCACGGTTTAATTTCTTAGGATTGCTCAAATGGTAACACCAAGAAAACTTGCTGGCAAATACATTTTTAGTTGATGTAATTTTTGGAATTGTGTATTTTGTTTTCATTAATCCCAGAGCATAGCATTTGGAACTCATCCAGATACTACTCTGCGACATTTCTTTCCCTCGCTGTTGGCAAGAACGACGGTGAACTGCCCAGAGCAGATGAAGAATGAGGTACAGTAGCATCTTGTCAAGCTGCTTTGCTTTCTAGTGTGAATTTGAACCACCCAGCCGACCCGTGCTAGCTCGGTGGTCGAGTGGTAAGACGTCTGCACTAGAAAGTAGAAGGTTGTGGGTTCAAGTCCCATCCGAGTGATTTGTTTTCTTATAATCTCTTGGGTCAATATACGTCGGTGAAAGGCCAAAGTGTAATATTGAATATCGATGGTCGAGTGGTAAGACGTTTGCACTAGAAAGTAGAAGGTCGTGGGTTCAAATCCCATCTGAGTGATTTGTTTCTTATAATCTCTCGAGACAACTCTGAGTAAACAGTTTTGCTTATTTTGATTATTTTGTCTCTGTTTATAGCTTTTGAACACCCTGGTCATATGTCTAAGCACAGATCAACACTGCTTCAGCAAATGGCGTCAGATGTACGATACACACCTATCACAGTCTAGCGTGCTGATGAACCATATGCTCACATCGTGGGAGAAAGTGCAGAAACAGGTCCGGTAAAATCTCGCAAGCCTTTAACCAGTTCGTGCCGGAGGACGTATATACACGCACAGTTTTTCCGAGATTCAAAACGGATGACGCATAAACACGTCATGAGCAAGGCCGGAAATGTCTGTCGGCAGGAAAAAAGGCCGGACATGCATGGGTGTGCTTCCCGGTACCATCGGCCTGAACCCGCCTCAAATCGTTAAGAATAATCCCGCGCCTCTGCTCAGTGAATGTTACAATAATCCCGGCGCGAACTGGTTAAGCAGTGTAGCCAAGTGGTTAGGATTTGTAACTCGTGATCAGATGGTCAGGGGCTCGAATCCAACCGCTGGCCCTATACCCTGTCCTTGATGTGAATGATGCAAGTCACATTTGCCAAAGTCTGTTCTGAATCTGCGTACTTAACAAATTCATTTGTTTTTCTTTTGGTTTGTAGTTACCAAAGAAACTTCTTAAAGAAACTGTCCGTGCGTTTCATCTGACCAATGAAGATATGGCCAATGCAAGAAACGGCCGATCGGAGCATGAGAAATGCAAGTTAGCATGCAAGGTTAGGCGTGTACTTCCTTATTTTTTAAGCTTCCTAATTGGTCAAAGTCTCTGATTGGGTCCCTCTTGTAAAAACAAAAGGAGCATAATTTTTAATTTTATTTTGTAAAAAAAAAGATATTCTATGCCTAAAAACTTTCACTTATTTTTTTATATTTGTTTTTTTGGGGGGCCCAATTTTCTAATGCATATAGAATGAAACTCAAAATTATTTGTTTCTGTATTTCTTATTGTAATTTTTTTGACGATAGGAATTGCTGGAGAAAATGAGTGGATTTGAGTTTCCATGGAGGAGTATTCTGACTACCATAGCTCTTGCTGTGATTACCTTTATTGCCTTTGATGTGTACAGCCACAAAGGATTCCACGGTATTGTACACAGCCATTATTTTCTTAATTATTGTTATTATTATTATTTCTTTCTGGTAATGAAACCAAGGACCGTTCTGCATCAACTTCTCATCTCCAGCTATGCCCAAGTACCCGCACCATGACAAGATACGGCGATAGTGCTTTTTCCTCAGTAGCACCAACTCTCTGGAACAACTTACCTCTCAACATCAGAGATGCCCCTACCATAGACTCTTTCAAATCAGTGTTAAAGACACATCTATACACTCATTCCTATCATATTTAACGTATTTCCTGTTTTGATTTGTTAGTTTGTAGTAAGTTTTGTTTTGTTTTTCATTGATATTTTTCTTTCTCAGCGCTTAGAAACACTTGTATTAAGCGCTATGTAAATGTTATTTATTATTATTATTATTATTAAAAGCTCATAAGCCTGAAGAAACCTGTATAAAGAATACAATAAGAAGAACGTACAGTTTTAGAGGTGTGAGGAAAGCCCCAGAGGAATATCCTGGGGGAAACCCACGGAGTCGGGCAGGGACTGAATACCCAATCCACATATTGTACCAGGCCGGTTTCGAACCCGGGTCATAGCGGTGGAAGGCGAGGAAAGAACCGCTACGCCAACCCGACTCCCCTATGATTTTTCGCATACTTATTGTATTTGAGTGTTTTCTCATCTTATTTCTTTTGTTTCACAATTAACTGGACAGATTCTGTGACGCAAGCTTTCTTTGAAAGGTTTGGTATCGCTGCGGTATGTAAGCACTCCTGGGCTAAAATCAGTCTCTACCTGGGCATAGCATTCGAGTGAGTACTAACTGTTTGGTAAAATCTCTCATCCAAAGTACACACATTCTCAAATTTGTATCCTTGTTGAGGCGTGTACAAAAATGTTTCAAATGTCGTGGGTTATTTTTAAAGTGATCCTATTTCAACTAGGATTAAATTCCAGGGCTGTAACTCTAAGCCAATATCTCTTAGACCTCAAAGATTAATTTGCGACAGATAAACATACCTTGGAAATAACTCCAAAGCTGTTTATCTCATAATTAGGTTGTAAAGGTTTTATTACTAAATCCTTCCCCCAGGAGAGATGAGGTGGGGGTTCATATGTATTAAATGAAACATCATTTTAAAGCTAGAATAAAAATTAAAAAGCACCCAAAAAGAATTGTCTAGGTTTCGTTAGAGCAGGTCACATATTTCACTGACCTTTTTTACAAAGCCTGTTATATTTTTATTTCAGCTGGGTGTCGGTCAACATTCCTATCTACTATGTCAAGACTGCCGAGCTGTGTGGACCTTACCTCGTATTGATGAAGGACAAACTATACTCGTTACTCCAATATCTGGCTGAACTGACCGCGCCTTTATGGGTGTGGCTCAGACTAAACGTTCCCATCGCTCTAGATTGGGTAAGCTTCAGGTTACATAGGGGAACATTTTCCCCCAAAATTAGTGATTTACATAGTAGTTTAACAGCTTTATACCAGGGGCTCAAAACTCGCTCTTGCCCACCGCTCTTACTAGACGCTAGGAACCACTGATGAGCTTTGAGATCTGATTGGAAAGATTTGGTATAAAACTGGACCTCTAATTTCTGGACTGACCCTAATACTGAACAGACCACAAATGATCATGAGGACCAGCTTGAACCAAATCACCTGCCAGGGTTATAAGTGTCGTCCTTAACCCTAATGCACCTGAATCCATCAAAGTCCATTTCCTGTTTTAGAGGAGTTAGGCATATTCAGGATACCTCCATTTTTAACAAACTGAGATTTTGATGGATTTAGGATTTTAAGCCTAGCAGGACTGCAGGATTGTGTATCACTGCTAAATGGATTTTGAGGTGATGTATTTTTAAGACTCTATGGAGAAACACTGCAAATTGTTCTTTATGCCAGCATGGTATCCTGAATCCGTCAGAATCCATCATACTTTTGCTGGTGAATTGTTGATGGATTCAGGATTTTACCAAAATGTATACTGGTGGATTTTGATGGACTCGTAGGACACCAGCAGTTTTTCCATGACAAATTTGATGGGTTTTGGCAGATTCAGGACACTTTCTAGTAAAAGCACTTGAGAGGTTAGGGTTAATAATTGCATCTTTTTCTTTTCTTTTATCATCTAGATCAAAGCCCAAATTCCAATCCTTTGTAACCTGATCTGGGGCTACATGGTCATAGTATGGGACTTCCTGTCCCCACATGTCCTCACCTTGTCGAGGGTCATTTCCCCTTACCTAGAGGCATTATGGGATGCCATCTTGCACTACTCGATCCTACTTTGGACATCCATCTTGCCTTATTTGAATGCGGCCTACCAATGGTTGCAACAAATGCTAAAGTGAGTCGGGTTTTTATTTGAAGAAGCATATGAGATCTTCTCCCACAAAATCAGAGTAAAGTTGACATTTTAATATTTTGAGATATCGGTATTTCCAGATTCCTTGAATTCTTAGTTTTAAAATGATATGAATTTTTTTTTCTTAATTGACAGCACTTCATAATAGGATGGACAACTGCAATGACTTGAAGACATTCCAGAATGTACAGGAGGTTTCTTGACCCAATCTGGACTACACTGTATGTGCTCAAGATATCTTGAGCCAGATATCTCCTCAAGATATATCTTAAGATGTATTAACATCGTTTAACCTTTAATGCTTTTGTCAATTTATCAAGATCATGGATTGGCTACAGTGTAGTCAATAAATTGTTGCAGGCTGCGATGCCTTAACAAATTGTTCACAAATATTTGTTTAAATTCAAATTCAAATTTATTTCTGTATCTGTTACTTTTTTTGTTTTGTTAATTTCTTCTCCAAAAGTTATAGGGAAACCCATCATTTTTCATATATTTTTAAGAATGGCATATTTTACTTCAGTTTCATAGAGAACAAAACAGGTTTTTCGGGGGTTGCAGGTTTTTGTCTACAATTTTATTTCTGTTATTTATGTAAAATCTTCTCTCTGTTATTGGGATATTTCTGGGAATTAATTCACAATTGAGGTCACAAAGAAAATTTGTCTTATGACTTGATGGTTTATGATGAACTTGAAAAGAGTTTAAGTTGGTGCTAGCTGAGTGAAATATGTCCAAATTCATATTAAATATAGAGGTTTCATTTTTAAGATTAAATTAAGATTTTCTGTTTTTTGTTTTGTCACAAGAATTAAAAGGACACAGATAAACACACAGAATGTTAGATTTATCTCAGTTTATCATATGTATCTCCTCAAATTAGCCATATTGAAGGCAAGGCTGCAAAAATATCTGAAGAAAAACGACGAATGTGTAAAAAGTATCGACTAGATAAAGATATTTTTACTGAGGAAATTGTTATAACATTGGTTATAATCCTGCGATCGTACAAGTACAATGTACAAGTACAATGAGAAAGTGTAAATCTCAGGTGAGATATACATGTCATAAATATGATATAATTGTGAAATTGAACACAATTATCTAAGGTAGTTTGTGTAGAACTTTGTGTTACTGTTCCAAGCAACTTGAAGAATATATTTATTGTAGGAATTTTTACACTATACAGTGTACGCAAAAGGGAGAGCAATATTTAGAACTGTATTTTCATAAAGCTGAATTCTGTCTTATTCAATCTATACAAACCCTTTAAATGTTTTCACTCTCAAAAATAAACATTGAACAATTGTAAAATGCTAATTGAATAAATATTTCGAGATTTCAGTGTTATTCGGTAAAGTAGATTTGTCGCCTTTGCGCTTTATTTGACTGCATTGACATTCATATTTGTTTTAACATCTCTTTAATTAATATTGTCTTATACTCCATGTTAATCTTGAAAGTTTATTTCGATTATGTCTGAGCACTGGAATTTTTGAAGTGTTTGAGCTCTTTCTTTTCTTGTTATTTGCTTTTCATTTATAATATTTGTTTTCCTTCAATTTCCTTTTCACATTTCATTGTTTTGTCAGTTAAAACAACTGTAAAAATTATCATGATTACGTTTTGCAATCAAGTTGTTTTTGACCAGTACCAGTTGTCAAATGAATTGAAAAATAAATAAAAACATTGTGTATTTTCACAAAAAATTGTTTTTAGTAGCTTTTTCTTGAGTAGTTTTTGCTTTTTTAAACATAATTTGTTTTCTCATAATTTTTGAAAATAAATATGCCCTTTTTTTCATAATTCTGGTTTTCTATACTCGAAAACTTATGACATGTTCTGCTTTCCTAAATAATCTGTGATAATCTGAAATCTAGTAATTTCCGAAATTTCGGAAATGATACACCTGCCATATTTGTCCATCTTTTACGGTTTTTAAGTAATCACACAAAGAGGGTGGAGTCAGGGCACGTGACTAAATTCAGTGCGGATATAACCAATATCACGTGACATGAAGAATCTCGAGGAGTCACATGACTTTTACAGAGCGCAGTCTGGCCTTAATCCTAGACGTCGGCCACAGTTTGGAATTAGTAGTATTACAGTCGGGTGCACTTGTCAGTCGACCATCTATACAAAGCGAACAACATGGAACTAACGCCGATTTTAGTACTTTTTCTGGCCTGTTTGTCGCCTGTATTAGGGGCAACCAACAGTACAATCCCACTTGTTATGTGGCATGGCATGGGTAAGAACACATGATTGTTTTAAAATTATAATCTAATGCGTGTAAACTGTAATTAATATAAACACAAACAATTTCAGTGGACAAGCTAGCCCTAGTCTATGGCCCCGCACTAGACTACCTCTGTGCTATAGGCCATACGTCCATCGGTGCAAAAAACCCGGGATTTTTTTCACTTTATTCATGGAGATCATTCGGTCTCAAACTCGGCATGCAGGTTCACTTACCATAGCGCACCGATATTTCGTCAAAATTGGGACTTTTCCGTGGTTCTGTCTGGTGTATTTTGTCTCTTTTGTGTAGCATGAAATGCAGGTCAACATGAAGACTCGGCTTGGCAATAATGGCGGAATCGACCTGTGCGCGCGGATACAACTGACGGTTGTTTCATGAAACACCATTAACTGCATGCGCTGCAATATGTAGCGATCACAACAGAGGGCGCTCTGCTAGCCTTTGGCATTACATGAAACAACCGTCGGTTGTATCCGCGCGCACAGGTCATTTCCGCCATTATTGCCAAGCCGAGTCTTCATGTTGACCTGCATTTCATGCTACACAAAAGAGACAAAATACACCAGACAGAACCACGGAAATGTCCCAATTTTGACGAAATATCGGTGCGCTATGGTAAGTGAACCTGCATGCCGAGTTTGAGACCGAATGATCTCCATGAATAAAGTGAAAAAAATCCCGGGTTTTTTGCACCGATGGACGTATGGCCCATAGCACAGAGGTAGTCTAGTGCGGGGCCATAGACTAGGGCTATGGACAAGCATGACAAGATTGAAACTGATCGTTGATGAACTTAACTAGGTCAGTAGGTCAGGTGTACAATTTCTACGAAGTCTACGATGGGCCAATTTCATAAAACGAGTAAGCACAAATATTGCTTAGCATGAAAATATTTTCTTGGCAAAAACAAAGTTATAAATCAAATATAATTTCAGGTGATGTACATGTAAATTGTTTGTGATTGTATTCCGCTGGTTTTTACTTAGCATGAAAAGCACATTGGCGTTTTTGCGACTGCCAGTAACCTGTTTTAACTGAACAAGACCTTTTTTGTGCTAAGTAAATTTGTGTGCTTATTTCAGAAATTTGCCCCAAATTGCAAAATTTTGTAAAATATCACAAGAGGGCGCTGCTGCGCAAAGCATTTTGGGTAAAAATTTGGGGTATTACCGGCGTGTCGTGCAATTCAGTAATCCAATCTGCATTACAGTCATTGGCCAAGCGCGGTTTTGAATGGCGATAAACCTTTTGGAGACTCGAGAACGTTTCAAGTTTTTACTAACAAAACTGAAAATGTTTCTCAGTCCCAAATTCATGTCTTTTCATGAAGAAAAAAAGTGGCGTCAGGTTTTTACAATCTTTTCCTAATGTTTATAGTGCAAAGTTTGTTTCTATTATAAACTCCTCTAAGGTGACAGCTGCTGTAATCCTCTCAGCTTGGGTCGCATCAAATCTTTAGTGGAGAAGAATGTACCAGGCATCTACGTCTTGTCACTTGAGATCGGTAACGGTATGATAGAGGTAAACACCTGGTCCAGATGGGCAATCTCAAATCAAGTTTGTTTGTTTGTTGGGGGTTTGTTTGTTTGTTTTTCAAGTACCAGAATACAAATCTGAAGCCATCATTATTATAAGCAATACCAGGGGGTGGTGGGTGGCGGATTCCAAACAACAGCCAGGGCTTGTATGATGTCTGGTTCCTCAATTGCTACATTAATAACAAATCTCACAACATTGTTAGGCAGAAGATAGTGTAAAATATTATAAACATTATTAATTGCGAGAAATAAGGAACAAGAAAAGTAACGAAATGCATCTGTTATAACATTTTAACATATAAAACAAAGATTGACCATCACAATTGTTCAGAAGACTTCAGTGTATAGTTCATACAAAAGTTCCAGTGTCTGAAACCAAAATCTAAATTCAAATTTGTGTTGACTTGAGTCATTATTCCATTTATACATTCTTCCTACGTTTTGGTCGGGCATGGCTTCGAAACGAGTTTACATAGAATAGACAGACGATTCACTCCGCAAATCCCCAATTTTCAATTTTTAAGACGAGCTAAAAAAACTAAACTACGGCATAGCTTATTGCTGTTAGCAATTGCAGATTGAATTATTAAGTAATTGTCTGTCATCATTTTGATAGGATGTTTTGATTAGATATGGTTTTATTTATAAACTCTCTTTTTGTTTTAATTGCCAATATTTATAGGACATTGCAAACGGCTTCCTGATGAAAGCGGATAAGCAAGTTGAGATGGCGTGCCAGATTATCAAGTCAGACCCCAAACTGGCCAAGGGTTACAACTCAATGGGCTTCTCACAAGGGGGTCAATTCTTGTAAGTTACTACTCCACTCCAAACCCTTTGCCCCTGGTCCCTACCACTAACATCCTATCCACTAACACCCCATCCACTAACACCCCTTCCACCAGCACCCCTTCCACCAGCACCCCACCCACCAGCACCCCACCCAATAGCACCCCATCCACTAGCACCCCATCCACTAGCACCCCTTCCACTAGCACCCCTTCCACTAGCACCCCACCCACTAGCACCCCACCCACTAACACCCCACCCACTAACACCCCACCCACTAACACCCCACCCACTAACACCCCACCCACTAACACCCCACCCACTAACACCCCACCCACTAACACCCCACCCACTAACACCCCACCCACTAGCACCCCACCCACTAGCACCCCACCCACTAGCACCCCACCCACTAGCACCCCACCCACTAGCACCCCACCCACTAGCACCCCACCCACTAGCACCCCACCCACTAGCACCCCACCCACTAGCACCCCACCCACTAGCACCCCACCCACTAGCACCCCACCCACTAGCACCCCACCCACTAGCACCCCACCCACTAGCACCCCACCCACTAGCACCCCACCCACTAGCACCCCACCCACTAGCACCCCACCCACTAGCACCCCACCCACTAGCACCCCACCCACTAGCACCCCACCCACTAGCACCCCACCCACTAGCACCCCACCCACTAGCACCCCACCCACTAGCACCCCACCCACTAGCACCCCACCCACTAGCACCCCACCCACTAGCACCCCACCCACTAGCACCCCACCCACTAGCACCCCACCCACTAGCACCCCACCCACTAGCACCCCACCCACTAGCACCCCACCCACTAGCACCCCACCCACTAGCACCCCACCCACTAGCACCCCACCCACTAGCACCCCACCCTAATAATTTCCCTTTTTAAGTGGTGGTCAAGTCAATCAAGTCAACACACAAGTTATTTTCCAAGTGTGGCATCTTTGCTAATTGTATTGCCTGTGACATGCTTCCCTAATCCTAAGATAATAAGAGGCCAATTTTATGGAGCTGCTAAGCACAAACAATTTGCTGTATATCTTAAACAGTCAGAGCCAATCAATCTTGCTTTATGGAGACAGGGAGCACTAAACTGTTTAAAACAGTCACTTGATTGACTTCTATTGTTGGAATAGCTTTCTGTATAAGCCAGCCAGAGAGGCAAGCTTCCAAACAAAGTTTAAAAACAGCAACCATTGTTTAGTCTGTGGTAGATTAGATTTGAAACATCTCTCTTTTGATCTTTGAAGGAGAACAGTGGCCCAGAGATGTCCAAGCCCTCCAATGTTCAACCTGATTTCTGTGGGAGGACAACATCAAGGTGTGGCCCTAAAACACATCATTTTAATTACTCTTATCTTATAGATGTCACTTTTTTAAACTTACAATGGCCCCTAGGGCACTGTGGTCCAGTGGTTACCGTGTTTGACTCCTGTACGGTGGTACGTGGGTTCGAACCCTGGCAGGGAACATGGTGCTTGTGTTCTTGGGCAAGACACTTTGCTACAATTGCCTCTCTCCACCCAGGAGTAATGGGTACCTGTGAAGGTAGAGACCACATGCGCTGATCTTGAGCTGCTGCAGAAATGGTCTCGTTCCTGGTGAACAGGGATAATAGTTGTAAAGCGCTTTGATACACCCACACTGTGGGAGTCTAAAGCGCTATAAAATAACGAACATTATTATGAATGATTCCAAGATATTTTTGGAAAACTTACTTGTTTTAAAGAAACTGATGACACTAAACTCCTTGTGATTTTTGTTTCATTTTGGTAAGCTGTCATTTTAAAGGGCTAAAACTTTATCAAGTTAAATGTTAAGCACTCATCTTTAGATGTTAAGCGCCTTTGCTGCTTCAAACGCATAATGCAAATTTCCACAATCTATACCTTAAATACAACATAATATTGATTGCAAACCCATCGTAAGCCCATCACAAGTTACCCAGTCCCAGTGAATTGTAGTTTGTGACCTGACTTATGACTGGACTTGTGATTCAGCTTGGCGTAGTGGTTCTTTCCTCGCCTTCCACCGCTGTGACCCGAGTTCGAATCCGGGCCTGGGCCAATATGGGATTGGTTTTCCAGTCCCTGCCTGATTCTGTGGGTTTTCTTCAGGATATTCTAGGGTTTTCCTCACACTTTTAACACTGTACCTTCTTCTCATTGTCTTCTTATTGTAGTTTTCTTTAGGCTTATTAGCTACAGGATGCTAGGGGTCTTCTGAGGGATCCTTTGTTTCATAAACAAACAAACAAACAAACATATAACATTTATATAGCGCTTAATACAAATGTTTCTAAGCGCTGAGATTTCCCGGTCATTGGGCTCATGAAACATTCCAAATATTATCTCAGCTCCCTGGGGAGTATGATGATGATGATGAACATGCATTTGTAAAGCGCCATCTGCCTATTCCGAGGCGCTGCCAGGAACACCGGGGCGAACCCCTTCTCTTAGCGAAGAGTGTTACTGGGTTCTTTTACGTGCATTACACAACGCACGGGACCTACAGCTTTACGTCCCATCCGAAGGACGAAGCAATAGTGGTTTAATTGCCTTGCTTAAGGACACACGTGTCGACACCGGGACTCGAACCCACGCTCTGCGGAACAGAAATCCGAGTTCTTAACCGCCCGGCCACGACACTCCATAACCACAAAGAATCAATAATAATCAAACAATGACATTTTAACGATTTTCACACTCTAATATTACAAACAACTTGAACCACAAATTCGGTTCGTTTACTTTTGTTTTCCTTCAGGCGTGTTTGGCTTTCCAAGATGCCCTGGCGAATACTACTCCCTGTGTGATTATATGAGGAAATTGCTGAATCTTGGTGCCTACCTACCGTGAGTTATTGTTATCAAGTTGAAACTCCGCCCTCCCTTCAATATAGTTTGCATTTTCTTTCCACTTGAAATAAAAATAAGTTTGTACTAGAACTTTAACCCATAACTTTCTAACCTATTTTAGAAAGGTGGAAAAGTTATTTTTTAAACCCTTTGTAATCATCAAACAATTTAAAATCTCAATTAAGTTAAATTTTTCTTTATTCTTTTCCTTACATAAAAATCCAAAATGGACAGATTTGTGCAAGACCAGTAAGTATTTAATTTCGTTTTCGACCTCTTATTTAACTTTAGCAGTTTAACTAAAACAAATTGACCTAATTTCTAACAGAAGTATTGAGGATAATATTCTATAATTTCTCTTAGTATAGCCACAGCTTTGTGAGTTTATGGAATTTATAAATACTGCTGTTGAAATGTTGAACATTTAAAAATAAATGTGTTTAGATATTATTGCGGATATCTTTACGAGTCAAAATTCATTGCATTACTCAATACAATGTAGCAGCATCAGCCAAACTTACTTCCTCAACTAACCACTTTATATTTGTGTAGTAACTGATTCGTTGTGTTGCGTTTTTGTTTAGTCTGGTGCAAGCGGAGTACTGGCATGACCCATTAAACGAGGCGGAGTACAAAAATAAGAGCATCTATTTAGCTGACATCAACCAGGAAAACGTAAGATATGAGATGATATGTGAGAATGATCTCAGATGATCTTAATTGACACAGATCATTTGAATAACCTGTGTCTTGACAAATGAACAATTAGAACAAATGAACAAATGAACTTGTGGTTGACTTGTTGACCCGTGGTTGACCCGTGGTTGACCTGTGGTTGACCTGTGGTTGACCTGTGGTTGACCTGTGGTTGACCTGTGGTTGACCTGTGGTTGACCTGTGGTTGACCTGTGGTTGACCTGTGGTTGACCTGTAATTGACCTGTAATTGACCTGTGGTTGACTCCATCTCACTTTGTTGTTCTTGGACATTGATTTACAGCAAGTCAACGAAACCTACAAGACAAACCTTCAGAAGCTCAAGAAGTTTGTGATGGTGATGTTTGGCAACGATACTATGGTACAGCCTAAGGAGAGTGAGGTAATAAACGCAATCTCTCCATCGTATAATTCACTTCATCTTGTTGAATCCATTATTCAAACCAAGAAAACCATTTTGTGATCTTACAAATACAGTGACACTCAGCATTGCCCCATACAGCCCAATTCAGTTTTCTCTCTTAACATAAACGTAGAAATGTAAATTTATAATGAAACTATAACCTCAATAGAGTTCTTTACCCTAATTTTCAAGTACAATTTTATTCTGTAGGGAGTTAAGGTTAATCTGCTTCCTGACCATTCCATTGGAAATAGATCTCCTTCAAAGGTTCAAAAATCAGCATCTGCAACTTGTGTTCTTGAGCAAGTTACTTTACCACAATCTGGAATGATGGGATTTAATCAGGAAGGCCAAAAGCATCTGAACCGTCCTAAAACATTGAGAGATGTTGAAGAATCCATGGTTTTCTAAATGGTTATAGCTATCCACCAATCACATGCATCAAAATGTTATGTGACTTACAATTCATATAAATTCTCCACCCCCCTCCCAATTGTAGTGGTTTGGCTTCTACAAACCCGGACAAGATAAGGAAGTGTACACAATGCAGGAGAGTCCACTTTACATGAAGGTAAGATGCTCCCTGAATCTTGTATTCCTCTATCACCCGGAAAAAACTATACTAAGAAAGAAAAAATAACTATTCTTGGTTGCAAAAAGCATCAATAATTTTTTGAATTGAATGATTTGAAGTATTGTGATTGAGCTGAATGTTGTATTTGATATATTACCAATATTTCTGAAATATTCCTTTAATATTCAGAAATTAAATTCAGTTTGGAATTAGTTCGGAAAATATGTAATGTTATAATTTGATTTTGCTGGCGCGAACATCTTTCCAACATATCTAGTGGAAAATGGGAAAATTAAATTAAAATTGACCAACCAGTCTTAATACAGGGTGCCCCACATAAAAAAGAACAAGCATATGTCCACTCCCCTGAGGCTAAAACTACTAATACCAATGGATGGAGAACCTTTCTAGAAGAAAAATCATACCAAGATATTTTGATTCTGGTATCAAATTATGTGAAAAAAAGATATGTGAAACAAGGTTTTTTTGCACTGAGAAATAACTGAACTCTGCTTGCAAATTTAACCTGCCATGTGAAAGGACCTCTTACTTTGCTTCACAAAATAGGGTCTGGAGCTAAAACTACTAGCCCAAATCAAGTTATCTTTGTATCATTTTTCTTCTAGAAGTTTAGGTAGTTTTGGACTTGGGGTAGTAGTAGTAGTAGTAGTAGTAGTAGTACATTTATTTGCAACGCTGCCATTAACACAGAATAGAAGAAAACATAATTCACTTTAACAAAGAATAACCAATTAAATGATCTAATTATAATTATATACAGAAGTATTAAATTGTAACCAAATTAATGACAACATTTAGGTATAAGGTGAAGCGAATTGCTTTTGTACCCTAACCTATTGACAGACAATCTATATGGTCAACACACAGGACAAATGACATTATACGTAAACAAACAATATTTTGTCTTCTTTGCATCTTAGGACAAGTTGGGATTGCAGGAGATGGACAAGCAAGACAAGCTAGTATTTCTGACGTCTTACACTGATCATCTGCAGTTCACTACGCCGTGGTTTGAAAAGAATCTGATTCCTTACATAAAGTAAACCTAACCACCCCCATCACACACCCCTGCAAGTGGGAATTCATCTGAGACATAATGACGCCATGGGTTTGTTTACCTATATGTGCTTTCCTATGGGAGCAAAGTTAAGACGCCAGACAGGGATGAAGACACTCATAGAAAAGTATACATGTAAATAAAGCGCGACGCTATTGCACTATAAACCTTCAAAGATATAGACCTTGTGCATAGAGCGCCCTCAGTGAAGACAAGATTAGAATAAGGACACACTTTGTGCTTTAGTTTGACTGAAATTAAAGGTAGGATACACCATTGGTAATTGCTTAAATTATCATGAAATTTGTTGATATCTGCAAAAGGTATCCTACCTTTAAATACAAAAACCTGTAAACAACGAGGCCGCTCTATGCAAGAGATCTGTTTGAACAAATTTAAAATGTTGCAAATAATGGTCATTTCATACATTTAGGGTTCAAGGTTTTTATACTCCAATGTGAGATTAAAAAATATAGAAGAAATAACTAATTCAATAGAAAAAACTAAACATTTTGTACGTTTTGGTCCGATTATACCCAGCTGATCATGTCAATAATTTACTCTCATAGCTTAGGTAAATCTTTATTATACAAGTGATTAAACATTTTGTACCGACTTCTATAGTTATAATAATATAGATCAATTAACAATTCTTTTTTTTCTTTCTTTTTTTGAAAGACTGCTTTTAAATTTTTGAATGTGATTACAGTTACCAGAATATTACACATGTGCAAAAAGGTAAGATACAATATTCACACCAAATAAATATCTCTAAAAGTCACAGAAATTATACTAATGATGTCGTTCTGCTATAATGCTTGTTTATTGTACAATACCCATCATATTTGTCTGGTAATATTCAGATGTCAGTTTACTCTTCTTTTTTTAACTAAGCAATATTCTGGGTTACATTTGTTGGCGATCAAAACCAAATAATGGTTTCTGTTTTTTCTCTTTGGTTCATCTTTTGGGGATTTGAGTATTGCACGACTGCGCAATTTTTGCTGGTTGGAAATTATACCCACAAAAAACTACCAAAACATTCTTGGTTATGACTCTTGTGACTGCCAAAACGCAATCCAAATAAAAGCTTAGTTTGGTCGTAAACAATTCTGTCATTTTTTTTTACACAAAAATATAACAACCTATAAGAGCTGAATTGTTCCATTATATTACTTGTCTCATTATATTACTTATCTCATTATATTACTTGTCTCATTATATTACTTGTCTCATTATTATTACTTATCTCATTATATTACTTGTCTCTATGTTTACATTTCAACACTTTAAAGGTTTAATGTTCGTTTAAAAATGAAGTGTTGCTGATGTACATATTTTTATATAATTCATTTTTTTTCTTTCTTGAAATGCATTAAAATCGACTTGATTCCAAGTAGCATTACAAAATGTTTATTTCACTTTGGAGGCTTTGTTGTCTGCATATTTTTATATATTTGTATGTATATCTATATGTTTTGTTAATTTCCAAGAAAATGTAATTTTAATTGAAGTGCAAGGCTAACTCCCTTACAATTTTTTGTTTTCAATTCAAGAATTTTTTTTTTAACCAATTTCAATGATTTAAAAAAAAAAAAATTAATATCAATATTTGGCGAAATTTACTTAAAATGTAAGGTTAACCCCGTAACAAATGTTTGATTAAAAACAAATATAAACTCAGCAAATGTTAATGTCCGGACACGGCCGTTGCAATATTTGTCAGCTCACCAAATGCTGACTGTTTAAAATAGGGGTCTGAATTTATGTGTAACAACCACGTGATGCGCGGTGATTTTCGCGGCCACTTTAAATTTGGGGTCCGCCCACGTGCAACTGTTTGGTCTCTTTCATGCCGTTTGCGTGCTCGATGTTTCAAGGTAATATTTCTGGTTGTTTTCATTCATTTGTAAACATTATTTCACTATTTCATTGCCACCAACTTTATTACCGATATATATAGACCACTTTCATGTGAAATATGAACGTAAGTGCTGTAGATAAATGTGAGGTTTTTTAGAGGTTTTGTTCGCGCAATAATGTGCAACCTGCAAGACTGCTCGTACACAGCGACCGCGCTGCTTTGTAGACGATAATTGCACAGTCTAGCGCTGTGTGCTGCGCTTTTTGCGTGTAGCGTGCGTGGTAGCGAGCCGCACACTATAGCCTTTGCGGCCGGATATACAGCGCTGTTTAATTGATAATTATAATACAATAATTAATGTTACTGTATAATTGTCCCTTGTTTGGTAGTTGATGATCGAACACTACATTGCAGTTGATTTGTATACCAGCTTGAGCATATAAACACAGAATTCATGCCATCAAGGTAAGTTTAAGGAATAATTGGTTATTTCTCAATTTGTTTTGAAGGCCTACTTCACGTGTACCGTGTAGGCCTAACATTAGGTTACCAGTACAATAAATAAAATTGTGAAGACGTTAGTTGTGAAAGGTTAGCCTAGCATTTTTTTATAAAAATTTGCTAAAATTTGATATAATTATAACTTGCATTTTAACAAACATTTTCATTAAATGTAAAATTGTAAGGGGTTAGCCTTGCATTTTTATGAGCAATTGTTATGCTTTTTATTTAAAAAAAATTAAGATGTTAGCTCTGTATTTTTATCAAAAATAGGCAATAATCGATTTTTATGAAAGCCTTGTATATTTAAAAAGAAAACGGTAAAAATTGATTTTTATTAATTTTATTACAAATTGTAAGGGTTAGCCTTGCCTTTTTATCAAAAATGGGCAAAGATGTATATTTTGAAGAGAACAAATAAAAAAAAGTTATATTGGAAGGTTTAGCCTTGAATTTTAATTAAATTTGGCCGAAATTAGAAAGTATCAAAGAATAGGGTTTGCCTTGTATTTGTATTTAACTATGACCAAAATGTTAATGTTTTTCTGAAATTGAAAATGTAATGAAATTGAGATAATACCCAGGGGTATCATTCACCTTTCTTTCGCCACTACTTTTTGAGGATTGGTGAGAAGATGAAAAATTGCGACAGCATTGTTGGTCGGTCTATGTTGCTTTATTCACTATTATATCGTATACTAAAGTGCATAAACTTACTTTTAAAACTTCAACTATGATACACCATTCAGTTATGTTAAACGTTGTTACTTTTCGGCTCCGTAGCTGCGAAACATTTATAGAAAAATCATAAATAAAGAACAAAAACACTTGACGCTTAGGCATAACACTAGCAGTGAAATAACTTAACCCCTTAAACGAATGTAACTCCTGCACTGTTTTAGCAATATTATTTGGGAAACGCGCTTTATGACACTTGATTTAGGGTCAACGCGCTGCTCTATACCACAGATAGTGCATGCTTTTCATTTGCGCCAAAATCCGCATTCCCCTGCATATTATTTCACAAAGATAATTTATATTAAATTATTTCGGTAATTGTTCAATAAAAACAATAACGTAATTTTTAAACTACTGATATTTTAATACTTTAATTTTTAATTTACATGATAAATTGACAGACTAAACAATTGTTTTTCTTCACTAATTTGCATTACTACTCAAATGTTATACTCGGCCCATACAACATTTATTACCGTACATTAATCTTTACGTGTACATAGTAATAAATTAGATAGACAAATCGTTGGGCTACAAAGTACTAACAAAACTTCTCCAATTACATAGTGTACATTAAAAACAAAACAGTGGTAATACAACATAGCATTTATTTAATATGTGCAATTTAGTTTTCTTTGTATAACTTTAACACAATACATATAGCAAGATGCATATTTTGTAAGCCTCTTCGACAATTATAGACACTTTCTGTACAATTCATAATTACTAAGTGACATAATATAAACATCCTCTGAACATATTATTAAGCCATTCATTAAGTCTGGAGGCTACATCATTGTGCTTGCTACATCACCGCCATCATGCTCACCAGGAACCCACTCGGCTGCCCCTTCTTTGCCCTTCAGGCCGATTGGTGGCGCCCTAGGTAATTCCTGGGGGGGTTTCCGCCCTGATTCCAGGTCTGCCTCGTCCGAGTCGTCATCGGTCGGTGGTGCCGAACTCATCCGGCCATTAGCTTGTTCAGTCGTCGCAGCTTTGTCCGCGACTGCGGTGGAGTATTTAGGCGGGTCGTGGTAGGCCTCAACCGCAACCGTGATATCCGAAGCATCACCGGCTTCGCTCTTCGAGCCCTGGACGGCAGCAACCGCGCCGTTACCTATTGCCGCTGCCGCCGTTGCCTCTCCAGCCACCGGGGAGGGAGCTGAAGCTTCGTCTAGATTCCAGTCGGACACTTGTAGCCCCTTGTTGTCATAGGACAGGGCCGGTGTATCGCCTGTGTCATCCGCGTCGCCACGGAACGAGGCTACGATGTCGGCTACCTCACTGGTCAGTTGGCCGCAACTGCAGCCAAAGAAATGACCAAAGCACCACAGGCCACAGCCTCGCTTAACGCCCTGCCGACCATAGCTAGTGCGTTTATTGATTTCTTTCTTCATCAATTCAATGTTTCGGTCCACCTGAAAATAAAAGTTAAGAAACAACCAAACAAATTTAGTAAGTCAGACGTCTGTTATTATAGGAACATCAATCATGGGACTAACATCAATCAGTCTGAACTGTCTCTTCTTTGTCTTTCAGTTCAGGTTGAAAAATTACTTATTATTTTGTTGGAAAGAAAATGTTTCCAAATTCTCTCTTTCAAGGTTAGTCGTTTGTAGGGTGTTGTATCCGACTGGTATAATACAGATACAGGATGGTTGGTCTCGAGTTGATCTCAGCTCGACTACCGCGAAGCTTTTAGTTTCTAAGTTACTTAGTTACTTCTAGTAACTTTTGTGTTACTTCTAATTACTTCTATTTTTAATTACGCAACATGCGAGGCACATCTTTCACATTATTTAGCTTACCACTGAAAGTGAACTTTAGTTATATAATTCATCATCTAATATACCTCTGGACAATAGATGTGAATAAGACGTAGTTTTAGTTAGATAAGCGACTCAAAGGCTAGACGAATTGGCCCGACGAGGAATAACAAATGTCCATCTTTTTGTCATTTCTCCTTCACATACCTCATCAATCTTGTGACGTAGTTTCGTCTCTTCGTCAACCTCCTCTTGATAAATCTCGTCATCCGTGCGGCGGTCTGCATCTGTCTTATCACCGAGAGAGTGACGCAAGGCAACCAACTAAAAAGACATGAAAACCAACGAAAACAAACGCGTTAATGTCATTGTGCTTCAACCCCTCCATCAATTTATACTTGGATTCGCTGTAGCAAATTCTGTCCAAGTTTCTCCGGGCCTGTCGATGTAAAACAAAACAATTCTTTGAACATTGCTTGTAAGCACGAGTTTCTTTTTTTTTTATTCTGATCTTTAGAAACTCTTTATTAAAAACTTAAATCTGACGTCACTTAACGTTGCATGTCAAGAAATCCAATCTGTTAAATGTATACCTGACTTTGGGCACTATTTACTATAATCACACCCTTTCTTTCACGCCATTATTTTCTTATTGTAGGCTACTGAAGATAGATGGAACGTCTTAGAAGATTCGTAACGACATGTGGTGAGTTTATAACAATCCTTATTTTGAATATTTGTCTTAAAGGTAGGATACACCATTTGCAGATTTCGAAAAGTTTTACTACCGAATTATTAGGAAATATCTTACTAATTTGAAAGTAAATAATTATTCAAGGCATCCAGTAAAGTGAGTGACTGTATATCCTGCAATTAATCTGATATTTGTTGTTCACATTACGATCGCTGGAAAAAACAAAAACAAGAAGAACAACTGCCCGACGCCGGTTGAAAATAAACGCTGTTTTTCCTGTTTTTTTCTTGACATCCATGATTGTAAAACTTTTAGCAGGTAATGCTCGGTTCAGACAGGCGTTCCACAGTCGCGCCGAACTAAATTGAAATTAAGTCGCTCCTGAGTCGCTCTAACAACTCCAGCTGTCGATCGTTCGCCGTCTGGCGCGCCTTGTCGCCCTTACTTCGTTTCAGACGTCGGACTCAATTCACTCAAAACCGAGCGTCAGTTATACATCCCCCTCAAACAAAATAATATCCACCCAGTCCTGATAATTCAAGCATCTACCAATGGTGTATTCTACCTTTAATGCCAAAGACATTTTGTTATATAATTTTAACCTTGGGCGTGAAGACGATTGCTTGTAAAATTTATTATTTTAAGTAAAATATGCATAATTCTCCGAGGACGGATGAATTTCAGTAATTCATTTTCGTTTAAATTAGTAGAAGAACATGCTCGCCTAATATTTCGTTGACGGTGTGGCAAATTGAATTGCTTTTTAAGGGAAGACATCGTTCTTCTTGAGGTGGCTTTGTTTGAATTCACCTTGGGTATAAAGACGATGAGTAGAGTCAATGTGACTGCTGTCCAGGTCAATGCAGCGATGACAGCGTAGGAGACTTGCGGTGTGTTACCAAGTATGAAGGAGAGAGGTGCGGTGACAACGCTCAATGTAACCACGCAGTAGATAGCAATCCCGGTCCAAAATGTGTCATTCAGGGAAAGAATCTTCAATTCGCGAGTCTCGTAGGCCAGGAACGCACCTATGTGTGCAAACAAGGGTTATTAGAGAGATTAGAGAGATTACAAAAGCGTTTAATTAAGCTCATCATAGGTGATGATGATGATGATGATCATGCATTTGTAAAGCGCCATCTATCTAGTTGCCTATTCCGAGGCGCTGCCAGGAACACCGGGGCGAACCCCTTCTCTTAGCGAAGAGTGTTACTGGGTTCTTTTACGTGCATTACACAACGCACGGGACCTACAGCTTTACGTCCCATCCGAAGGACGAAGCAATATAGTGGTTTAATTGCCTTGCTTAAGGACACACGTGTCGACACCGGGACTTGACCCCACGCTCTGCGGAACAGAAAACCGAGTTCTTAACCGCCCGGCCACGACACTCTAACGACAGGTGCTAACTATAATTGCTACTCGAGTGCGTTAGAGTCCTTTAATTTACAAACTCCTAGCAATCAACGGAGCTCTGTATTCAAAGATTTGCCATGGAGCTTACAACTAAATAAAACATGGTGCATCTCATCCCACCTCCTTAAGTAAACCAAAGAGTTCTTCGCAAAGCTAACTTGATGCCACAACCGAAATGTAAAACCAACCGATTTAGAGACAGTGCCCCCCCCCCCCCCCCCCCCCCCATGATTAGTCTAATTAATTCTCAATAATTCCCTTTTGAATGTGTTTTTATTCAACGTGTTTATACTGTTTTATACGTTTTTAGTTTGTCGCCATGTTTAAGTTAAATGTGCGCATGTTTAAACAACAGAAAAGGCCATTCACAGCAGTGTGAAGATATTAATGTTAAAAAACAGACATTATCATAAACTATAAAGTCTTTGAAAGAATGCACGTGCACATTACTGAAATGGCTTCGCGAATCGAGTGCTGTGAACAATTTAATAATAAAGTCTTACCGAGTAAGAGTGCCAGGCCGTGAAAGACGAACAGACCCACAATAAAGTAAACAGAGTCTCCTTTGGTACAATACTCAACCAGGTCATTGTAGAGCGTGTTTTCGTCTTCGTTCAGCTGATAGATAACCCAAAGAAAGAGACATTGAAGTTTAAAAAGTTTCTAAAGGTTTGAATAAAAAGTTGGATTTGTTTGTTTTAATATGATGAATTCAAACACTAATCTTTGAATAATGAACTGCTTTCGGAGCCTGCCAATTGAAAAAAATCATAAGCTATAGTACACACAGTCATGTATTGAGGGCTCAATATTCAATAACATAAGGAATTATATATTCTGGAAGACCCCAAAGTCTCTTAGTACATGTATATGCTATGAGCTTAAACAAAAAAAATGCTAAAGTCGGATGCGATAGCGAGATTTGCACACCTCTACTTTTTCTCTCTATCTCAGAATAAGTACATTGGCTTTCAGATGAGGAAGCGGCAGCCAGTCTATAGCGAAAATAGCGATAGGCGTAATCTCGTTTGTCTGCGCATGACATCACCCATACGCGTTAATCTAACACAAGCCAATTGTATTTCATATAAGCAGCCATGTTTTGTACAATTTTGTTTACGAAGGAGCGTCATAATTTTGCAATACTTTGAGAACCAGACATGATATCGTCTGTTTACCCGCTCATCCACAATTTCCGTAGTTGACTTCATAGGGAACGCTACAATCCAGACGACTAACGCGGCAATGTCGACAATGAAGAAGATTAGCATGGTCCGGGCCATGTGCCCACTGTGAGGATCCTGCAAATAAATTACATGGATAATTATAATTATTATTATTACTTTATTCAGGCATTTTACACACAGATAACAATACAAGTAAAAGTACGAGAATAACATGACAGGACAAGAACATGTGAAGGGCAGCTAAGGAGGAAACTAAAAGTAAATAAAAACACTGTCTCTAAAAAAAAGGGTGTCACTCCAACCCTTCACAACACAGATCACAAACACATACACACAGACCAATTACAGGCGAAATAAAACAATTACAAATGCAGATGGGCGGACAAGATACAACAAAATAAAATAAGAATTATGTAAAAAGAAATTAGGGTAAAAGCTCCAATTTGTGTGAGAATATTACATAGTTAGTTGGCAAATTGTTCAGCAATTCCACAGAGAAGTAAAATTGTTTGGTATTATGGTCTTTTTATGTATTTGTATGTTTACTGTTTTGGTGTGCGGTTTATCGTGAGTTTAATGCCATATCTTTTTGAGCCTATTTTAATAAAACCTGTAAAAATGCACCTGCATGACTTAAAACCTTTAATTAAAGAGTGGAAAGAAAAATACGCACTGGTTTCCACAGGTTAGCCTTGGTCACCAGCAGCTTGTGTGCCCGATATATCTTGGAGAACAGCACTCCGTACGCACATGCAAATCCAATGGTGAGTGTGGATGAGCTCAGCTGATAAATATATCAAAGAATATGCACATATTTATTATTAGAAAAGTTAGATTATTTTAAATAAAATAACCATAAACATACTTCGATGCACATTTATTTTTGTTCAGTGGTGTGCTGCTAAATACGGAGCATTACATTTGTAATATTTTACAAATTGGATGCCAAATTTAATATGCAAAGCAAATTAAACTGCCGTATGGAAGCATAAATAAATATAGCATGACATTGCGCGAGTGCTCAGTTACATGATAATAATACAAATAGTATTGTTAATAAATACCTTGCAGATGGTAGTGAAGTATTCCTGTCCAACTAAACCGCTGTCTATACCAAGTAATACCACCGAGCCATAGAGGAGAACGCAGCCGAATAGCATGGCGCATAGATAGCCGGGCATGGCTCTACTGAATACACTGTGGGAACAGAACACATTTTATTAGAAGATGGAAACAATACCAGTTATATTCCAGTTAAAATTTGAAACTTGTCAAATTATAACTGAAATAAAACAAAAAATGCCTTCAGGCAGCTTATTCTGGTTGAAAACGAATAACTCGTGATTGTCTTGGATTGTCCATTCTCTTACTAGACGTTAATTATGTTTTCCTTTCTCGGTGTGTTTAGTAGGTCGATAATAAATCAATGACAAGTTAAATCATGTCGGCATTTAAAAAAAGGAATTCCTTTGTCAAACCTTATTTCTTGACATGAGAATAGAGTTTGCATTACGTCCCCTCTCTCTTTCTCCTCAACAGTTTTCCTTATAATAATTATTTTCTTAATAATTCTTGTAAAATTCACAACAATTCACAAAATTCGTAATGATTAACTTACGATCTTTGCCTGTAAGCTATCATAAATAGGGCGAGTATCAAGACCAGAGTTACCCCAACTCCAGAGAAGCCGGCAGCTATGTAAATGTATGTGTCTGGCACATACAGGCTGATATTCCTCTGAGTTGTCTCATCTTTTGGCGCTATTCCACCTGTTAAAAAAGAAAGAACATCTTCTGAACCTTGAATGCAAAACTTAAAGTTGGTCCTCTCTATAGAAGGCGAGGTTTTGAGGACATTCTATGAGAAGTATGTTTACCGAGAGGGGTGATTCTGAAAGGAACGGGCCACCAATTTAGATAATGAAGTTGCTGTGCACAGACATTTGCGTATTTACAAAATCCTCTATTGATATTTTTGCTGCATAATAGACACAATAAGCTACCTTGCCATTCGATTCCCTCGATGATAAGCTCCTCTTTCTGAGGCGAGTATCGGCCAATCGGTACCTCCTTGGTATCTAAGTGAAGAAACATCCAAATCAAACGGGATTGGTGATTGGATGGTCAACAACGCATACGTAACTACTTCAAACTCATTGTTGTATGTGCCAAGCAATCGTATAAGTATTAACACGGTTTCCCAAAAATTATCTAAATAAATTATCAGAATAAGCAATGTAATCTTACCTTTCATTTGACGAATTTCAATCAGTCCTTCCCGATTGCCGTCTTTGGTAAAGCTTACTGTACCCTGCAATTTACAGCACAATGCTGTTCAATTAAACTTTGGTTTTTACCAAATGTTTCTGGTCAAAATTTGAAAGCAAAATTGTTTAAAAAAAAACAGGTTTACAAAATTCTTAATCGGCAGATACATCATATAAAAGTTACTTCTACCAACATAAAATAATGCGCCAATCGCGGGCGCCGATCGCGCGCGCCGATCACGCGCGACGATCACGCGCGGCGATCACGCACCGGACGATCGCGCACTACGATTACGCACTACGATTACGCACGACGATCACGCACGACGATCATGCACGACGATCACGCACGACGATCACGCACGACGATCACGCACTATACGATCACGCACGCCATAACGTTTCTGAAGCAAGCCGTCACGCACACTTACCGAGACTCCTTCAAATTCCAAGTTGTAGAGAGTTTCCATAAACACTTCCCTCATCTCAACGTTCTCGTAGTTGAAATCCTCCAAACTGCCCAATGTCAAATTGCCTGAGGATCATAAACACCATTAACAATCACAGTCGCAGATGACACATTTAAAAATAATGTTTGTTTCTGAAAGACAAATTGTGGGATTTCTACACAATTAAAAGTAGACCATGCAAGAGGCTGGATCAGTTTTATTGGTTTAATATTACAATACATCTTAAGGCCATAAAGGTAACCGTGGACGTTATCGTCGTACATCTTGAATGATAGATACTTTTTAACAAATTACCCAACATGCTGTCAGACTGAATGTCCTTTAACTTGACGTTCAGATATTAGAATTGCAAGGAAACCATAACAAGTGGTTAACGGCAATTAAGATTAAAAACATTTGTTTTTAATTAAAACAATCTTCACTTCATGGTATGATAATGATAACCAATAATCAGGTGCAATTTATAAACATGATTCGGTTGTAGTAGAGCATTAATTATTATATAAATAATATTAGTTTTTATTAAATCTTACTCATGCTTTTATTGAGCGCGAGTGCGATGGTCCATGTAGCGTCGTAGGCGTATGAGGCCGCAGCCTTGTTGGCATCAAATGATGTCTGGTTCTTTTGGGCTTCAAACAGTTTCTCCACAATCGCCTCGTATTGCCTCGCAGTCTTAGAGAGACAGATACCAAATTCTTAAGGTAATCACTTAAGCATGATACAAACAGATTCTTGAATTGTCATCATTTGATGATTTTTAAACTCTTCAAGTTCGATCAACCTTTAGAATTCTCTTAAAAGCTTAACATCCAGTATAAATTTAGGTTTGGAGTGTAAGTGTAAAATCGGGTATTATATCTAGGTATTTCTACACAAACTTGATTTTATGCGTAAAATAGTTTTTAAGCGAGTGATACTAAGTAATGGTGTTTTCAGTTCGTAAACAACATTTCCACAGGTCATTAGTGAACTCCCAATAGATACACCATTAGAGGTGGCAATCCTGGCTAGCCCAATTAGTGTCGACACAGAACCACCAAGCCCTAATTAAAGGAGAGACACATTTCTAGCTTCCAAGTTATAACACCCATGGGACTTCATTAAGTTTAAAACGTAATTCTGACTCGGCCATAAACTCCGCTTTCAGTTTTACAGGGACCCTTGGGATTTCCAGTTGGCGATGGTTTTGTTGCTGAGAAATTGTATACTTACGTAACCAGACGGAGTTTCCCTGTCTTTGTAAATACTTAGGGGTATATTCTCGGTCGAGATGTAGCCCTTAATTGCCTCGTACAGTTCCTCTGGAGTGCACGTGATTTCCGCGTCTGGTTGCTCCCACCATTTATCCAGGTACCCGCCGGGAAGGAACCAGGCATAATGTTTCCCATAAAGCCCCTGTTGATACGCCTGTTAGCGAACATAATAAGAACAACTGATTAAGTCTTCGTAAGGAACACATTGTTAAGAAAAGATCGAACGACCCCATTCTTGGTATATACATGTAGTTGAGGAAAAAAAAGTACTGTATAATTTTATTTTTAAAAAGGCTGGTGACTTACCTGACAAAATACACGCCTGGCCATGTTCTCGTAAAAGTTGCCAAAGATAATCCATGCTCCTTTGCTCTAAAAGGAAAGAGAACATGTACAACAGTTTACCCCTTGATGTTTAGACAATATTATTGCATTAATTTGAAACAAACTAAAATAAGAAGTATCTTTAGAAATAGACTTGTGACTCTGTAATGATCGTAACTGTTACCAACCTTGAGATTCTTGACCTGTTCCGTTGGATCCACAGTGAAACTTTCTGAGGTTATCAGCTCGATATCACTATTTGCCAGGAGTGTGCTAAAATCGTTGATGGACTGAGGAAATATAGTGTGAAAACACAGACGTACATTATCGTAATTTGTAAAATTGGTAAATTTTTTTCTTCAATTTTTTAAAACATTCGGTTTTGCAACTTTATTTAATCGCCCTTAATTAATCACTCCGGGGGCATGTCATATGTTACTATAACGGTCTGCTCCCTAGGCACAACGTTTAAAATAGCAAAGAACATTTAAATACTGTAAAATAATATAAATTTGATCACTCAATCAGTGGCTCATTATCAGTAAGTGGGTTTATAATAATTACCGTTGAAAAGACTTCTTGGTTTTCGTGTAGGGTGGCCACTCTTGTCCAATTGTATTGTTTGATCATTGCCAGGCGGGCGTTGTTGTACTGTGAGTCGGCAGCGTTTGTACGGAAGAATGTCTTGTACTGGCTACGGACGGACAGCGCAGGGCTTGAAGCTGAATACGATATCTGGAGGGAAAATAACAAAATTCACCTGCATCAGGCTTTGTTTTAAATTAAGCATTTATTACAAGTGGACATTGTAGCAGGTGCAATTCCAATTCAGTAACAAACAAGAGGTGCAAACATGCCTATCCCATCGGTACAAAACACTGCCTCATAGTCACTACTGAAATAAACAACTGAGGTTTTGGAGGTTACCCTTTTCATCTACTATTCACCTGTTAGTCAATTACTGTCCCCTAATCTTTACCTGAATAACGTTCCAGAGGTCGGCAGCCAATGATATTGTCTGAGCCACAGAGGAGCAGCCAGCACCCAGCAGCATGTAGTATTTGGTAGCGGAATTGATGTGCTCAAACAGAGCCTGTGTGGCTATCCCAGCATTGCACTGTGTGAAACAAGATGTGGCTATAGTCGATTAAACGTGACATGTATGTGCTGTTATCTCCCGTGAACAATTTTGATTTAACTTTTATCTGCACTTCATTGTAAAATGGGGCAAACAGGTGAAATATTTGGGGAATTGTACCTTTGATGACGTGACAAGCATAAAATTTCACACAAAGTCAGAGTATGTCATGAGAAAGATGATTGATTATAGAGCCATCGCAGATTTGACCTTTGAAGAAATAGGTAACAAGCAATGACAGTCATTTTGATATTTTGAAAATTGCTTTTTATTCTACCTATATTTTGAAATTACTCACAAAGCTATCATTCCAGTTCATGGCGAGCTGGTATCCTGGTAAGATGTCTTCTTTATCGTTGATATGTTTTAAGGCGAGGTTTGCTGCCAGCAAGGCGCTGTTCCCTCGGTGAAAACTGTCCCCGGAGATTGGAAAGAACCCCACGATGTACAATGTGTACGTCTGGTTCGCTGATAGCACGTCAGTTGATGAACTACCTGGGACGTTGGTAGACCCGACCGGCCCTGTTATCACACCGGGCTGGGGCGTGGTGGTGAACTGAATACCAGACGTGCCTGATATCATAGTGTCAGTCAGGACAGTAGTACCGGTTGATTGGGGCAGACTTAGGGAGACAGTGGTGATGGAGTCTGCCGAGGGTTGAGGGGTTAAGGAGACGGTTGTGTTCATGGTTGGCTGTTGAGCGTCGATGGATGAAACTCCGCAGACAAACAACACCAGGGTCCAGTAGTGTTCCATTATTGAAAACAACAGTTTTACTCTGTATTAAGTGAGATAGAAAACGCATAAGAAATCTTTCAATTGCAAATGCACTTGAGTTTGTGTAACTTCCTTTGCAGTTTTCATCAGTTGGTAGTGTTTGTAAATCAAGGACACCGCTGTGACACCACGTTGGTAAATTGGGGATGGAAATCTAGTCTGATACAACAGATATAAAATATCGCCAGCTAAAATTCAATATTACGAAATAGCAGAAAACGTGAAATTAACAGCACAGTAGCACACTAAACTATAGCAGTTAAAATAAAAAGTCGTCAACCATCCTACACATTAAAAAAGGATTTATTTAAATTATGTGCTTGAAAAAACACAATATAGCACCATAGTCCGATTGAAGTACGTAGGTTTACGTAAAAATATTTAATCAATGAGACAGAAAATTGTTGAGAACTGAATCGGCGTTTGAGACTCTCCCAAAGGCCAACTGAACGCTTAATTTGACGAGGGCTGAGTTTAATTTGACAGGTTTCGTGTTTCAAGGAAACATTAAGATTGATTGCATCATTGGACATCTTGCGAAGACATGACAGATGCAGCTGCGTTGAGATTATATTACGCTCGGATGTTCGTAGAGTTCACTACCCTAGTATCAGTATTATGAGCAATAAATCATGTTAAAAGGGAACCAACGATGAACAGAAAGACCGGAGGTCTCTGTGAATTAATCTCGTGTATACTCAATTAGGACCCCTCCTTTCCCCTGTGCGTTAAGGTAGAGTCGGGTGATCTTTGTATCGCTAGGATTGGTATGACAATCATTAAATGTGCACCCACTCAGAGTCATATGCTCAATTACAAATATCAAAGAATACCCTCAAAGACACCAGCAACGCCCAAGGTCATGTGTTTATTCTATAGACCAAAATAAGTCAACGTTCTTTACACTAAAACAAAAACAGAAAAACAATGACAGTTGTAATAATAAGGCACATGGTTTCAAAAACATAAATTTAAAAAGAAATTAAAACAAAATAAAACACGTATATCGAAAATAGTACACGTGGTTCCACATTTGCTATATATTGGCATTTTAAAGGTGAGTTAATGTCAATTATCAGCCTTAAGCAGTTGCGTCGTGCAAAATTGTGAAACGTGTATAGCCTACAGAACTTTTTTAAAAACCAATAAGGTCAAAAATTGTATTTCTTAGGCTTTGAATGATTGTTTTGTTTAAATTCACTTTCTATTTGTTCTTTGTTGCCCGAAACAAATCAATTTATGGTTATTGGTGTGGTTGACATTTGTATAGGCTAACACCATTCTAACGGACGACAAATGTATCTTTCATGCTAAAAAAATGATAGAATTAAAAGCAGGATATCTAAACAACAGTCGACATTCAATCGCAAAACTTCTGGAGAAATAAAATAGAAACAAAATGTTAACTGAAACAAAATGTTAACTTTAACAAAAATGCCATAAACCATGTGCCCACTCCTACATCTACATTGTATATTAAATGTTTTACATAAATTTAGTTAAGAGATGACATCAGAGGTGACATAATTCAAAGGCGATCTGACCTGCGACGTCACTCCTCACTTAATCCAATTTTATGCAAAATACAATGCGTAAACTGTAAACAGAGGGCATATCTATCGTCTATATAGCTAGTTGTGACCTAAACCAATTCAATCCCAGAAGGTATACAAACAAACGTTAAATAGGAATTCCTAAAGGAATAAAGGTCTCAGTTTGACCGAGGAAATCTAGAAATCTGTTGAGTTTGCGTATATACACGCGTTTTTTTCTTAAAGGCAGAAATTGACAAACAAATTGTCTCAGGAGGCGTTGATGTCGCGCGCACAGAACATGTATTGGACTTGTATTTATTCTTGTTATATTATTCTGTATTATATTGTGGGGAAAACTAATCAATATATTGTTCATTCCATGGGGGCTTTTACTCAATTCATAGCTTACTTAATTATCTTTTTACCAACAATGCAGCAATCGTATTTTACAAAACAAATAATACTATTAGTTTTCCTTTTTCTCTCGTCGTTTATTTTTCAATACGCGCATTGACGTCAGTCTTTGCTAAAGGGAGACCTTTCCAAAGAGTTGTAAGCAGGTGTTTAAATAGCATTTAGTCCAATTACGTGACGAGGACAAACCCGTGAACAAACAGCTTGACCTTTGTGATATCTATTTGGGCTCTTTCCCCTTCATCCCACAAAATAAAAGCGAATAACGATGGTTTGTGATAAAAAGAAAGAACATTCGTCTGGATTGCGCCATTTTGTGCGCTTGGTGTGTTTTCCATAATAAGATAACCTTGAAAACGGATTTTGGTAATTATCGCCTAGGAATACATCCAGACACAATTAAAGTGCTATCGTTGTTTCCGAGTCCGTACGTGATGTCCCCAGTTAATCGTCACGTACGTGGTGTTATTGATGCTGCTCAGGGCTAGTTTTGACAGCTTTGGTTGATAATTTACTGCACTTATTCACTGCTAGAAATAAGTCTACACCAGACAAAATTAGCTGCTGTTTCAGATGGAAAGTTTGGTTAGGAACATTTTCTCCATAAAATAAAATAAAATAAAATAAAATGGTGTGCTTTGGAAAGTAAGCAATATTACGCTCGGTTCAGACAGGCTTTCCACAGTCGCGCTGAACCAAATGAGTGAATTGAGTCCGACGTCTGAAACGAATAAGGGCGACAAGGCGCGCCAGACGGCGAACGAACGACTGCTGGGAGTGGGGAGAGCGACTCAGGAGCAACTTGATTTCAATGTAATTCGGCGCGACTGTGGAACGCCTGTCCGAGCCGAGCGTAAAAAACACTTTTGTACAATCGAAATTCACCTGCAATATTCTAATTACTGTCAAGTGTCAATATTTGTAAAATAATAGACTTTGGTCCCTAGGGCACAACTATCACTGCTAATTTACATTTGTGACTACATGGTGAACATGAATTATCTACTTCAGAAGTGTTGATCCCGATGTTCATTAAAAGTCAATAAAATTGTTAAAGGTAGGATACACCATTAGTAATTGCTAGAATTATCATGAATGGGTGAATGTAAAGGTAGGATACACCATTGGTAATTGCTATGAATGAGTGGATGTAAAGGTAGGATACACCATTGGTAATTGCTTGAATTATCATGAATGGGTGGATTTGAGGGGTTGTAGTTTATAGTAAATATCGTTTAACTAACCTGTCCGAAGTTTTACAATCATGGATGCTGAGAAAAGCAAGAAAAGCGGAATTCGTTTCCAACCGGCGTCAGGCAGTGGTTCTCATGTTGTTCTTCAGTTGTTTTTTTCGTGATCACAGTCCGACGATCGTGAATTTGTATTTGTAATATTACATTTTCGGAACAATTACAGAATATCTAGCGCAATCCTTTTGTTTGATGCCTTCAATCATTCCTTACTTTCAAATAAGTAAGATATTTCCTAATAATTCGGTAGTAAACATACATTTATATCAGCAAATTCTGTATTCTACCTTTAATAATTAATTGTGTTGGTTTTCCCTGCATTTATTCGTAACCTTACATCATGCTATTTTAAGAATTATCGTGCCCTTTGTAATTTGTACAATCAAACCATAAAAACGTACATTAATGAACGTTATAATTATCTAAATATAAGAACCTATAGAGAATTATTCCTATGTCAGTATTAATAGACTGCACGCATGTAATTAGCTACTTGGTTATTACGTGGAGCGACTGCACTATTAAATTGTCATTAGAGATCTGGATGCAAGGTTGTAGAGATTCCATGGTAACGAATTATGCATGTGCATATTGTTATGCTTATCTGCTAATAATTAGCAAATTTAAAGTGCAATAACCTTTAGACCGTATATTATGGGGTGCATGAATAATTCTTGCGGCTTCGAGTATATTTCAATTGTGTAAAATTACAGTTGAAGGTAAAAACTGCAGAAAATGGGTATGTTTTTATCACATTTGGCCGTGGGTGTGTTTAGATAGACCCGACCCAATTGGGGAGAGTTGCAGTTTTTCACCCTCAAGATTTTAAATTTAATTCACGATTTTTCAGTGACATGAAAAAAAAACCAGTATTATCATGAGCAATAAAATAATTGGAGTAAGCAAATTATTTCGGAGGGATATTGGTGGGCAGATTTGATTTCTCGTGGTTTCTTTTTAGTACCCCCATTTTATAAAATAGATGCATGCACACAAACAATACTACAGAAGATTGTATTATTTGGCACAAGGTTTAAAAACGGTATTGGCGCGAACATTGTTAGCATTTATACGATACTTCAATCAACGATCTGTCTGTATAATATCGCACGACATACTACACAGAAACAATTTTTTTTCTCATAGAAATGAGAATATAAACTTACCTTTGACTTTATGTATGGAATTGGTCAAACAAATAATTACCTTCCAGCAGTTTCTACGGCAACGGTAAGGTGAACATCAGGAGATAATTCGCAAATGAGTTAAACGAGAGGACGAACTGTGAGAATTATGTTGTAATTACGAACGAAACGTCCATAGAAGTGTAGATATCTGCATGTACATGTACTAACAAAGATCAGCGTTTCCACCTATCTTTCAATCAGCAAAATGAGGCAGGAACGAACAATGACGGATGTCCGTTAACATAAGGTCCAACTCTCACGTTGACCACATCTACACAGGCGAGCTAAATGCCTTCCCGCCCGTTTTATATCGCAGACGAGATGGGCATAGAGAGGCGTTCGTGATACGACGACGATAACATCAGTATAACAACACTCTATATGGAGGGGGGGGGGCTTACCTGGTAGCCGTGGCTGCTTCACGCTGCCTATATACAGCGCTTCTTCATCGATTGGGAACCATTGATATTATGTATCTGGCCAGAACAATGCGCTTTCATTGCCGCGGCTATGTAAGCTTGTTCGATTTTTATGTGCAACGTTTATGGGGAATCGAAATTATGCCCGAGCATCTGCGGATATACACATGATAATGTGCACATTTAGGATTCTGTACAGTAACGTATCGAAAGGATTCCAATTCGTTCAATATTATATACTCATTTCTGGGTTTTTTTCTGTTGTATAGGCCTAAAGTATGCGTTGATGTCAAACACTATTTGTGTCGATATCTTTTAACGTCAAAATAAGAGAATAAGATAAAGCAGTCCTCATTTACGTTCATATCTACATTGTTTATGCAATAATAATCATCCACATTGTTTTGTAAAACGACGAAACGTGACACCCCCAACGACACGGCAGCAGAAACGCGGCCATTATGGATGACGTGGGTTCACTTGCCAACAATGCATCACAACTCGTCTTGGTCTGTAACGCTAATTGACTAAGTTAAATTGGTACAAAATAATGCTAAGAGGCTGACACCACCAATTGCTAAAAGAAGTAGAATATAAGATGGCCAAATATACAATCAAATGCAAGATATTACGAAATGACTTCTTTTATCATTTTGTAGCCACCATTGCAATTATATCATTGCAACCAATTAATAGTTGTCGTTACTCACGCTAATAAATGAACGCAAGTCATTGATCCACGAGTCGTATATGTCCAAGCTAAGCACGATTTAGCCAAAACCTTCAAGGATTGGTTCTTATTAACGGGTTTTGTGACCTATGTAAACCGTCCAATAGGGAGTTTCTCAATCGACTTAATTTTACTGGTTAATATTATACCTTTCTCTGTTAGTGATTACTAACCACTTATTCGTTTTAACTACATCACTCACTCCCTACAAATATTAACCCGGCACGTTTAGTACACTACAGTTTTATATACTATATGATACGAAAGACTGGTGCAAACGTCAACGCTACATTTTGCTTCTAATTATATTTGCTTAATTGCTTTAAAAAAAGGAAGCATTTCATAGTTAAAACAACGCTGCTTGTCATCATTAACACTGATTTGACGATTACTAAATACATGATTTATTCACTGCGTATATGGTATTACAGGAAATTGTTCTTGTAATACCAATGTATTAAACAAACAACCTATTTTTCAAGTTAAATCATAAAACAATAGTTAAAGCTTTTTCCTCCAATTCTTAGATAAACTATGTGCTTCTTATCGCTGTTGAATATATTCCCACCGGTGTTCAAACACACATCTGGGCCAATTTGAGCTCAAACATTTGCCTGGCCGAGTCCCATTGTTTGCACTTTGCACATCCATCAGCACCGGGGGAGTTTTCTATGAGAAGCCTTGTCGACAAATTGATCTCGCGGGACATAGAGATCTCATTTTCAGGCTCATAATAAAGATGTAAATACGTGGCTTTATAGAGTGATTTGTTCAAATATATAACACCCATACACATATCCTTGTATTAAAATAAAAAGGAATTTGTGCTTGAGTAAACATCGACTTAGAACAGCAAATTCCTGTTATTTCTATTAGACTACAGAAATCTACAGAAAAACTTGGACTAGACTTTGCTACCCCAAATTATAAATAAAACATGATAGGAAGTGAATATCTAGCAAATTTAGTATTATTAAATAGAAGTATTTAAAATAAATAACTCTATTATCTGTATGAACTTTTACTATAAACTTACTACAATCCGTGTCTCAAGCTTATAGCCAACCAAGACAACACCGTGTCTAACAAATAAAATATTTGTCTTATATTTCTCATCTTAATATATATTACTTTTATAAATGCCTCTGAATGTAATCATCAGACAACTAGATTTGATACACCATTCGCAGATATCGAAGGGAAAAAAAATCCAAATTATTTGGAACGTTTTACTTATTCGAAAGTAAATAATGATTGTAGGCATCCGGCAAAAGGATTGCGCTAGATATCCTGTAATTGTTCCAAAAAATTGAATTTTATTTTAAAAAAAATTACGATCGCCGGACGGCGATTGCGACAAAAACAAGAACAACATAAGAACCACTGCCTGACGCCGGTTAAAAACGAACGCCGTTGTTGTTTTTTCAGCATCCACGATTATAAAACTTCGGACAGGTCAGTTAAACAGTATTTACTATAAAATACAACCCCCAAATCCACCTATTTATAACAATTCGATGGTGTATCCTACCTTTAAGGTCCTTGAAAACATAACAATATATATATCTAACTCTGTACAATGATTTAACGCGGACCAAATAACAAGAGAGACGCATTACTGATGCATAATATATGTCTCTTTTGGCAGTCAATTTAACACAAGCTTATTGTGTTTGTTCCGTGTCCCATCAAAACTAATTTCATTTTGATGCGGTTTAATCAAATCTCAATGCTCGGCGGACCTGGGCATATAGCTCGCTGTCTATTCATGAACCTAAAGCAAATTGAATTATATTGCCACTGCGGAGAACTGCACACTCGGCGATTGGCACGATCCAAAAATGCAACAAAAAAACTAACAAAAAGGATTTAAAATTCAATATAGAATCTCCTGGCCGAGGTCATTGGTTAAGAAACTCATTGAATTACTATTTGCATATTATTTTGTTGTACATGCATTACTAACAACACCTGGTAAATAATATACGCTGTCCTAATCTTCTTTTCTTTTTTGTATTAATATACAACTAAACCACAAGAAAAACTGACTAGGTAAATTTGTATAAATTAATGTTCTTTTTGTTGTGTTTTTGATGTGTTTTTAAGATCATAACTTGTTTCATTGTAAAGTTGTCTTGATTCGGCATATGCCGCGATGACAATGCTATTGTAATAAACCATTTCAATTCAATTCAATTCAATTTACAAAACATGTAAGAAGGAAACAGAAATTTGATGAATAAGCAAATCAATTTGAAATATTACTACTTTGACCTAGGCAGAACAATGAATAGTTTGCTTTATTTAAATATTTCTCTGGTTTAAAATATGTGAATAATTTTTTTTTAAATTTAAATCAATGTGAGAATAAATTGGTCACTCTCGGCATGAATGTTTTTTCACAGCTGTTTAATGGGAGATAATGACCAATAACATGAAAAATGAAATTATAACAAAATAGTGAAAAGCAGAAAGACAAAATGTATAAATACAATGTTCAGTATAATAAATAAATAATATCAATTGATGCTATGCAGCATCTTGAGCGGATGCAGCCAAGAGGCTCGTTTCCATGGTAACAAAGTGCAAAAGATTACAAGACTGGCAGAATCTATCTATTCAGCATGGCTGAAAATGCAGAAACGGAAGGTTGAGGATTTCTTTGTATTAATTCAACTCCTGGTAAGAGTGGGGCCGAATGCCTAATGGCTTAAAAGCATTTAAGAGTTATCTGACGTCTTTAAGAGGAACGAAGAGGATGTACAAGAATCTTAATACGCTGGGCTAATAAACGCCCCAAGGTTTTGACTTTTGTTCAAATTGGTACATGTAGTAAATGAGGATTAATTAATGAGTACGTAAATTGAAAGAAAATGAAAATCTATATGGGAGGAAAAGGTAATGTAGGCCTATTCTTCAACTTCTCAGACTAACGAAACTGAATTCAATACAAAAATAGCTTGCTTGTAAAAATAAAACAAGCAAAATAATTTAAAACGGGGACAGGAAACATAAACAAATTCAAAGCAAAATATCTGACAGACAAACTGGTACCAGAGCTGAATACCTCAACAACTACAACACAATGCCGCTGTCACTACCAAATGAACACACCAAGTTAAACATGATGTTTCCAATGAGGTTGACCAATTTGTGTTTGTACTACAAGAGAACTAGCCTCGGTACAAGGAACTCTGTCAGTTGCCAAAGAGCAAATGTTTGTTGTTCAGCAACCTATTTGCATAATTGTAGACGCACGAGACCGTTCTTTGTGTTTTGCATAGTGCACAGCGTATAGCTCGTGTTTACCGCGTTCATAGTGACAAGATATACCATTCATTGACGTCACTACTGACGAACGACCGAACCAAGTTCCATCGCAGCACAAACAAATCGAAGTTCAACTTCAAGCCCAGGCCGGATTAACGGAATCATTCAAATGTTAGAACTGGGAATCGAGGATTCAGTGAAAGATTGAAACAAAGGGTTATAACTCCAATTTGGGTTTGTAGCAAAAACAGGTGTTTGGTGGTTTATGGGGGGGGGGGGGGGGGGGGGGGGGGTGGCATGATGCACACTATACTGTGAATATGTGGTTATTTCCTCCAAATTTTCAATTTCAATTGAATTCTTCGGCCAATATTGAAGAAAGGAAATCTAGGGGTAAGGCTCAGAGTGGTTCGTCTCCGTGTTTGACAAGTTCTTCATATTGGTGACCGTTATTTTTGTAGGGCGCCCTCTTTTGAACGAAAACTTTAGTTGGTTCAACTCTTCTTAATTGCATTTTGGCGCGCTACGTTACATTTATTGATCAATGCACTTCGCGGTCATATCACAACCAATCAACAGTCCTAACTTGTTTACCCTAACCCTTTTCATGAAGATCTTCGAGATTTATGCTATTTAGACCCCAATTTGTCGCGTTCTAGAGCTCCTAAATATCGTTTGTTAAGGTAGCTAGGCACTTAGGGAGACACTGAAATGTCTTCCTAAGTAAGTGTCACTGTCTCCTTACTACATGTACCTAAAAACTGACGCTAATTTGTCTCCCTAATTGCTTATTTGGTGAAATAATATTCGGCATTCACAGCAATTACAATGCGAATTAAAACTTTGTCAGGTTATAAGATAAGTAGTTTTGCGGTAACATCACGGTCACGGTAATTGTCTTGAGTGAGATGTGTGGTTCTGAAAAGAACCGGAGTTCTGAAAAGAACCAAAGTTTCCTCCGGTTCTCAGTATACGTGTAGTGTTTTTAATTTTATTAATTTATATGTTACTTTAGAAGCACTCGGCCCTTGACGAAAAGTTATTAAAAAAATTAACATGCGCGTCACCTGCATGAGTAAGCCTACATCTCCATACCTAATTGATGAATTTATAATTGCAAGCATTTTATCAGACCAGACCACCAGCAGATCTTCGGTCCTTGAAGAAAAGTTTTAAATATATTAACAGGTGTGTCACCTGGATGAGTAAGCCTACATCTCCATACCTAATTCTCCGTTATAATCCCATCTCCGTTATAATTGCTTTATTGTAGCCAATGATGTATTTATAATTGCAAGTATTTTATCAGACCACAAGCAGATCTTAACAGTTTTTATCTGGAAATTATACCTGGACGAATATGCATGCAGTACCACACAAGTCCGTGGAAGAAAAGGTTTTAATATATTTCTGTGACGTCATACTATTTTTGAAAGTGTAGATTATTTTTACGAATCTACAGCAAACTGTAGATTCGTGGCGAATAATTATGTGCACCCGCCTGATAAATGTGTCTGGTTTGTTAACATGCAGCTATCCGAGAGTAATGTGACAAACCTCAATTGAACATTACAAAAGTGCTTCTATGAGACCAACGTAAAGGCATAGAAAACGTAAACATAGGCATTAATGAATCATGTATATAATAATGTACAATCATTAATATACAGTATCATAAAACAGGGTGGTAATAACCGCCAAAACCAACAAACAAATGGCCTATCTTCACGACCATCAAATCGGACAAACTAGTTTGGATGAACGGGGAATATTTTTCTAGGTGAAAATTGATACCAAGATTACCTGATTCGGCCGAGCATAGTTTTCAAAGTGGCCTTTTTTTATAAAGTCGAGGGGTCAGTCGGACAGGGGATCAACAGAAGCGTGACAGCAATAAAAAGCTAGTTACTTTGTTCTAGAAAAAAAGGTCCTGTGGATTGAAAAACTGGACTGAATCGGGTGATCTTGGTATCATTGTTCATTCAGAAAGATTCCCCGTCCACCCAAATTAGATTTTCTGGTCTGAACCTATTTTGTGTTTGCTTTTACCACCCTGTAAAGATGAGGTGTTACAAATAATTGTATATTGTTTTGCACTATTAAAATTATCGACAAGTCTCGATTATAGCCATGACAAAAATGAGATCAGCATATTTAATTATATTAATATATGAACATATAAAATCGCCATCTGTTATTAGGAATATTAATGTTGAATAATTATTTAAAGAAACCAATATGGTTCTCGGTCGAGGTTGCCCTTCACACTTAAAAGGCCACCTCCCTTTAGAGACGAATCAATTTACTTGACGGAGTTGTAATCGTACAGTCGCGTGTAAGCAAGATCATCTCGGAGTCTGCGCAACCAGTATACATTGTTTTAGCCATGTCTCCCATCAGCTACCTGTGCATCTTTCTGACCGCTGGGATTCTACTGATCAGTGCAACAGCTGCAGGTTTGTACAATTTGATCTTATAAAGAAATTAAAACATAAAGTTCGTCTTAGATAGAGAAAATAAGGCTGAGATGAATATCAGAACTCGTGCCTTTGTTCTAACAATAACTACTCAAAATCAAATGAAGATTTTTCAAACACTCGGGGTTCATTTGACCAATGATTATGTCGTCGTCTTTTAGATCTCGTATAGTATGGAGCGTGCGCGCGGACGGTGGCGGTCCCCCCAAATGGGTTTTAATTTTTTAGGATTAGTCGGTACAATCTTTAATTTAATTACTTTCCGACAATGATTCGGTCTAGGTTGCTATTTGAGATGAAGCTATTGATGCCATGATTTTCCTTTAAGAAAGTTTTATGGAATTTGGCAATCCAAACCCCTCAATGTTTGGGTAATCTAATGAAGCCTATTTTTTATGGGGCGGTGTGCGAATTTGTACTGATGGGACCAAAAAATAGAACCCAAAATGTTCGTGTGCCACTACCGTTATTTCTACATCAATATACCATTATTTACCACGGAAAATGTGAACCTTGGTAATTTGGGGGGCGAATTTGTACTGATGGGACCAAAAATGGGACCAACATTTTTCGTGTGCCAGTACAGTTATTTCTACATCAAAATACCATTATACCGGAAAATGTGGACCTTTTGGTAATTTGAGGGAGTGCGTACGCACCCGTCGCGCACTCCCCCCCCCCCCCCCCCCCCCTCTCCCTGCGTACGGACCTGATATATTATATTGTCATTATGATTATACATATATTTTTTATTTTTTTAAAGATACGGTGGAGACAAAAATCAAGGCGCAAAGCGAGAAATTTGCCGAGTTCAGCCGGAATCACGACATTGATAGCATGCTTGGGTTGTACACTGATGACATGGTTCTCATGCCACCAGGACATCCAGTTGTCACCAACGGAAAAACCTGTAAGTATTTTGTTGATTGTTTGAAAGTCAAATTGTTCAATGATTAAAACAATTGTTATAATAGTTGTCTTTCGTTTTCCTTTTTGACTGGTAGGCCTGTTCCCCAAAGGGACTATCTTATTATGGCAAACTTACAGGGTCAGGATCACCGATTCCCTTTTTGGAATTAAATTGTAAAAAATAGCAAGATCCGTGTTTTTTTATATTCATCTTTTATGAATAAACAATATGTAAAGTTTTATCCGAGTCGTGTAAGGCGTTGTGCGTAAGTTCCAATGTTCAATACAACTTCATGTAGACTACCAAGACACCGGTACATTATAATAACCATCATTACAATAATCTAATCAAGAATTCAATCTATTATTTGTTCATTTATATAGATGCAAGAACACACATGTCATGGGTTAACGCCGTAAAGACGATGACCTTTGACACTCAACAAGTGTTGCCACTCAATACCTGCAACTCGGGAGACGCCCAATACGTCTTTCAGCGTTCGGAAATTTCGGCCACCGCAACCAATGGCCAGGACTTTACAGTAAAGTGAGTGCATTCAAACTCTTTCCGTTTTCAGTCGAACGGTAACAATACAATCGAAATCCTGTACAAAACACGACATGGCACGACAAATAATTTTAAATACGACTCCATAGGGCCTAGGCCAATCGGAGGACATCAGGTCACGACATCAAGCGACAAGTCGAGCGAAATATAACGGCGCGCATAATGTGACAATGCAGGAAAGACGAGTTCCAACCAAGTCCAAACTGTTCCAGTACTAGATAATCTGTCACAAACACATTTCATCATAAACCCAGTCTTCAATTTGGATTACTTTTCTTTTCCAGGAATTTAATGATTTGGAAGAAAGATGGCGACAGTTACAAGATCTTCACCCATATGTACAACAATAACGCCTGATGTGCCTGATCTTTGAACGCGTGCACCGTTGCCAGACTGGCATTTGCAAATTGGCGTAACATTTACATCGGTAGCAACAATTTAGATTTTTGAATTACTTGTAATAATGTCCATGTAATATTTGTTTCTTTCTTGTTGACGTCAACACCCCCTGTGTAAAGTTCAATATCGTCCACTGCTTTGTACCCATCACGAAAAATTAAAACAAAATCGATGAGAGGAAATGAATGAATCGGGGAAGCGAGCGTGGTACTGCAGTTGATTTTAAGAAAAAGTGCGCAGTTTTGCGCAAGAGTTAATACGCAACACATTGTGGCGCATGGGGGAAAAGGTTTCGCGAAATGGGCTGCAGATGTAATAACTTTAGACATTTCAAATAGCTGTTATAACGGTATATCCATCGGGAGATTTTCAAAATAATTGGGGCTTAATTTGGCTGCATTGTGGTGGTTTTCTTTAAATAAATACTTGATTATTAAGAGTATGCGTCACGTCACATATAGCAAATTAAACAGCACATTAACATTTTTAAATGTCAACAATGTCAATGTTAAAATCTTCCCTGGTAAAGTAGTCACGAGATTAAATATAAAGTTTTCCAACATTCTTTTTCAAATATAGGTATAAAGCATATTTTCATCAAATTTTAATTAAATTCATTAAATTAATTGAAGATTAAACCAAAAACATATTATGCTCTGCAAACCTGAAACCACAACCTTCGACTGGTCAGTGCATCCAACTTTTAGTTGTAAGATGACCGAATTGTCCACCAGTGTCCATTAAAAGTCGGCAGCAATTTCCACAATATTACTTGATGTTAACTGTGTTTATTTGCCATTTTGGCAACACAATGAAGTGTTCTTCTTTCACAGAATGTGGCCTGTCCTGTCTGAAACAATGGTTCCTGGTTCTGGTGCCAATCTTCCACATCAAAGTCGGGGAAAAAGAACGTCATTTCTCTCCGGGCAGTCTCGACCGAATCTTAAAGTACAAAAGTGTTGACAAGAAATAATAAGACCCTGAGGCCACTGCATTGCACTCCACATGCTGTTTTATATGAGAGTTACATATTTAAAACAACAATTCTGAATGTTATAAATTTTCGATTTTCGAAAGAGAGAAAGGTTTGAAATGATACTTGATTTAACACTACTGCCCAAGAAGAAATAAATCTTGCGTCTTTGTAAGTTTTTAACCAACAAAAGTTGTTCAAAACAGCAAGAGTGTTTTTAAACTGCTTACCTGAACCGTGTGTGGCATTTCTGGTGTCAGTTAACCCATACAGAGCCCTAATTGAGTCTGGTGCATCGTGCTTTGCCCTAAATGTATAAATAAGGTCAACAAAACATAGATCAAATGATTAATATAATAAAAGAGACCTTAAGTTCCACCATGTCTTCAACAGAACACAACTCTCGAATAAATTAACTTACACATTTTCCTTCCAAATTCAACTTTATCCAGTTGTTCTCGACTTGATTACTTAACCCTAACTGCCTAGGGACTTGTAGGGTGAATGCAAAATCATTTTGAAATTTGAGGATTCAGAACTGTTGGGGTTAAAGATCACAATAAAATCAGTAAATACTATTCAGGATCCGTGTACTTCAACAAACCTAAATGTTTTGGTTGGTCCCATGACTTCTCTCCACTTGGCTATAGCATCCTTCCTGGCCAGAATGTGGACACTACTCGGCCCACTGGACATGAAGTCTACAAGACGGTTAAAGAAAAACCGATCTGCAGTTTGCAAGGATTACACAAGGAAAAGACTTTTACTGGCAAAGTCACTTAAAATGGGATAGATCCTGTACTAAAATAATGGGTTGTCCGAGCATCATTATTTACTAGACATAGGCATTTGTCAATGGTCTCCTCCTCAACTTAAGTTATACACAGCCATCTTTCCAGAACTGTGCCATTCCTCTGCCATCTCATCCACAACCGCTGCCGTCATGCCGAACCGCATGGCGCAACCAAGTCCGAGGATGACTTTAAGTTAAAAGACTGCCCATGACTGTTAAATTCATTAGAATGTTGCATAAATTAAATACACTAAAATTGTCACTAAGTCAAATGAGATGTAATTTGTATTACACTTAATGTCTTGTTTGTTTTTTTGGTTTGGTACATTTAACATTTTACAAAAATAATGAACTTGCCTTTGTGCTCTGTATAAAACTGCTCAACAACTCTACGATGTAACTTCCTTTCTTGTGAGCGTACAAAGTAAAAGTTGTTACTCAGTATCAACTGTTTTATTTCCTGTATTGTATTAAAATGTAGACAATTTTACCAAGTTTTACTACAAATTATATTGTTGTCTTATACTCTTAGTCTTAGGCACAGTACACACTCCGCTTGATTTATACAAGCAAAATGCGGTTTAGAGTTTGAAGTACCTTCGGTAGGGATTTGGGGGATTGTTTGGGGTTTTTTCGAAGAAAGACTTATTTTCGCGGCACATGTCATTTTAGGCCTATTTATTGTAGATTCTAAAACTAGGGCTAGGCTACTTTTTTATAGCAAAATTTGGTAAAGCGGGCGTGGGGATACGCTTGTTAAAACGCGACCGTTTCCTACCCGTTTTACTTTTATTTGTGAATTTACGCATTACATAAGTTGCACATTTGTGATCACGCTGCGCGGCGGTTTGCGCATGGCGTCGTACCCAGTCGCTAGCCTAGGTTGGACGACGTCTTCCTTGCATGCAATACACAATGGAGGACTAATAATCCAACATGCATGGTTCAACCTTGTGCTATGTAACACAAGTACAGGCACAGCGTTAAACTTGTTATCATCTACTTCGGCCAAACTATTTTACCTTTAATCGATGAGGATGGGCCACAACATCGGGTTTAATTATTGCTAGTGTTAGCTGCAGCTTTTGTAATGTGTTAACTTTGCTCATTTTTATAAACCTACGAGTTAATTGACATATTAGCTCAAAATTAATTTACACGCGCGTACACAGTCATCGACGACGCGACGAATGTCTTCACATGGGCGCCGCCATCTTGTTTTGGAAAGTAGTCGCGAGAGGGCGCAATTTATTTGAAAGATGTAAATATGACAAATCCTCTAACTGCCTCCATGAAAACAGTTGAATAAAGCCTCAATCCTCCATTACTTCTTGAATTTGGCAAAACCCACTAAACCAAACGGGGCATGACATCACTTTTATCCTGAAGGCCTCCTCCAATGGCGGATGTATTGTGCTAGCTAATGTAAATATACAATCCATTACTGGGCATGCTGCTTCGTACAATTGCATTCACAATAGTTTCTACATTGAGAGGGGGGGGGGGGCTTGTGAGTGTACAGTGATCACGTCAGATTATCTTCGTGAAACAGCACAGATTTCAAAGGGCTGAGGTGCCAGGCTGATCCCCCCGACCCCTCGGAAGGAAAGCGGAGGGGAGCACTCTGGCTTCTGAAGGCGGAACTGGTGGAGCAGATGGGTGAAGAACAGAAAGAGCTTCATCTTGGCAAGTTGCTCTCCAATGCAGGCCCGACGGCCTATAATAAGAATCGGATAAATTAAAGGGAAGATATGAATTTACAGAGTTTATCAAGACCCGAACCCAAAGTATCTCAAAGGATTGCCGACAGGAAATTGAATAGGAAAAATAAATTCTTACAGGTAAAATGATTAACCCTAACAGTCCTCAATCCTCCAACAGGTGAAGGATTGAGGACTGTTAGGGTTAAGAATAATATTTAAGACCTGCTCACCTATACAAAAAGGTATCAATTCATTGGGTTTGAGAACCTGGCCAGTTTCATCCAGGAACCTCTCTGGCTTGAATGACCGAGGCTCGGGCCACAAATCAGGGTCCATTCCAAGTGCCCACAAATTAGGCAAGACAAGGGTTCCCTTTGCGATGTGATACTGTCTGAAAGTCACATCACTTGAAGCCTCATGCGGGACGCCGAGTGGAATGATGCTGCCAATTCGCTGGATTTCCTGGAGAGTGGCTTCGGTATAAGGGAGCAGGTGCCTGTCGGAGAGCTTCGGCAAGCGGTGGCAGCCCACGACCCGGTCAAGTTCATCCTGAACCCGACTCTGGACGTCTGGATGGGCTATCATGAACAGTAAAGACCACTGTAATGTGGTAGATGAGGTCTCCGTACCAGCAGCAAATAGATCGGCCGTTGTGCCAAACAGGTCATTGACTGTCACGTTTGTCCTGCCGCTTGTAGTCTCTTTGATGATGACATCCATGAAATCCCTGAGATTATTACCATCAAAGTCTTTGCGATGATGCTCCAGTACTTCCTGGGTAAAATCCCAGACATACTGCGTGTTGTTCAGACACTCCTTGACCATGGGTACAATGCCAGCTAGGAGGTGCGAGTAAGGCATGAACAGTATCGCCCCAGTAGCACCGCCCATAAGCTCTAGATTACGATATATAGCTCGGAGCAGCTCCACAAAGCGAGGATCCGAGTACTCGTATCGGGATCCATACACGGCAGAGCAAATGACATTGGCAATGGCACTGGACAGGAGGTGAGAGGGATTAAAAGGTTGCCCTCCATAAGACTGTATCTCCTCCAGCATATGCTGGGTCTCGGTTGTGATCCTGTCTTCAAAGACAGGCTTGCACAAGCCAAAGTCTCGCATAAAATTGAGAGTTAACCTACGCTGTGTTTTCCAGAGGTCTCCTGTGGCTCCCACAACACCTGACCGAAAAACAAAATAAACTACACAAGTTGAATGAAAATTGTGCATTTTAGGGTCTTCGTAGGTGGAGATTATCTAATACACAAATCTGAAGACTAAAGTGCGATTCTAAGAAACCCATGGATCACATATCTTAGCTATAAATTAAAACATGTTCAATATTATTCTGAAGTGAAAGAAGAACAACATCTTTGGTTTAATACACAATATTCTTACCTATACCTCCCTTCTGTACTTTCT